>CM072874.1:260000-347500 GCA_036937835.1 Pampus argenteus | reverse complement strand
GAAATGAAGAAAAGGAAATGGAGAAAAGGAAATGAAGTAAAGGAAATGAAGAAAAGGAAATGAAGTAAAGGAAATGGAGAAAAGGAAATGAAGTAAAGGAAATGAAGTAAAGGAAATGAAGAAAAGGAAATGAAGTAAAGGAAATGGAGAAAAGGAAATGAAGTAAAGGAAATGAAGAAAATGAAATGAAGAAAAGGAAATGGAGAAAAGGAAATGAAGAAAAGGAAATGGAGAAAAGGAAATGGAGAAAAGGAAATGGAGAAAAGGAAATGAAGAAAATGAAATGAAGAAAAGGAAATGGAGAAAAAGAAATAAAATGAAGAAAAGGAAATGGAGAAAAGGAAATGAAGTAAAGGAAATGAAGAAAAGGAAATGAAGTAAAGGAAATGGAGAAAAGGAAATGAAGTAAAGGAAATGAAGTAAAGGAAATGAAGAAAAGGAAATGAAGAAAATGAAATGGAGAAAAGGAAATAAAATGAAGAAAAGGAAATAAAGAAAAGGAAATGAAGAAAAGGAAATAAAGAAAAGGAAATGAAGAAAAGGAAATGGAGAAAAGGAAATGAAGAAAAGGAAATGGAGAAAAGGAAATGGAGAAAAGGAAATGAAGAAAAGGAAATGGACAGAGGTCATGAAATCAGAACTGAAGAGGCATTTTGGATGAAAAGTCCAGCTGTTTACAACTCAACTCCTTTGACTACGATGACCTGGACGACACTTTACATCATCCTAGTCATCTCATAGTCATCATAATCTGAAGGTTTAGTAGAACAAAAACTGATCACATGGTTGTTGGTTCGATCCCCGGCCCTTCCTATCCTCGAGTAAAACACTGAACCACGAAATGCTCCCGATCAGGGCAGGACTTCCACAATGTCCGTGACCGTAAACTAACTATTTCATTTTCGATTAATGTCTTGTGTCATTTTTTAAGAAATAAAACGTACAAAAGTTTAAAGAAAACAGAAAATATTCACATTTAAGGAGCTGAAAAATGACTTAAAACTGCTGATTAATTAAATAGTCGACAAGTTGTCGACGACAACTAATCAATCAGTCGTTGCAGCTCTTGTGAGAACATACAGTTGTCCTTTAAAATAAACTTAATTATCTCCTGTTGGATGTCAATCAGGACCTCTTAGATATGTCTGAACTGGACTGAGGTCCTTCCCGTCTGTGCTGCAGGTTCTGGATTACTGGGTGTTTGGTCGGATCTTCTGTGACATCTGGGCGGCGGTGGACGTCCTGTGCTGCACGGCGTCCATCATGTCTCTGTGCGTCATCTCCATCGACCGCTACATCGGTGTCCGCTACCCGCTGCAGTACCCGATGATGGTCACTGAGAGGCGGGCGCTGTTTGCCATGCTGGCCGTCTGGATCCTCGCCATTGTCATCTCCATCGGCCCGCTGCTGGGCTGGAAGCAGCCACCAACGCAGGTACGAAAAGTTACCCAGCATGCACTTCAGAACCTGAAACCATAGATTCAGACAGACGTTTGATCCTTTTTGATCCACATTGACTGTGACGTGTCATATGTTACATTAATAACTGTTTTAGCTCAATTTAATGGATTTAGCATTAATTAAGGAGAGATTTGTCTAAAAGGTTGTTTTATTGAATATTGTTTGATTGGAAGATTTACATGAGCTGTTACTACTGATCATGTTCATTATTGATCTGTTTTATCATTACTGATCATTATTATCTGTTGATAATTTTCTTTGTCGACAAATATAGATCACTGTTTACCAAATCCAATAATTCAACATCAGATGTCTTGTTTCGTTTACAACCCAAAGGTTTTCCATCTACTGTCACAGAGGACCAAAGAAACCAGAAAATATTCACATTTAAGAAGCTGGAGTCAGATAAAACGATTGATCAGTTACCAAAATAGTTGGATTAATGTAATAGGCAACTAATCGACTAATTGCTGACATTTAGTTTGCTGCTGAGAGTTCAACTTACTGCAACTTAGACAACAAACAAACAAAAACAACAAAGACATGAAAAAACGCTTCATTAGTTTGACAACGTGCAGCATTTTGTTTGTTGTGTTTCCTGTGACTGAACTAAGCACAGATACTCCTCGCTCTGCAGGAGGACACGGTGTGTCTCATCACCCAGGAGCCTTTCTACGCCCTCTTCTCCTCGCTTGGCTCCTTCTACATCCCTCTAGCCGTCATCCTGGCCATGTACTGCCGTGTCTACATCGTGGCCAAACGCACCACCAGGAACCTGGAGGCCGGCATGATGAAGGAGCGCCAGGATGACTCCAATGAGCTCACCCTGAGGATCCACTGCAGGAACCAGCAGATCCACGATCTATGCTCTGCCCCCAAGGGCGGAGGGGTGGGGGCATCGTCCGGACGCAGCACACTCACCATCAAACTCCTCAAGTTCTCCCGAGAGAAGAAAGCTGCCAAGACGCTGGGCGTGGTGGTGGGCATGTTCATCCTCTGCTGGCTGCCTTTCTTCCTGGCTCTGCCTATCAGTACGTGTTCAGCTTCTATCTATAAATGACACATCTAATTAGTAAATAGTACAAGATGTCAGAAAACCAGCGAAAGCCTGAAACACATGATTTGTTTTCACATTTTTAAAAGTATTTAAAACATATATTTCTGTCCCTATTTACTCATTTCACCGGTTAGACAATAATTCAGCACATTTACCATCTAAACATCAGACGGTCTCCTCTCTGCTAACCAGTCATCTAATCAAACATCTGATCGTATCACAGACGCTTCAGATTCACAATAACAAAACACATATATATACATCCTGAGTTTGGATGGACAATCTCAAACTTGGCATCATGTGTCACGTGTTCTTAACATGACAGAAACATTCTTCATATATATGTTCAGGGTGCGCAGTCTGTGGCGCAGGATGGCCTTATAAGTCCATGTTCTGGGAGAAATAATCCACCGGCCAATCAGATCTGTTATCTGAAGAAACCTAATCCCTGACATGCTGCAGATCACCTGCCTCACCTGCAGCTCACCTGCAGCTCACCTGCAGTCACCGAGGAGAGAGGAGTCTCCATCTCTGCAGACGCTCACAGTCCATTAACGTTATTAAATCTGTGTTTTTTCACTTACACTAATTATAAGTTAACCTCGTTAGATCAGAGGGGATGTTTCTAACTATTGGTCACATGACTGAGATGCTAATTACACAATCTGTAGTAACTACCTACAGCTAGATTATTTTGGTTAATAAGAACATGACTAGACTTAATTATTATGCCAATTAACCAACTAATCACTGACATTGCTAATTAGTTTATTTGTTTGTTAGTTAGTTTGTTTATTTGTTTGTGTCCTCAGGCTCATTCAACAGCAGCCTGCGTCCTCCTGAAACCTTCTTTAAAGTCATTTTCTGGCTGGGATACTTCAACAGCTGTCTGAACCCCATCATCTACCCCTGCTACAGCCGAGAGTTCAAACAGGTAACGGCTCATTGCAGGCATCCCTGCACAGCCCCCGATCAGTCCTACAATATTGATTACTGATACAGAGTCTGATCAGTATATTTACAGCTACAGAAGATATGCTGACATTAAAATATCAGCTGCAGCCCTCTGACTTCAGCACAATACTGAAGGTCGTCATTCATGAAGCTGACCAGTGAATCTGTTACTCACCTGTGTTCAGGCCTTCATCCGGATCCTGCGCTGTCGTTGGAAGACGAAGCGTCAGTACATCTACCGCTGCCAGCAGGGCTCCAACACCTCATCCTTTCTAAGCGGCAGCCAGCAGACGCTGTCCTCCATCAGCCCCAGCCCGCGCTGTTTTGCCTCTAAGCTCCGCCCCCCAAGAGGACAGCCCCACCCGGTGTCCCCGCTCGCTAAGGAAGCTGGGATGGCGTTGGGCGTCAGTACCGGGCGAGGGGTGTTGATGAATGGACAGACTGTGAACAGAGAGAAGCTGTGATGCTCACCGAGGTGGGAGATAAAAACACCTATCGCCTCGCCGCCACGCCCTCAGCGACGATCACCTGTCAACACTCAGAGGGATCCACAAGGGAGCACAACCTCCTCCACCTAAGCCTTAATAACTCCTGCTGATGATTTCTACCTGCAGTTACTGAAGCTTTTAGCTCTACTGCCATAACATACAGGTAGGACAGGTGACAGGTGAGACCTGGAACCATTTATATCGGTGTTGGTAAAGCTGAGGAGGAGGAGGAGAGTTTCACCGTAGTTTGACATGCTGATTTTCTGTTTGGTTTCGTTTGCCTTGTTTATGCTGACATATCTTTATCAACCAGGCTGTTCAACAGATAATTAACACATATGTATAAAGTCTAACTGAAATAACACAAAACTAAAATTTTGGGGGGAAACATTTAAAAGTGAATTTGAAACGAGTAAATGATAAAAACCATAAATTCAGAACAAATTGAAATATTTCTGTTTTCCTGCTTCAGAAAATAAAACAAACTCTTTGAATTTAAAAAAATCTGACACTCAACAAGAAACTAAACTGAAAAAATTAATTTTAATATTAGTTTGTTCATTTATTTAATGACATCTTCATGAATGGCTTCTTGAAGTGAAAAAAAAGATCTTTAAATGATCTTAAAAGTTAATTAAAGGCACTATTTTACACTTCTATTGACACTGTAGGTGAAAAACCATAAGATTAAATTCACAAATTTAAACTGTGTGAGGAGGAAGGTGGAGAGATGGAGTATTATGAAGTAATCGACACCTGTTAATGTACGTCTCACGCACCTGTGCAGGTGTAAAAAATGCACTTCCTCTTTCATCTTACACCATGTTCACGAAATGAAAACAAAATGAGCCTCAAAACCTTCATTTGTCCAAACACACAACAAACCAACTGCAGACAGAAATGAGTCTACCACCTCCAGGTACTACATACAGGTACTACATACAGGTACCACCTCCAGGTACTACATACAGGTACTACATACAGGTACTACATACAGGTACTACATACAGGTACTACATACAGGTACCACCTCCAGGTACTACATACAGGTACTACATACAGGTACTACATACAGGTACTACATACCTGTATGTATGCACACAATACTATAAAGCATTTAGCTATATTCCTACGTTTGACTCTGAAAGCAGCATGACTGATATGTTGATAAATCACATTGTTGTTTACCTTCATTAAATCAATAAAACCAACAGACAACAACCACACACACCACACCTCCGTTATAACTCCATATTCTTCCTTCTTGTATGAACAACACTGAAAAATGAAGTAATGTGTTTCCTTGATATAACTCCCTCTCCCAGCTCAGGACTCAACACACTGTTGTACTATTTAACTTTATTTTCTTTTAATCAATAGGAATCAATTCCTACAGTTGAAATTAATTAGAAAAGAAAAACAATCAACAGAAAATTAAACTGAATGTGGCAACGCTGGTTCTGTTCGCATCTTTTTCTAACACTGACCGAGCTCAAAGCATGTCTAAGAATAACAGGAAAGTTGACAGAGGCTCGCTCAACCGTTATTGGAGCACAGAATGGAGACGGGCGGTACTTAGTCAGGGTCAAACATTGTTTTGTTGTACATTTATTTATTTTGCGATTCTGTATTTCATTACTAAACTGTTATATTGATGACTCAACTGCAGGATGGATCGTTAGCTGAAAACAAGTCAATCACAAAGACTTGATGTCAGGCTAGGCTAACAGTTTACCCTTGCTTCCAGTCTTGTCTTTGTGCTAAGCTAAGCTAACCACTGATATCTATCTGAAACATGACTTCCTTTTTTTAAATGACATAAATGTGTTTGAAGAGTTGTAATTACATATGATAATTTAAGTAAATTAATTAAATATTCAGAATTCATCAATACTTTTTTTATACACACAATATTTGTTTCTGCACTTGTGATTTGTTGACAAAAAGAAAAATGTAGAATATTTATTATATTAATATTTCCTCCTGTTTGCTTAAAAAAACAAAACAGATGTAGAAGCAGACCACCAGCTGCAGGAAGTCAGCACACCTTGACCTCAGTAATCACAAAGGGAAGAGCAAGATCCTCAGGGTCAACACAGCTAATGTTATCAAAATAATGCTGGAAGAAATGTTTTAAATATATTATTATTATTATTAATAAGATATGCTACTCTTACAGCCGCACCTTTCATGTAGATATCTTTGAAGAATGAAACGCAGGTTGTTATCGTCCTCGCTCGTGCGTGAGTCAAAATCTTTATGGTAACGTGAAACATTCGCAGCAGCGCTCATAATTCAGCATTAATATGTTTTAGTTGCTTCTGCTACCATTCTTGTTGCCCACTTTAGCTATTATTATTAGTCATATTTCTATTATTATTCACTGATGATTTAAGGCACTTTGGTAAATATAAAGCTTCAGTGTTGGACTGCTTTGCTCCCTTCAAACATTAACACCTAAAACTGCTGAATACTGCAGCCCTGAACTTTACATCTAGATATCTATGGTTTCAGATCAGATGGTTTTACCAGCACATATTTTGGCTTGTTTTGGTTTAACACTGTGAATTTTATACATGCAGCGGTTGACACCCATCAAAAATAAAATCACCTGTTTTAAATAATAGTCGCTTTCTTTTTAACATTATTTGATGCATTAGCACATTTTAACTGGTTGTTGTTACATTTTTATATTACGTGTTTGCTGAGGGTGTCTTTTTTTTTTTTTTTTACTCAACCAAACCAAAAAAGAAGTTTGAGCCAGACTCAAGTTAAACATTATCTCTGCTGCCCTCTGCTGTCTGAACAAATACATGTAGGTACAACCACCACCACCACAGCCTGCAAATGAAAGCTGTAACATCAGTACCAGCAGAGGTTAACAGTTAGCTATGTTAAGTGCTAAGTTTTGCTAATGTCTTCCCCTCCTATAGTAAGTGTTTCTTGTTTTTGCATTGAAAACCCACAACACAACTGACAAATTTCTTTTAAGATTTATCATATATGGGTAAAATAGAACATTATATTATGAATGAATTACTACCAATTACTATCCACAAATATCACCATATCATGACAAAAGTTGTGGTCATCGGGAGTTCATAAAATACACTTTCACCAACAAAAAACAACTGCTTTTAACCGAGCTTATGTGCACCATAAAGGCAGAAAACGGGAGACTGGTAACGCAGTTTGGGGCCCAGCGGCGCTGATGTTACACACTAGTCAGAGTAAACTAATGATATTACATTATCACAACAAAAGAGTAAGAGCAAATAAAAGTCAACACAAAGTTGACCAATAATACATTGAATTTACAGTAATAACAGCGATAAGTGACTCTGTATAGCAAGTGCAATCATTAACTCCAAACTGCTCTCTGTAACTGTTCAGGACTATGATTTAAAGACACTTATTAACACTATATTGAATTTAATAGGAATACTGAAAAAGGATAAGGACAGCCGGTTAACCAGCAGCACTGTTGATTGTTTAATGTTGAGTAAAGAAATCTGTCAAACATGTAGCTGTTGTTTTTACTGACATTATGACTCGACTGTTTGGTAGAATACATTTTAAAGCTGCACAATGTATAGGTCAAAAACTATAATTTAGCTGTAAATAATAACAAAGGACAAGTTAACACTAACGTTAGTGGCGTGTTAATGTTAAAGCTACTGATCCTCATTAGGAAGGGGAAAGGGGGATTGGATATTTATACTATATATTTTTATATATTTATAAGCTACCTCACTGCAAGCTGGAAGACAGGGTGGTGCTACTCGCATAACCCCACCCACAACGTTTATAGTCTGAGCAGTGAAAAAACAGTGTGGTGGCTGTCAGTAGATTTATAATGTTATGTGTTTGCTGGTCTAATATTGTAATCATGTTATTTAGATTAACAAACCTACTTTTATTAAGAATCCATAAAACCAAGTTAGATTACTTAAAGGTAGCACTTACAATTAGCACCATAGAGTTGTGGGGTGGGAGGAGCTATCTGAGGCACTCCTGGTCACATTATGTGACTTGCAGTTTGAGTTCTTCTTTGACTTGAATCAACATGAAACTCCAAGGTGAAGTGAGTGTGAGGATTTATGTTGGTAACCGAGATACTCTGTCTCTTAAACAAAACTGCAGAAAATTGAGAACAACCGAGCAAGAAACTTTCTCGGCTTGCTTGAATATAAACGTGCTATGTGTGCTGATAGAACGACTTATTTCTCTGGCTTGATATAAAATAAATAAATAAATAATGTAAAAATAAATAAAAATACGTCCCTCTCTTTGTGAGAGCGAGGACCTAATAAATAACAATGAATCATCAATCAATGCAGCTTCAGAAAATTCCACAGTACATGAACTGCTCAAATGTGATAAATGATTTACTACTTGTTTCTGACTCCGGCTCAGTTTCAATATCGGTGCTCTTAGACCACAGTGCAGCTTTCGATACAAATGGTCATCACATTATATTACATCACAAGTTATATATATCTCATACTTGAGACAGATCTCATTTTGTTTTCACAACAACTGTCAGTGTCCTATTTGATTTTAATCTCTCCTATTAGTCACTGATGCTTAAAATTTGATATTCTTATTCTTCTTACGGAGGCAGGTGAACACCACTAATCTGCCTCTAAAACATGCTGAGTGACTGCTTTAGTGGTGGTAGGGAACATCCTCAAGTTATGTTTTCCCACATTGTTCACATCTGTATGGTTTCTCTCCAGTATGGCTACGTTGGTGGGTTTTTAGATTACTGTCTTGAGTGAAAGTTTTCCCACAGTGCTCACACATGAACAGTTTCTCTCCAGTATGAATGAGTTGGTGGATTTTTAAATGATTGTCTTGAGTAAAGGTTTTCCCACATTGCTCACACCTATATGGTTTCTCTCCAGTATGAATTCGTTGGTGGATTTTTAGATTACTGCTTGAAGTGAAAGTTTTCCCACATTGCGCACACTGGTATCGTTTCTCTCCAGTATGAATGAGTTGGTGACGCTTCAGATGACTCTCTGTAGTGAAGGTTTTCCCACATTGCTCACAACTGTATGGTTTCTCTCCAGTGTGACTGTGTTGGTGGCCTTTTAAATGACTGTCTTGAGTGAAAGTTTTCCCACATTTCTCACACCAGTACGGTCTCTCTCCAGTGTGAATGCGTTGGTGGGTTTTTAGATTATCTTCAGTAGTAAAAGTTTTCCCACATGCCTCACACCAGTACGGTTTCTCTCCAGTGTGACTGCGTTGGTGTATTTTTAATGTACCACCTTGAGTAAAAGTTTTCCCACATGCCTCACACCTGTACGGTTTCTCTCCAGTATGAATGCGTTGATGGCGTTTCAGATTAATGTCTCTAGTGAAATACATCCCACACTGCTTACACCTGTATGGTTTCTCTCCAATATGAATGCGTTGGTGGCGTTTAAGATTAATGTCTTTAGTGAAGGATTTCCCACATTGCTCACACCAGTACGGTTTCTCTCCAGTATGAATGAACTGGTGGCATTTTAGATGACTATCTTGTGCAAAGGTTTTCCCACATTGTTCACACCAGTAGGGTTTCTCTCCAGTGTGAAGACGCTGGTGGGTTTTAAGATTATCGTCTGTAGTGAAAGCTTTCCCACATTGCTCACAGCTGTGAAGTTTCTCCCCTGTGTGAACTCTCTGATGAACCTTTAAATATGTTGATGTTGTGAAGGCTTTGTCACAGTGCTGACAGCAGTGACGTTTGGCTCTCTTCCTTCCTGGTTGTTTCTATGACAACAGAAAGGGAGAGAATAAGTAATATGACATGGCAGAGCAAATAATCTCAATCCATAAATAGTGGTGCATTACAGGAACTAAAGAAGAGGGGTTTTTTTGCAGAGTTTTGCCCGCAGCCAGAGTGAATGATCCCAGTCTGGAGCACAGATGTTGGATAAAGGGACAGACACAATATACAGTTTGTCACTAACAATTATGTAGTGACTAATAGAAATAGCATTAGTGGAAAATAAAATAGGTAATCCTACTACCCTGCTTCTCCCATTAAAATTAGAATGATATTTTTGGGTTGTCTGCCCCCTGAGTAAGAGACAGGCTTTTACAGATATGGACTACACATGCACAGCATTTTCCTCAAACACAAAGTGAAAGCTTTCGCCGATACCGATCACCAAAAAACTTGATCTGCCGATTGCCGATCACTGCCGATCAAAGAATTAATTTAAAATTTTAAATAATTAACTATAAAAAACAGTCAAAATCTTCAAATGTACAGAATGCCTTTATTTTACTGTAGCCTTTGAGAACAATATCTATGTCACCAATAATAACAATATCCATGTTTCAAAATAAATTCCCATGGGCTCACCACCCATGGGAGGGGTCTCAGGGGGGGAACCCCTTAGAAAGGTGCGAAAAGAGATGGGCTTCCCTACTGAAGTTGCTGCCCCCGCGACCCGACCACGGAAAAAAGCTGAAGAAAACGAACGAACAAACAAAATACAAATATGAATCTTAACATTCAAAATGTTTGAAACGTCGCTAATAATGTACGTCACGTGATCGGCATGTTTTTCCGATCGCCGATCAGGCTATTTTTAGACAATATCGGCCGATCATGATCGGCAGCCGATCAATCGGAGCAACACTAATATATATATATATATATACATACATATATACATATATATACATATACATCTTATATATATCCCTGGATCCCCTCCATCACTGGCCTCCCTTTATTTAAATGAAGTGCCAGTTCCTCCTCTTTAATTATGGCACTGGTATTGATATTGACTGGTATTGGTATTTTTTTTCTTATAATGTCCTTAACTTCGTTGTATAACTCCATCAGGAGCTGTTGTTCCGCGGCAGTGAAGTAAGATTTTCCCATCGGTGATTCTGTGAGCGATCGCGAGGTCTGTTTAAATATGCCGTGAACACGCACTTATCCCAACTATCTTCACCTGGCTCAACTTAGCCGCACCTTTTCATCCTGGCTCAGCAAACGTGCAACCAATTAAGCCAGGATACGCCGACCAAGCTAGGTCAAGCTGGGCCTGCTTAATTATCCTGGATTTCTTTATTCTAGTTTCGTGCAATACCCCCCTTGTGTCTTGTTATGAAGCAATTTTATTATGAAGTCATCAACACTGACCTGTTTAACGGTGGTAGCAGTAGGTGAGCCGGATTCTTCCCTTATAACAGGGTTGTCAGTGCAGTGCTCCTGGTTCTGGTTCTGCTCCGTTCTGCTCTCGTAGTGGTCAGTGAAGTCCAGAAGGTCTCTCTGGACCAACTGTTGTTCTTCTTTTTCCAGTTTTATGTCAAGTGGCAACCAGCATTGAAGTGCATTACTGCCACCTCCTTTGTTGTTGGAGTGTGAACCAGAGTTACCCATCCCCTAAAAACAAACAAGAAAAACAACCAAACAAATATTTATTTATATATATATATATATATATATATATATATATAGCTGAACACTAGACTCAGTTCTTCCACCCCACGCTTTCCTCTTTAACTATTCTACATATATCTATATTTGACAGTGCTTGTGTAATATTGATTTAACATAAGCCAATTAAGTGCCGTGTTTTATTTAGTTTGGTGTGTCTTATTACTATAATGCTTCCAACAGGCTGAAACTAAGAAACTTTTTGTAGTTTTTATAGTCAAAAACAAGTGTTTCAGTTTTCCTTTGTCAGACTTTCTCTCCAACAACAGAATGAACATGTAAATCCAGGTCATTAATGAGATACATCTAAGAAGGAAGAAGGTTGTAACTCTGCAACTGGTAGCCAATCAGAGTGGCCCCCGGAGTACATACAGGTAGCAGAGGCTATGCATCGTCAAATGAACAGTTTTATCACAGGTAGAAAAGCTGCTGACTTTACTGACTTGTAAATGTCTTTTCCTTCTATCTGATCATCACCAGTCTGTTCAGACGGTGTTAATTCGTGGTGACATATAGATACAGACTTAACTTTTGTTTAGTTTATTATTGAATCTGCCCATCACACACTACCAACCTGTGGGAAACACTGCTGACCTGTTTATCGGTGGTAGCAGAGGCTGTGCCTGAATCTTCCTTTTTTACAGGGTTGTCGGTGCATTGCTCCTGGTTCTGGTTCTCCTGGTTCTGGTTCTCCTGGTTCTGGTTCTCCTGGTTCTCCTCCATTCCACTCTGGTGGTCCAGGTGACTGACAAACTCTTCTTCTTTTTCCAGTTTTATGTTGGATGACAACCAGTTTTGAGGTGCATTACTGCCATCTCCTGTATTGTTGGAGTACGAACCAGAGTCTGCTACCTCCTAAAAACAAACAAGAAAACATATTTAATATTTAATGATGGATATTTGCATATTACATGCAGTGTTTTTTAGTTTGGTGTGTCCTACCCTCAGCCTTGTTGAGATATTTTCCTCTTTGCTGCTACCTTTAACTAACCATTGCATAGGTGTCATTTTGTGTTTGCTGAACACAAATATGTGCACAGAATAACCTTTTTAATTTGTAACTTATAAATCCACTGTAATGATGTTGCTATAGCGATTATCATGACTGACAAATTATCTGATATTCGTTTAACAGAAACTTTGACTACAGGCTGCTTGTTGGCAGAGACATTAACTAGAAATCCTCTTCAGAAACATTTAAAATGTTTTCTGTCATGAACACTGACCTGTTTATCGGTGGTAACAGAGGGCGAGTCTGGCTCCTCCCGTTTAACACGGTTGTTGAAGCGGCGGCGGCGCTTGTTCTGGTTCTCCTCCATCCCACGTTTGTAGAGGTCACGTTGGTGAAATTCAGGACGTCTCTGCTCTGATTGATGGACGAGTGGGAGCGTTGAGACAAAACATTTTAAAGTGTCAACTAAGAAACTTTTTGACAAAAAATTTATAGATCAAAAAATAATCAGCAGATTACTCAATAATGAAAATAAATAATGATTTTTGATTATTGAAATGTCTTTATGGTGATATATCATGTATGACTCACATCTGAAACCTGCAAGTTTTTGGTATAATAAATGAAAATGAGTCACATAAGAGCCAGAGGTGTGCAACCATACCTGACAGGTAGTGTTTGTAGCCTCGATGTTGATAGGCTAGCAAGTGTCTTAATGTCACTGGTTCAGGACTTTTTCTGCCATTAATTTGATGCGCATTAGTCACCATGTCCATATTTACGACCCTGTACCTTTGTCTCACCTGTAAATCACCTTGAACTGTATTTGACTTGTATGAAAGGTGCTAAATGAATAAAGTTTGATTGACTGAAATACGCAAAGATTGAAGCAGCAACCTTACACAACTACATCAAAACAGAATAAAAGAAACACACTGAAACTAACGATAAAAATAACAATTACTTAAAATAGTTTGTCATCTGTTCACATGTTTTAAAGATACTTTTACAGAATAATTTTCTGTTTAAATAATTTGTTAAACATCAAAGTAACCAGCTAGCCTCTTAGCTTAAACTGCGTTAGCATTAGCTCCATCTAACTTTGTATTCTTTCAAACACAGTTAAACTAAAGTTACAAATGAGCTAAAGCTACAGCTAGCAGCTAACAGCTAGCAGCTAACAGCTAGCAGCTAACAGCTAGCAGCTAACAGCTAGCAGCTAACAGCTAGCAGCTAGCAGCTAACAGCTAGCAGCTAACAGCTAGCAGCTAGCAGCTAACAGCTAACAGCTAGCTTGCTCAACACGGTGACGCTGCTGCTCGCTTCTTTGTAAAACAGACATTTTAATGTGTTCCTGATGTGTTTTTACCTTCAGTCCGCGTAGAAGATGAGAAATTATCCCGTCTGCGCAACAACAAAATAGTCCCTCCGCCTGCAGTCCCATAGACATATATACATATATATAATATATATATATATATATATATATATATATATATATATATATAATATATATATATATATATATATATATATATATATATATATATATAATATATAATATATATATATATATATATATATATATATATATATATATATATATAATATATATGTCTATGTGCAGTCCGAGACCACTGCAACGACATTTCCGCTTCCTTCAGTGACTGAGACGAGCTCGCCCCCTACCGGCCAGGAGAGGAACAACAGGCGGCTGGTTTTAGGTTTTTCTGCAGCCAGTCCTCCAGGCTGTCACAGTGTTTAATCAGGGTACATGAATACCTGTAATTTTACTTTTCCCATACACAAACATTTCACACATATATCTGGAGTGTTTTTTTAAAATTAAAATTAATCTTTAATCTTTAATGAATCTAGAACACACATTCACATTATGTTTCCACAAAGAAGATCGTTTTCAATATGTCTTGAATGTGACTCTTCTACCTTTCTGGATCATTCATTGTTAACTGTCATCTACAGAAAAACATGACTGTCACAAACGTAATCTTTTCACATAGTTAATTTACATGTTAACAGTTTACATCAAGAGTATTTATTGATTTGGGATTAGCTGATTGATTTATTTCCACTGGTGTGGTTCATTTCTGCAAGACAATAAGCCTTCATGATTATTAGAGCAATTAAAATTCAAACCTCATGGCGTTCCTGGATTTAATTGGTTTAATGCATCAATTAAATAATTTCGATATGTGTTAATTTTATTAAATTGTTTTTAATTCTGATGCACATGTCCAGTTTTTATTTTTATGTTGATAAAATCCTTTTTTTTTATATCCAGGTTCATTATGAAGCTTCATTAACTGAGTTTTCATTTTTATTTCTTGCAGAAACTCTGCAAACATGAAAATTATACTATAAATTTGTCACATTGTGGGAAAATATATGGTATAGGACATTTTTTATTTGTGTTTAGTCTACGTCCATCTCAGATCTTCATCCTCGGTATGTTTTATTCTTTGGGAGCCCAGAGGTGAAGATGAGTTGATGTCTGTTTGTTTGTGTCTCTGTATAAAGTGTGAAGCATTCTGTATACAGAATAAATGTCTTCTAAGACTAAAGAGTTTCATTTCTTCCACATCAAACTTTATTTTTCAAAACTGATAAATAAATTTTGTATTTGATTACATTATTTTATTGTAATATATTTTATTATTTTTGTGTTGATGCATAATTATGAACTTTGTGGAATACACATTTACACTCATGTTTTACTTTTTAAAAGCAGCATCATAAACAACATGTAATAAAGATAAGAGTCACAAACATGGTCCCTATATGTTCAGAATTTTATACTTTTTAGTGGCACAAAAACAAACCTTCTCAACCAGAGATGATGATTATGTAACAACTCAACAACAACTTAACTCAACAACTCAACAGTGAGGAAACATAAAAACACAAAATATGCTGCAAGATGGTGATAAGGGTCAGAGGTCAGAGGTCAACAGAGGTCGTGTGTCAACATGTCCCACAGGCAGCAGCAGCACAGAGCAGCCGAGCACGCTGAAAGACAATCTCCAGCTCCATCATCTTCATCGACACGATCCCGCTCAACCAGAAACACTGAGAGAGAGAAAGACATGTCAAGAGACAATGATGTCATCTTTATCAATATCAATCAATATCACTGGATCATGTGACCGTCATATATGTTCATGTTCTGACTTAAGTATTTACAATTATTACTTCATTCTATTTTAAAATTTAAACTAATTTTACTGCTTAATATTATTTATTTATTTATTTAGACTTTGTTTCTGACGGTTTGATGGACTGCTCTAAATACTACCCATGATCCTCAGCTGCTGTTGCTATGGAGCAGTATAAAATCAAAACAAGGCACTAATTTGTTGCTTTGTTGTTTTTAATAGTTTAGTTTTAACAGTTAATTCATTTATTTCTATAAATCATGTTTGATCACATGAAGACAATAAAGTATATCTATCTATCTATTTAGAACATCCATGTAAATGTCTCCGACCTTTGACCTACCTGTATGTTTGGGGGGATGTTCGCATGGGCTGTGGCCGTCCCAGTGGCCGTGGGTTCCGCCCTGGTACCCCTGGTATCCAGGCTGGGTCATGCAGGGGCCTGAGGGCCCCTGGTGGCCAGGTGGCCCCTGGTAGTAGCATGGGTCTCCTCCTGTGTGGGTCTGAGCGGGGTATGCCTGAAGAAAGTTATAATGCTTCAAATAAAACTTTTATATTGTTTATGTTTTTTCAGAAAAATATTTACATTGTTATTAATCTTCTATAAAGTAGTTTTTATTGTTAGTAGTAGAGTGAATTTAAACAGAAACACCATCTGTTATATTTCTGACAATATTAAACCACACCTGCGGTTTCCACCAGTGACCAGAGGCGTGAAATCAAGTAGCACTGGAACGTTTGGGACTATAACCTTTAGGACGATAAATCCAAACCTCTCAATTTAAACACTGTTATTTATTTAGAACTTTTTGTTGTAACACACAACACTAAATAACATCTCCCTACAGTTAAAATGGTGGTGAAGCTGATAAAAACGGGTTGTATCCATCTCACATCATGATTGTAACATTTTGGAACCAGATGCTCCGCTTCATGATGACAACAAAGTTTTCTATGGATGTCAGTTTTTGAGCCACGATGTGGCCGACAACAGACAATGCCTTTAACTGTCGTAACGTATATCCTTATATATGTGTGTGTGTATATATATATATATATATAAGTAAGTAAATAAGTAAATCTGGAGAATTCATCTTTCTACTTTCGACTTCTGTGAATTTGCTGCAGTTGACGGTGAAGCAGGGCATGCATGCTGGGTACCTGATAGGGCGAGCCAGGGAAAGTTCCAGGTGGAGAGCTGAAAGCTGCAGAGACACAACAAGAGAACCAGTCACATGATCAGTATAACACGCTGCAGGTAAACACACAGGCCCCAAAGGAGGCAGCAGAACACTGATGAGAGTGCAGAGGAGGAGGAACAGACATCCTGCAGGGACAAACCCCTACATGGCATGTACCACCGTCAGATAGAGGAAGTGGCTGATAACAAGAAATCCTACCAGTGGCTGGATGATGCAGGACTGAAAGACTCAGAGGCACTAATCATGGCAGCACAAGAACAGGCACAACAGCCATAGAGGCCAGGATCTACCAGAGTAGATCAGACCCAAGATGCAGACTGTGCAAAGAAGCCCCTGAGACAGTCCAGCACATAGTAGCAGGGTGTCAGATGCTAGCTGGATCAGTGTACATGGAGAGGCACACCCAAGTGGCTGGGATAGTATACAGAAACATCTGCAACCAGTATAGAATCAAAGTACCCAAATCCCAATGGGCCATACCACAGAAGGTAGCTGAGAACAACAGGGCCAAGATCCTGTGGGACTTCAGCTTCCAGACTGACAAACAGATCCTGCCTAACCAACCGGACATAGTGGTGGTGGACAAAGAGCTGAAGAGGGAGGTGGTGATAGATGTGGCGATCCCAGCTGATGCCAACATCAGGAAGAAGGAACATGAGAAACTTGAGAAGTCTCAATGGTTGACCGAGCAGCTAGATGATGATGAAGGTCAAGGGTAGCGTGGACCCTGTGGTAGTGGAGGCATTTGGGGCAGTAACCACCAAACTGGGAGAGTGGCTCCAGCAAATCCCAGGAACAACATCTGAAGCCTCAGTCCAGAAGAGTGCAGTCCTAGGAACATCCAAGATACTGCGCAGAACCCTCAAACTCCCAGGCCTCTGGTAGAGGACCCGAGCTTGATCATCGCAGTTATATTGATATTTCTCATTTACTCAAAAAACATACCTGGAGGGAAGCCCACAGGTCCGCCTTGGGGATGAGGAACATACGGAGGAGGCTGATCAGCACTCATCTGGATGGATGGATGGATGGATGGATGGATGGATGGATGGATGGATGGATGGATGGATGAACAGGATGGAGAAGTAGAATCTAAGACAAGGAAGCAGAAATCTTTTGGGTGATGTTTGTGGAAAGATTGTGGAGGGAAATGAAAATGTTTTTATGTCTCTAATAGGAATGAATGGGTAAAATTCGTGCTTTAGTGAGATTTTGTTTTTATTGTCTAATTTATTTGCAAAAATGTTAACTTGTAATATTAAATCATGATGTTACTCAACCAAAATACTACTTTTTTTTCTCAAAATATTTCCCACAATTGGCCAACAATCAGTATATTCAGTATTTTTGGGATTTTGAAATAAGTTTGAGTAACATTTGTGAAAACAGCTGTTTTAATATACTTAAACTGGATAATTGTAAACAGATTCTAAAGATTTATCTTCAATAGAATCCAATCGGTAAAATGTCAGTTTTGTTATTGTACATTTATAACTTTATGATCAAATTATTAGAAGTCCTCTTGTAGAATTGTGAGTTTAACTTCTAACATTAAGATATTTTCTCAAAATATTTAGACTTTAAAATCTCCACCGTAGTGTTAATATTGTATATTCAATATTCATCTTAAAGTCAACAAACACATCATTGGTTTTGGTATTTTTGTGGCATTTTTTGACACAGTATATAGAGTAAGACCAGACTGATCCTGAGTTTTCTGTAGACATTCATGACCTCCAGGCTTCCTGTTGTACCACCATCTGGACAAAAGTTCCATTTTCACACATGAAGCATGAAAATCTAAAGAGCAGCCAGACAAACTGCACAATGCTGAGGCAAGTTCAGAGCCAAGAGGCGCTCTGCCTACCAAAATCTGCATCTGAACAGTAACTAAGTGAAGTATAAAGTGACATCATTTGCTAATACTCAAATAAAGTACCTCAATTAAGCACAACACATTTGAGTATATCTAAATTATTTCTTATTTATACATTGTCACGTATTTATGTTTCAACGTTGGGCAATTCATCCAGTTACCATTGCAGTAACACAATGCTCCACTCAGGGATCCGTCTAATGTCTGGTCAGCTGAGTTTCAGTCTGCCTTCATACCAACTCTAATCTAATAAACTAGTTTCCACGACAACCAAAAGTATAGAAACAGACAGCCATTTCTCTCTGTCTTGTTGTTGACTCGTCTGTTCTGTCAAACAGACGTTTTGTTTGTTTTTGAGAAAGAAACCCAGTAGCTTCTTCCAGTAAAACCAGTCTGCAGCTTTAACCCTCTGCTCCCCCGACAGCCATCCTCAAACAGCCCAAAGAAACAGAAACTTTAGCTTTAAATATCACTATGAGGCAGAGTTAAAGATGGATATAATAACTATATACCACATGTTAGAGATGTAAATAAATGTCAAACCTAATTATTAACACACAAACATCCATTAACAAGCTTCTTGTTATATTTATTTGATTATGTTATATTTGTTATATTATTTACTTTAAAACTGTTTTTCAATAGACTTTGGAACATGTGATCAATAAGCAAACATATGTTAAAACACTTCAAAACAACAACATATGGACAAACTCACCTGACTTTATGATCCCAAAGTACAAATCTACAAACCAGAGAAAAAAAATACACTTAAAATATCTTTAATATCTTTATCATTTGTAGACACATATACCTAATAATTATAAATGCAAGAACTCATTCAAACTCACAATTTATGGCCTTTTAATCAACTTCAGAGTAAAAACAACATTTAGAAATTCAGAAGTTAATGTTTCCTTAAAGTGTAGCTGTAATTACAAAACATATTATTATTATTATTATTATTATTATTATTATTATGAGAGCACATACTATTCAACAGCTCAGTCACAGCAGGAGGAGAAACGTTTCTAAACTGCTTATTATCTACTGATCAATATTTACTATTCATATTTATACTATAGTGTATTCATATGTAATATATTATTATACCACACTTATAGCACTGATTATAAATATTCATATTTATACTAGTGTGTTTCTATTCAGACTCACATCTCCTCTATTTAATGAACTCATTCTTCTATTTTAAAGTTGTATCGATGCTTTGTGAACTATTGATTTTAAACTTATGTAACATATGCTGATCGGTTTTGACGGCACTTACCTTCCTGTCGAACTTCAAAATGTCAAAACGTGGATTTTCTCTCTGTGTGTCGGTTCCGATCTCTGATCGATTGATCGCTGGATGGATGGATCGAGTGTGCGCGAGGAAACAGCTGGCAGAGGCACGAGGGCAGGATGACGTCAGAGGGACGCCTCCCAACAACTTTCTCTGTTTACTTTCTTTACAGTCTGTAACTGTCACTCTGACGTCTTTTATTGTGTCTTTATTCTCCTTATGAACATTTAAAGAGTTTATTGATCACTTTAAGACAAACTAATCACTTACAATTATTAAATCAAATCAAATTTTATTTATATAGCCCAAAATCACAAAATACATTTGTCTCAGAGGGCTTTACAATCTGTACAGGGAGTGACACCCTCTGTCCTTAGACCCTCGATTAGTGAGGAAAAACTTGCCCACCAAAAAACCTTTTAACAGGGAAAAAGGTGGAAGAAACCTCAGGAAGAGCCACAGAGGAGGGATCCCTCTCCCAGGACGGACAGACGTGCAATGATGTCACATGTACAGAACAAATCAACACACACATATTGTACACTCACAATGAATAATAATGAATTACAATGAATGATGAATTATTACAGTAACAGTGGAACCTGTGATAGAGACACAGATGCACATATATAACATATATATAGTATATATAACTATAATCTGTAATGGAGATATGGCAACAATGATGACGGTGAAAACACATGCATTAACTATTAATGATTTTCTAACAACAGTTGTTCTTCTTATCATTGAAGTGTTGATGTATTAACTTAACATCTTTTATCGCCAGGCTCCACAGTAACCATGGCAACGCCTCACCTGATGCCTGCAGGTGTTTCACATGATGTCACATGACGATGAAGAACATCAAACAGCCTGCAGCGTTTAAACTGAAACCAGTTTGGACTGAAACAGAACAAACTTTGAAACCCCTTAAGGAAGTAAATACAAAAACAACAACAGGAAACATCAGGATCAATAAACAGTAAATAATAAATCCACTACAACACACAGGCTGCACACCTGATAATTTAATTCTGGTAACATCAGAGGCAGCAAGCATTCATTCATTCATTCATTCATTCTCAGTATGTGAGGGTTTAACTTGAGTAGTAGTAGTAGTATAAATATACACATATATAAGTACTTTAACCATGACTGGGGTCAAAAATGACTCCAAATAGAATCAATGTGTTTTTGCAATAAACTTAAGGAATGTCTTTAATTTTGGTTAAAGATAAAGATTTTTATTATATTTTTATCAACAAAAGAGTGATTTAATTTTTGTCATTTTCATTTATCACTTTGTATTCACATTTTTCCACAAAACAATCAATCAATCAGGTTAAAAAATGTCAAAATTTTTAAAAATGCAATGACCTCTAGTCACAAGCATGTTTTATGAGGAATACCTGGAATATGAAAATATAACTACTTTTAATTTGAAAGATTTTGAGGAATCCTTGGGGTCATTTTTGACCCCAGTTGTGCATATAAGGGTTAAAATGCAGGAAATCAGGAGTTGTGTGATGTGTGAAGATCATTTTGTTTTGGTCGATAGTCCAGATCACTCGACTGTTCAGGCAAGTAAACAAGTCTTTACTTCAAGTGTAAGGCGGGAGGATATTAGACATGATGTTACTAAAACATGGCTGGACGTCTTCCTTTATAAACTGGGTTAGAGTTAGGTTCAAATTAGTTTCAGGATAACAGCCTCGTTTTTTATGACTTCATGAGAACTTCTGTCTCTATCTGAAGACATTTCTTTGACATATATGCAGCCATGTAGTACAGCTAATGTATAACAACACATCTACTTAGCACAAACCATCTCAGGCACTATATCTTATTTATTTCTTATTTATACGTTGTCATGTATTTATTCTGTGTTTCACCCTTTTTTCTCACTGTGCAATTCATCCAATTACCATTGCAGTATGTTAACACAACAGGTCACTGTAATAAGTGAATTCCTCCTATGGTAATCAATAAAGTATAATTCATTCAATCACTGATGTCAGACGTTTTAAATGACAGGTACACCTGTGTGGTGATAGATTATCAGTACAGAGGATAACATGTACATGACATGTACAACAGAACATGTCCCAACATTGATCCTTGTTTAATCTGGGCATTTGTTATATAACAAAACATTTCCTGTTCAGTCCAGTAATACCTGCCCCCTGCTTTAGTCTATAGGGACGGACTGATCAACAGTCAATAACAGGACCAGAGTCTGCAGTTTGAAACTTGTCAATACTGTTGTTGTTATAAAATAGAAGCAGAAACTTAACAAGTGTTTAAAACACATGAAAATCTTATGTATTATGTATTTTTGTATTCACTGACATTTTCAGATAAAGTTGAAAGTGTTGAAAAAGTAAAAATAACAACACACAACAAACACACCTGACTTTATGATCCAAAATACAAATCTACAAACTAGAGAAAATAATATTTGTATTTATTTATTGGACAGTTTTGGTTCATTTATACATGACATCATTTGTTTTCTGCAGATTTACAGACATGAAGCCGCTGAGGAAACATCAGAATATATTTCTTTTCAGCACACTCACTAAAGCTTCTATCTACAGGTGTGTCGTGAGGCTCATCAGCCAATCAGGAGGCAGCTGGAGTTACCTGTCACCTTATTCATTATATATTACAGCCTGTATTTTACTTCTGGATGTTGACATGCAACTGCACATTCAGTAAAGCATCAGACATGTCACATGTTAACATGTCTAAATACAAACTGTCACACACAGATGCTGTTAGTGCGAGTTTTACTGTTTGTGTTGGACTGCTCCTTTAATGCTGTTTGGATCCTCCATGTCTCTTTTTCTATCTTCACTTAATATTTTAATAATTTATGTAAAAGCACCTTGGGAAGAGTTTCATACAACGAAAGAAAAAAATCAAGTCATAGTATGACGAGAATAAAGTTTAATATTTCAAATTTAATATTCTCACAATTTTACACATTTTTTAAAATATCACAATTTTATTCACAAAATATCAGCAACATTTTTCTTGCCATATTATTTACGACTTTTTTCTTTCTTTGTTTTTCCTCACAGCACCAGACTCTCTGTGGTACCTTTTGTTATTAATAAATAAAGTTTGTCAGTCAGTAAATGGCATTTCACTGCCATGTGTTTATTTATATGCCCCCTAGTGGTCAGAAGCAGTCATCACAACTTTATAAATGCGTCACATATACGTTTGGTCAGGGCCCGTTTAGCATCAATGTGCAGCGTAGTTGGATAGACTACAGAAATCACACAACGTCTGAAATTAAAGCCATGACACCAATGAAGTATATATAAGTGACACTTTTTCTAGATAAATAATAGCAAAAAGTGACCATGGCGATCATTTTTAACCACATTTAACTGATCATTTTAACCCTAATCAAGTAGTTTTTGGGCCTAAACCTAACCAGACGTTAACCACATTGTTGTCACATAGAAAATGTATTTTTTTCAAGACACACTGCAGTGATACAGCATGTTGAAAAGTGACAATAAATGGGTATGAGGCAAAGGGCCTGACCAAACATCAGCATGTGACAAGTTGGTTTAATTCACTAAATATAAAGCTTGAACAGGTACATATAGGATACAAGTGGCTTTTTTCTCTATTTTATGTCTACTGTAGCTCTACGTTTCAGTCAGTTTAAGGGGAAATCAGGCATCATTGTCACTTTACAGCAACACAGAGGAAGACTTTAAGGGTTTGAACATTAAGAGGACTATCAGGTTATCAGTTATAAATAAACTGATCAGTAAAAACAAAATGAGGAACTACACTGTAAAAAATGCAGCATTTCAGTTTATCATACAGAATATTTTAACTTTGTTGACCTGCTCACCCGGTAGAACTGACATGCAGCTAATTAATTAAAGGATTATTTTTACCTACAACTCATGGAACCTCCTTCAGGTTTTTATTGTTATACCAATATTTGAAAGACAAACGTTTGCTCATATTGAGGCTGTAATGGCGGCATTCTTCTTCTCTGTTTTGAAATAGTAGGATTTTTCTTCCTACAGGAAACAAACTGTTTTATTTTCCTTCAGGTTTCAGGAAACTGTTTTTGAGAAGAAGAAGACACATTTTCCATGTGAAGTTAACACGGTTTAATCTGTTAACTTCTGTTAAAGATATTTTAATGCAGGTGGACATGCAGCAAAACACATCAGGCCTCAATCAAAAAGAACTCTAAGAACGAAGCGACTCGTTCTTAACGTGCCAGTGATTTAAAAGAAATCAATTTTAAAAAGTAAACGAATGAAATCGTCATCATCATGATGCCAGATGTTTCTGTCAGTAGAAACCTGCAGCTCTCCGTCTAGTATCACGCTGTGTTGCAGCTGACAGTGTAAAATCACCGTTTTTACCACAGTGCTGCTCTGATGTTAGCTTACCTTCATGTCAGACTAAACGTCTGAGTTACTTTTACGTAGCAAGCTGAATTTTCTGTCAGTCAAAGAGTCAAGAATCTGATTTAAAACTGTCTAAACAAACTGCTTTTAAGGTTGAACTGAAATTTCCAATATATTATCAGATCAGCTCTAAAGGACTCGTTCATCAACTCAAATATGGGCTTATGTGATAAGAATGAATGTTATTTAGTACTATTGATGATCTAATTGTGGATATTGTTACACTATATTTTCATATAACTAACATACATCTGTCTGCGTAACTATTTAAACCATCAAATCATTTATGTTTGACTGCTTTAACAATTATTTCAAGTAGTCAAGCACTCCCAATTGCGACATGTTAACGTGAAATCACAGCTTCTATTTTTTAGTTGAGTTAGTTGAGTTAGGGTTAGGCTTAAGTACCGCTGCTCGTTGTTTCTGTAGGTAGACGTGACAACAACAGCCTCTTAAGGCTTGGTCACCCCAGCTTTAAAACACCAAATCTATCAATATCATTTCCAGAGCAGACTGGTTATAGCACAAGTGTCTCTTCTATTGTCACGTCAACATGTCTTCTGTCAGAAAGTCTAATTCAGATCAGGTAGAAACATGAAACGTGTTTGAAGCATACTGAGGTCATGTAGATGATGATTGGTTGATGGAGGTCTGAACCGTTTCATGGTGTTTTCATCCTGTTTGATGTTGAATTAACAAGAGTAATCAATGTTAGCATCCATCTCATCCTAACAGGATGAGATGGATGGTCAACAGGTGTAAACAGGTCAACAGACTGGAGACGCGGCGTCCGGCTCATCGCTGGTGATGTAATGGTGGTAGAATCAGCTAGTTGGACCACCAGAGCCACAAACACAGTTCAGAGGAGACGTCCGTGTTCTTAGTAGTGTCCTAAACCTTTTAGGTGTCTGCGAACATGTGGTTCTGATTGTCCAGCCCCCATCATTATGATGTGGCGGCCTGTTTGTTGCGGAAGGTTTCGAAGAACGCCATCATGCCCTTCCTCACGCTGCCATTTCCACCGTTCCCGCCGTTGCCCTTGGTGATCCACGGCATCATGGAGGCACTGCCACTGCCATGGAGACGGGATGTGAGGGGAGAAAAGGTGGCGCTATCCATGGAGTTGGCCCGTTTGACCTTTGACGGGGTCGCATGCCACGACTTGGTCCTTGGAGGAGGAGTCTGAGCCATTAAACACTTCTGATACTGAACCTGAAGGACAGAAAGGATGTTAATAGAGAGTATCATGTTCAATATCACCTCAACTAAATGCCACAAATACCTATTATTAACTGTATTAAAAGTATTTTAGGGGATGATTCATCAATAAATTAATGGACTGTAATAAACTGTCAAATGTTTAGTCTTTACTCTGTTTTTATTTTATTGTTTCATATTTTATTTAGTCTAGATTAGTTAGTATTCATAATTTTAATTTAATTTGTTTTATATGTGATTTGTTTCTCATCTACTTCATTTTATTTCTCTGATTTATACATTTTATAGAGGACTTGCTTGTATTTTCACAACTTAAACATCTGTGAGGAACATTTATTAAAACATCTTGTACAATACAGTTCTAAATATAAACCACAATAGGCGAAATCTGTGTACAGGAGACACGGCACAGAGGAGATTGATTGACAATGGTCTTCAGCCAATCAGGATGCAGAACACAATGTGCATAAATTGCACAAAAGAAAAATCAGCGAAACTGCGCCCTTCGACTCCTAGTCACATCATAATTGTTACCCTCATATGTGGAGTCAAGTCTTGATCTGATTTATTTCAGGTCCTTTAAGGTTCAGGTAAGGATGTACCTGTAATGTGAAGCGGTTTTGTGAAAAACTCACCATACATGCGGCCTGGACGGCCTCAGAGAGAGATCCAGCATCTGGTTCACACCAGAACACGTGACACTCAAAGCGTTGCGTGCCACCATCTACGATCACAGCGAAGGTATGGCTGTCATGGCCGACGCCCAGAAAGGTGAGGAAACGCACCTGACACTCCCAGAAAGGCCCATCCCCCTCCTGTCAGGTATAATGGGTAAAACAGGTAGAACAGGTGAACAGGTACAACAGGATGAACAAGTGGTACAGGTAAAACAGATGGAACAGGTAGAACAGGTAGAACAAGTGGAACGGGTAGAACAGTTCAAACAGGCAGAACAGATGGAACAGGTAGAACAGGTGGAACAGTTCACACAGGTAAAATAACAGATAGTAATCATACCTGTCCCTTCCAAAGAGACAAGATGTTATCAGTGACGTGGATGACGATCGGCTCCCAGTCGTCTTTGTCTGAAGCGTTCATGATGCTTTCTATCGCTCTGTTCAACACCTCCATACCTGCCACATAAACACCTTGCTTGCTTTGGCAACATACTTGAGATACAACTAAGTACTTTATTTTCATTATCGACTAATGATCATTTTCCTAATGAATCAATTCATAAAATGCTAGAAAACAGTGAAAGTTAGAGAGTTTTTTTGTCTGATTTTCTGAGGTTTCTGCTGATTTATTTTTTATTACTATATACTTTTATTGTCACCAAGCAATTTTCATTATTCACACATTAACACTTATGGATGCCAACTGTCAGAAGAAGAAGAAGAAGAAGAAGAAGAAGAAGAAGATGGAGCAAGGCCTGGTCTATGTGTCCAAGACGTCTCAGGGATTTCCAGGAACAAGCATAACAAGGCAGACAAGGAGCTGTTTTTTTTCCGGTGTTCTGAATATTTCAGGAATAGTTACTGGATGTGAAAAGGGCTTAAAACTCATTTTACAATGTTTACATGTAGACAAAAACAAAACCTAAAAATTTACCTAAGTCTCCTTACCATAACTTACTAATCATATAATAATAAATGATAATAATAATATGTATAATCATAAGATAAATAGATTCAATAAATTAATATTTCCAATTAAACTCAGGTGTTTGTGTCCTACCCATTGCTCTGGAAACTGGCAGGTTACCAATGTACTGGACCTCGAACTTCTGGACCTGCTGCCGCACTGCCTCCAAAAACTCCACTGAAACACGAAAACAACAACAATGAGAGACCAGCAGAGAACCAATCAGAGAGCAGCAGGTGTTCTCACAGAGCAGATCAGGTAGTCACCTTGTCTGGGCAGGTCCTCAGGTGAGATACTCTCCATTGTCAGAGAGTGAGACGGCCTCACCGACGCCTTTTCTGACATCATCTACACACACACACACAGATTCAAATGCATTGTTAAAGGAGCAATCTGGTGTTTTTTGTACATTTTTATTATATATAATCTTTAAAATCATAAGTATATCATTTTCATTTTAAACTAGACTTGTGAGCAGGTATGTCATGGTCAACATTGGGATAGGGACTGTCCTGGGGGGAAAGTTTAACAGAAAAAGGTGGGGACAGTTTCATTTTGTAGGCAGAAACATAATGAAGTATGAAGTATACCAAACAACAATATGCAGGAAGAAGAGACAACACTGTTTCTGTTGGGATACATGCTTTCGTTTGGATGGATATCACATGACAATATTTACAACTTGATTCTTTTGATTTGTGGACCTTTACATACCAAAGTAATCTAAGATAGAGAGTCACCACTCCTTAAAGAAATGAACTGAAGGATTCAGTTTTGGAGAATCTTACTAATCTAACGATGTGTAACGTGTCCATACTGACAAAAGTTTAAAACACATATATTTTTTATATATAGGTGTTATATATATATAGATATATATGTTTTAAGAGGTTTTGAGATTAAGTTGTGTTTGTCAGGCTTTTAGTTTGTAGGTAGACTTCCTGTTTTATTTTGTTTTCCCTCACTTCCTTTTTGTGTTCATTCTTGGTGTCTTTACTCCCTGTGATTGCCCATTGTTTTCACCTGTGTCTTGTTAGCTCCCTCCCTGTGTATATATAAGTCTGTTCTTCCCAGTGTGTCTTCATCCTTGTGAGTAGCTCTCTGGCGTTTTCATCATTGTTTCCTCGTGTACCAACCCTGTTTGTTTCTTCGACCCGTTTTTGCCTAGCGTCCTGTACTTCTGCCTGTCTGCTCCGTGTTCTGGATTTTTGACCTTTGCCTGTTCTTGGACTTTCCTCCTGCCTCGTGATTTTGTACTTTTGCCCCGCTGACTGCCTTTTGTGTACCGTATCTGGACTGTCAATAAACCGCCTCACTACACCTGTCAGTCTCTGATCTGCTCTGTGGGTCCAGTTGTCTGTCTGAACCTGACAGTGTTCCTGTCTCGAAGTTAAAAATTGTTAAAGGAGATTCAAAAATAATGACAATGTCAAATAATGTCATTCTATTATCTCATTTAGTTTTGGAATACAATAATATATAATAATAGAGCAGACTTTCAGAATATTTAAGGACAATCACCTTGGAGCACATCTCGTGCAGTGCTGTGGCGATAGACTTCGCCGGAGCATCACATCGAAACACGTGACACTTCAACACACAGCTGTCCTTATCTCCGGCAACGAAGGCAAAGTCCCTAAATGCATCACACACACACACACACAGCGGTCAGGATGGACAGGTGCTTATGTGATCAATAGGTGAAGTGCGCATGCAGGAGCTGGTTGTGTTAGTGTAACTGGGTGTGTGCTTAGCTCCATAGACAAATATGCGTAGACACCACACTGAATGCTGTAGTGTACGTATACGTCACTGTCAACTTGCCTGAATGCCTGAATTGTGTAGATTTTGTCATCGTGTAGGTTATTATTTGTTTACAGGCCAGTTGCCAATATGGTGGACACCATCACGTATTACAGCAATGAACTTTAACACTCAGGGAAATATTAATGATAGAAAATTGTGGCTGTTTTGGGATTGCAACAAAAAATCTGGTGGAATTTAAGCTTTCACTGCTTGTATGTATTTTGTATTTTGTATGGCTGAAGTGGCCAATGTGGTGTCTACGTACTGTATATGTCTTTGTATGGGTCTGGATGAGAGGAGGTAAAGGTGGAGGTTTACCTGTCCCTGCCCAAGTGGGGGGGTGAGCAGAGAGACACAGAGAGAGTGACAATGTTAGTGCAAACTGGCAGGTAAACAAACTGTGAGTGATGTCAGAGGTGTTGAAAAGTACTCAAGTACTGTTCTTAAGTACAGTTTTGAGGTACATGTACTTCTCTGAGTATTTCCATGTGATACTACTTTATACTTCACTCTACTACATGTCAGAGGTACATCTAGTACTTTCTACTCCACTACATTTATCTGACAGCTTTAGTTACTGTTCAGATGCAGATTTGACTCAATGGATAATATAAGAAGCTTTTAAAATCCAACACATTGTTAAAGATGAAACCAGTGGTTTCAACCTTTTAGTCTGTTGACGTCTTACTAACAGCAGTGTGTAGTCGGGTCACATTTCAGATGTCTATGAGTTGTTAACAGCTCCACCAAATAGTGATTTTTACCTCTAAACTTCTCACATGGTTTCATTTCAATAAATGTTCAAATGATCCAATATTTCAGCAAAAATCAAAGATGAGAGAAAAAGTCCAAAAGCTGAAAACAGATTTGTGTATCAGAACTTTGTTTCTTCTTCTTTCCTCTCCCATTAATCATCTCACGACCCCTCAGATTTATCTGGTGACCCTTTGGATGAATGAGAGTCATTGAAATGGTGAAATAATGGAGGCAACAGCTGCTTTCTGATTGGCTCACCTGCCGTTGTTACAGCCCACCCCCCAAACCCGGATGTTGATGATTGGCTGACAATGAAGGGGGGTGTGGTCTAAAGGGTCCAATAGGGTCAGGGTGTCTTTCTTCAGAACCAGCATCATGTCCCGACCCTGCAGACAGACAGGTGAATATAATGACACACAGACAGACCGACAGGCAGGTAGAGTAGATGTCTTACCTCCCCCCAGGCCCCCATCCTGTCTCTCTGCTCGGGGCTGTTGCAGTGAGACAGCTGCTGGATGACATTACTGACAGCAAGACTGCTGCGGCCGGGAGACAGGTCCTCTTCTTCCACCTGCAGCCAGCCGAGAGAATGAACCGCGAAGCACTGACAGACAGACAGGTGGAGAGACATACAGGTGGAGAGACATACAGGTGGAGAGACAGACAGGTGGAGAGACACATAGGTTGAGAGACACATAGACAGATAGACAAGTGAAGAGACAGATAGGTGGTGAAACAGACAGACAAGTGGAGAGACAGATAGACAAGTGGAGAAATAGATAGGTGGAGAGACATACAGGCAGGTAAAGAGACAGACAGGCAGGTGGAGAGACAGACAGGTGAAGAGAGACAGACAGGTGGAGAGACACAGACAGATAAACAAGTGAAGAGACAGGTGGTGAAACAGACAGACAGACAGGTGGAGAGACAGACAGGTGGAGAGACAGATAGACAAGTGAAGAGACAGATAGACAAGTGAAGAGACAGATAGACAAGTGAAGAGACAGACAGGTGGAGAGACAGATAGACAAGTGGAGGGACAGACAGACAGGTAGAGAGATAGAGAGACAGACAGGTGGAGAGACACAAACAGAGAAACCAGGACACAGAGAGACAAACAGACAGACAGATTAAATCAGATTAAACGTATGAACTGCAGCAGAGATTAGAACAGATGAAGCTCTGTTTCATTTTATTTACTGACATCACAGATGACAGACAGACAACTGTTTAAACACACTGTGTTTAATAAACCAAACATGCTGATTTAACATCTCTTCAATGAAGCACACGTCATAAATGTGGAAGCTTTTGGTCCTTTTGACTGTTGCAGAGTGATTGCTGCAGTTCCTCAGTAATTAGAAGATGTTAGGTATCATATTTTAGATATTTAATAGTGTCAGTGTCACATGCTACAGAGATCATACACAGAAGTGCTAATAAGTCCTCAAATGACTCACTTGAGACAGACGAGTCAATCCCCACAGACCTCCATATCTGTTTACATTTTATTTAGGCTGAAAGTAATGCGTCATAAAGGGCGTGGACTTTGTGATTGACAAATTGCAGCTGGTTATGTACATCACATAATTGTCACTATTTTAGTGTGTTTTCAGTTCATGAAGGTTAATTGTAATTTTTGGGTTGTCTCGTTCAGTGTTTGGTTGTACCAGACGTCCTCTAAGGAGTCATCTGTTCAGGTAAATACATTTTGTTTTAACCCTGTTTTCAACTAGCCAAAGTATTAACATTAGCATTAGCATTATCATGCCATAACTCTTAAATGCAGTGTCCAATAGAAACCAAAGTTGTTTGACGTGCACATACAAACCATCCAATCAAACGTCTTGAGGCTGAAGTACCTTAAAGTGCCACCAGTGGCTGGTAGATGCTCCAACTGACACCCATTATACCCAAATAGGAGTGATGGAAACAAAAACATTCACTACATTTTAAACTTTACCAGTAACTAGAGCGGTAACTAGTGATTTGCTAACCAGCTATCATCTTAAAAATGCTTAAAAATGACAATAAGGATTAATTATTTATCAAAATAGTTGTGTCAAATTTAGGGATAACAGGAGAGGAAGGAAACATTAACTCCATTTTACTTTAAACATACAACACAATATACTAACAATAAAAGCAAGAATACTTCACATAGTATCATAAATGTAAAAGATATGCCAAAAACTATATGTAGGTTTGTGATTCAGGAGTTATCTAACCTAAACATGTTTAAAAAAGTGCAAAGTAAATGTCATGCAATATAACAAACTACCAACAGAATGTGTCTTAAAGTGCTGTAAACTATTAAAGATTTTAATGATTTTCTGGAAATTTGATTGATACTGCTGCAACTTAACGATTATTTTCATGATTAATTGTTTTGTCTATAGAAAGTCAGCTAACATTGAAAACTGATGTAAGGTCCTCAGCTTTGATTGCTGCTGTGAGGGTGTGATTATAAAATGACTATGCAGACACATTTTGGCTCCCATCACAGTGTTTTAATATCCAGCATGAACAGGAGGAATGATTATAGCAAGGAAACCCTTTTTCTCTGTTCAGACGGACACCTGACTTTTGTTTTAAGAAATGTGGAACCTTCAAAACGTTGTGATTGTAGATTATTTGTGATTCAACATGTCTCATCAATCACACGTCAATCACGCTCTCGCATACAATCGTCCTAGTCGTCATCTTACCTTGGAGTCGGGGTCATGGTTAGTGAGATAATCTTCATGCCAGGAAGACCTGAGAGAAAACCAAACTCATACACCTTTACAGACAGGTATGTGTGTGTACCTGTGTCCTCATGTTCTGGGGACATACATCTGTATACAGTCACATGTTGATGGAAGTATGAGTGTGTTTGTTACCTGTCCTCAGGTGGGTCATCTGTCAGACTACAGCTGGTCTGTGGTGCAGTCTCCACCTGCTGAAACAAAACACCACAGAAGAAGACAAACCACAGAGTTCTGCCGACCTGAGCTACCTGGACTAACTGTTCAAACATCATCGAACCTGTCTATGTTCTACCTGTTCTGTATGTTCTACCTGTTCTGTATGTTCTACCTGTTCTGTATGTTCTACCTGTTCCGTATGTTCTAACCTGTTTCCGTATGTTCTAACCTGTTTCCGTATGTTCTACCTGTTCTGTATGTTCTACCTGTTCTATACGTTCTACCTGTTCTATACGTTCTACCTGTTCTATACGTTCTACCTGTTCCATATGTTCTAACCTGTTTCCGTATGTTCTACCTGTTCTGTATGTTCTACCTGTTCTATACGTTCTACCTGTTCTATACGTTCTACCTGTTCCCTATGTTCTACGTGTTCCATATGTTCTAACCTGTTTCCACATATTCTACCTGGTCAGTACGTTCTACCTGTGTGTTGAGTGGCTGTGGCGTTCCACTGAGTGCTGGGTGCTGCCACTGGGTGGCGCCTGTGGGAACGTGCCAGTAATAGGTTCCTGTGGAGTCTTTGATGGTTCTCCAGCCGGAGGGCAGGTCTGGGTCCAGCAGCAGGTTCTGGTCTGTCCAGATGTTGTCTGAAAATGCAGGAAGAGTTAAATCTACATAGGTTGTTAGTACCTGCTCTAAAGAACGACCGATAGGTGTGTAACATGCTGCGGTGAAGATCTGGTTTGGGTTAAAATGATCAGTAAAATGTCCCAACGTGGTGGTAAAAACCTACAATGGCAGTAAAATGCTCAACACTAAATGTCTGGTTGGTGCTCTTGAACGGCGCTCTCCTGCTGCTTGTGCAGCTCCTTTCCACTGTCTGCCTTCTAGCTAACTCTTGGTCCATCCCCACCTCTTCCTGATAAGGAGGTGAACTTACATTACATCACTTCTCCAGGTCATAATTACTACGGACAGTAGACGGCTCAACTCAAATGTAACTGCATGTTGTTTTTGGCCCCTGAATTTACAACATATAGCGTTGTTTTTCTTGAGAGGACAGATTGTACGTCTGCTAATGAGATAATGACCAACTAACTAAAGTGCTCATTTAAATACTTTTATCTCTAACTGCTTTCAGTGCTTACATAACAACATCAACACTTCAACTGCTTCCACTTTCCTCTACTTTAACCACATTGCTTTTTTACACACAAACTGCCTGCAGGACTTAAAAATGCTTCAACTAAAACTGTATTAAACCTCTCACATGCCGATACTTTTTCAGTATAAGCTGGTACATTTCAGTTATCTTCCCTGTCTGACCCTGAATATGATGTTTCTGGATGTTTTGTTAACATTTATACATCTGTTTCGTTTATAATCACATCATTTAAAACTTAAACTTTATAAATGATTCTTATGAATCTTAAATGTAATTTAATTTACCTAAATATATCAAACTGAGGCATCTGTTAATGATAACATGAAGCATTTATCCATAAAAATCAAGCAGTAGTTTACTACCATAAAATCAAAGCTCTTCCTCTCATCTTCTCTCTTACGTTGCAGTTTTATTTCAGTACAAGGTGACTTTAATCTTCAGTCAGTGCTGACACACGCTGCTGATGCCACATACAAAATGTTTGATCATAAATCTTTCCCTCTTCCTGTCTTAACCTGATCATCAGACTGAACTGTTTTACTTTTCATCATGTCTGTTAAAAGACTGAGGACACGTCAGTGTTGATGATATTGAACATCATGTTCTGAACAAGTAAATGGATTTCAGACTGCTGTAACGGGAAGAGAGCGAAGAAACCAAAGAGCATCTGAATAATTAATAAACCTTTAGAAACACAAAATGCTGAATTAGCTGATTGAGAGACATTGATATGATATAAGAGAATAAGAGAAGGGTGTGTGTGTGTGTGTTGGGGGGGGTAAACTACACTCAGCAACAAAAGCAATGTGTTGTGGCATTTAAAACGTTTTAACAGTTGATTGACTGCTGAATCTACATCTGTACATGTAAAAAGTCCAGATGTGCAGTGACCGGGCAGGAAGGTGGCCAATAAATTAAAGCCAATAACCAAATATTGTTTAACTTTGTATAGCAGTGGTGGGCAAACAACAACAGATGTCAGCACAGTTTAACCACAATATGTTGAATATCCTCCAATCAGATTCAGTTTATAACAGCAGTGTTAGAAATCTAACAAGTCCTCCAAATTAAACAACCACACAGGTCGTTCGTACTCCAGAACGTCCCATAGATGTGTAACATGCTGTGGTTAAGATCTGGTTAGGTTTAGGCAAGTAAAACGGCTGAAATGTTTGGCTGGTAGTCTCAAACTCTGCAGCTGATTTTTCAAGGAATATAGATCGAGACCAAGAAGACAGCCGCCATGTTTCTTCTCTCAGGTCACATGCTTCCTGTACGTCATCATTTATCACAAAATCTATTTCCATTTTGCTTTTATTGACGGGTCGATTTTTGCACCTCATCTAAGGTGAAAAAACTTTTTGTGCAATAGTTTTCAGCATTTTTATTCACATTTAATGCACAAATTGCACACGAGGATCATAAATATAGTAGCAGGATTTCACATCTTTTTCTCCTTCTTTACTCCAAATGTCAACTTCTCACATCTTCTCACGCTGAATCAGTTGAAGCCCTGACTTTTGAGTTTTTTACATTTATCATTTACCAGTTTTGAAACATCTGACATCAGGACAGAATATAAATAACAGAAAACCACTAACAGCAGCACATTGCAGTTTTGCTCCTGACAGACTGTCATAATGCACCACTAGAGGTCACTGTGAGGTCATATATAGATTAACAGACACTTTCAGAGGACGTGTTTCTCTGTTAACCTTCATCTGCTGAGTCTTTCTCAAACTCCAGTAAACAGTCCTGTATAAACCTGAACTGTGTTGGTGTCTTCTCTCGTCCCAAAATCCCTCATGACACAGCGCCACCATATCTGTGTGTGTGTGTGTGTGTGTGTGTGTGTGTGTGTGTGTACTTCTATCATAGTGACGTCCTATCTGACCTTTTTTCAAAATGAGGTCATAGAGACGGTCACAGAGCTGTAGATGTGTTTCCATCCACATGTATTTATTCACATTCTGAGTTTGTGCATAAAATAACCAGAGTGGAAATGATGGAAATTCAAAATATCTTCAAAGAGTTTCCTGTTGTCTGAGGAGTAACTGTGTGGATAAAAAGCAAATGTAAACAGAGTGAGTGAATAAATGATGTCGTACATGAATCATGTGAAAACATCAGATCTGTGTGCAGTGATGAAACTGTAATGCTGCTCAAATCAATATATGAACTTAACAGAAATGTCATATTTCATCGTTTGAGGTTTGACTGTTCTGTTAGTGACATTATTTCAGACTGAAGCAGATAAGAGCAGCTTCTCATGTAACAGACGACTGTCACTAGAAGCTTTTGTCAACTTGTTTCTCAGTCGCATAATTTTTGCATCTACAAAATGTGGAAAATTGCATTGTGTAACCAACAAGTTCTGCAGATGAAACTCCAGATACACGGTTTTACCATGTGACTCCAGAACAACACGTCTGATCTATCGGCAGTAACATCTGTATGTGCTTTTATCCCTGTTAAACAGTAAAGATGTTTATGATGGGATGCTGTAGTTGAGGTCTGGTTAGGTTTAGTGTAAGATCCTGGTTTGGGTTCAAAATAATTTGTTCACTTTGTTAAAGTCAGAGAAAGGAACAGTGGAAAGTCCACTGTTAGCCTCAGAGAAGCTTCACATCTACTTTAAATGACTGTGTGGACACACTGTGGATTTTAACCTCCATCACTGACACTGAAAGCACATTTGAAGCAGATCTTTGAACAGCCAGTATGAACAGGAGCAATGATTACAGTCACTGTTCATATGGACACCTGACTGATGCTTTAACACACTGGAAACATGTGAACCTTTAAATGAAGGAATCTCTGGTAGCTTATTTTAGCATTCAGAAAACTAATCTGTGATTTTTAGTTTATTCTGTCTGAAACTTTTCATGCTGCCACAATAAAAAAAATCAATGTTGTAAAATAAGATAACATCATGTTTGTTTTACACAACTCTTCAACAAACAACAACAATGTAAACAGAGTGAGGAAGATCCTCCTGTGTATGTGTGTATATGTGTGTGTGTGTGTCTTACCGTCATAGTTGACTATGATGATGGCCAACATGTAATCCTTGCCCATCATGGCTCCGCCCTCCAACGTGTGTGCTCCAATTAGCTGATCGTGTCCAGCACACACACACACACACACACACACACACACACACACACACACACACACACACACACAGGCCCAGATGAAAGATTAAATTCTCCTCCTGCCCGTCCTTCTCTCTCTCCGTATCTGTCTGTCCGTCTCTGTGTCTCTCATCCCTCTCTCAGACAACACTATCAGTCTTCTTTATTTTCTGTCCGTCGCAATGTATCCTCTCCTCCTCTCTTTCCTCCGTGTGTGATGAAGGATGCTGTTCTCCTCCTCCTCCTCCTCCTCCTCCTCCTCTCTCTCAGTGATGGAGGCAGTACCACTCCCTCCTCCCTCCTTCTGCTGATGTCATCACCCCCTCCCTCTCTCTGACTCTTTGCCTTGCTCACCCTTCACTGGAACACATTTTCATTACATCCACACACATGCAGAAATAGATAAAAATATTTTTAAAATTCAAAGAAGGGACAGATTTATCTGCCTCAATACATCAAGACACAAATATTGAATCACACCAATCACAAGTCTTCTTACATGTGGTCATGTGATGGAGTCCTGCAGTCTTTATTGTGTTATTCTTTAATCTGTAGACAATGTAGGAGCAGCAGGAGACAATCGTTCAAGTCCATCGCTTAACGGGACATTTTTACTGTGATGTCTGGTTATTTTTACCACAAATGACCTTTTCCTAACCAAGTGATTTTTGTGCTTAAACCTGAGCACATATCATATGTAAGTATAACAGGAAAGGGGAAGGTTGACAGAGGCCTGCTCAACTGTGACTAGAGCACAGAGCATGAAGGAGCAGCTGTATGCATGCTGCACTACGTACTGACGTACTACGAATGTGATTCATATACAGACTGGTGATCAGGCAGAATGAGATGCAGGTCTGTAATCCATATAAAGCAAACAATGTGGAGCGTAATAATATTTCTGATCACAGCAGTTTTTTTAAGACTTCAGTTGTGCTACAACTTTTCATTATCAATTAATCAGTTAATTATTATCTTAATTAATCGATTAGTCATTTGGTCCATAAAATGCTTCTCAAAGCATCCTCAAAAACATAAACTTCTGTTATCAATAATTATGATAATAATCAGGTTTGTATATTGATCATCTTTCTAATTATAATATTTTTGTTGTGTATTGATCGTCTTCCATTACATGACATATAATGATCCTGTTGATTTCATCATGTTTGTACCTGACGCTCCTCAGAGGTCATGCTGCACTAGATGACGTCACAGGAAGAAGGACACATGACCACGTGTCCCGGAAGTGTTTTGATGGCAGAGAACTAAATGAAGAGAAGAATCGATTATAGGAAGTAAGACCATTTTCCTGCAAAATAAAAGCTTAACATTGATTTTAGTTGGAGAGGATACATTGTATACACATGTCTAAAACAATAAAGAAAGACATGTTACACATACATGTACACAGAATGTGTAAAACAACACATTCTGTGTAAAACTGTAAATAAAATAAAATAATTATTTTTAAATCTGTGATCTTATTTTGAAATTGTAACGGAAGTTATTTTGTGTAGCGGAAGTAGTTTGACGCGGTGTTGTTTTTATTGTGTTTTAAAGTAAATACGTTACCGTAAGGTTCCCAAAAGGAGTTTCTATGTCTGCTTCATAAATTAGATTAAATTAAAGTTATCTTTAAACACTTAATGTAAAAGTCTTCCGGGTTGTTAGCGGTTAGCCTGAACTAGCCGTTTGCTTTGCGGTGTTGGCGGAGTCCAACATGGACGACATGTACGTTAAACCAGGTGAGTTATGCGCTTCACTTCATGATTAATAATGCTAATAAATAACGTGTTTAATGAGTGGATGATCTGAGAGGACGAAGCGATCAACGAACTGCGTTAAAACATTTAATGTTTTAATGTTATAAACTGGTCGAGTGCTGCGTTCACTGACTGTTGTAATGTAAGATTCACTCGTTGTTTTAATGTAAGATTCACTCGTTGTTTTAATGTAAGATTCACTCGTTGTTTTAAAGTAAGATTCATGTGTGGTTGTCGAGTTATAAAAACAGTGTTCGTCTCTAATGTGACATCAGAATATTCTGCTGGATTTAAGTTGTGTGTTTGTTGGTTTTATTGTCATGTCCAGTGTGATCCAGGGTTAGAGTCCAGCTAATCTGTACATCAGGTTTAAACCTAAATGATTCATTCATGGACATATTTAACTGAATGTTAACTTCAGTGTTTTTAAGACTGATTCAGATTTATTTGAGTGTTTTAGGGCAAAAACATGAATAAAAAAGCGATATTGTGTTAGCACATTAATGGAAATACATGCAGCAGAATTTTTACCTGTAATGGAGTATTTTACATTACTTTATTGGTACTTTTACTGCAGTAAAGGATCATCCCTGTCTATTTGTCTGCGTTGCCTAGGTAACCAGGAGCGGGGCTGGAACGACCCCCCTCAGTTCTCCTATGGTCTTCAGAAGGCCCGAGGGCCACAGAGGAACCTCCTGAGCAGGAGAGCAGCTCCACCAGCGTGCGGTGAGAAAACAACATCTGTAAATAAAATATCTCCTGTTGTTGTTGTTCTGTGTTCCTGTCAGCATTTGTTTACCGTATTTTTCGGGCTATAAGGCGCAATAAGCGAAAAAAAACGTGTGTCTGATAAGTCGATCTTTTCTCAACTAATTTACGATAACTCTCAGTTGTAGGTTAACACAAAGATACAAGTTTAAGTGGACGATTTCCACATCAAACATGTCCTCTCAACATTGTTCAGTTTTAACACAAAAAAACAAAACCGTTGTTCAGAGTTTAACAGTCGGGTGATTTTAGGATCCAGCAGCCCGGATCCCTCTCGTCATTATCTGAGTCCGTCTCTGCTGTCACCGGGCTGTTCAGGGATGATTCTCCTGACTCATGGAGTAATATGTTATACGTACAACATAAAATCGGTTTGAGGTTAGTAAACACAACCAAAAGTCATACATAAGTCATACATAACATTGATGATTTTTGAGAAAATGTAATGATTTTACATGCGCCTTATAGTTCAAAAAATACGGTACATTAAACGTCATGTGAATCAGCTGTCCACATTGTTAGCCAATGACTCTGTAAAGTGAGCATGATCTTGTCCCTCATTGGTCCCCAGATGTACGAGCCCCGCCCATGACCCCTCCCACATCCAGTCATCAGCCCCCATCCCAATGCAGTGTAGTCCCACCCCCTCCCGGTCCAGGTAAGGAGCAGCAGAAGGAGGCGGTACAACGATAGAAACATTCAAACAGTAAACCTCCTCCTCCTTGTCCTTCTCACAGCTGGCCCTCCTGTTGGCGGGGTGACCACGCCCTCTTCTCTCTGTCCAAGGAGTAGCCAATCAGAGAGTGAGCCCGATGTGGAGGGCGTGGTGTTGGTGCTGAACCGAGCGCTCGCCGCCTGCAGACAGAATGTCTCTGTGAGTTTATTAATGTAGTTAAAGTATGAATGCTTTCAGAAACATTTAGCATGTTTATGTTGCTTGTAGAGTGCTTCAGCATGGGCCATTTTACCAACAGTCACACAACTTACACACTCTTATCCACACAAAGATGACACTGTTTATACTGTTGTTATTCTAGTTACTTTAACTTTATTACTCACCTTATGGCTCAGCTTACAAATGAATCACCTAACAGTCAGACCTCCTCCACTCATTCACAAACCACAGAAGAAGAACACACTGTTTCATTTAAATTATATTGTTTCACTTCAGATCAGCAGCATGTCGAGCCACCAACGGCATCGTCTTGAAAAGGCCAAAATAACGTCATTTTTTTAGTGATGTCTTTTAAAGTATTTTGCAAATACCGCGTTATAATTTAATTTCTAATACACTACTGTATGATTCTATCTATCGCTTTGAAGCCAGTTCACACAGTGGTAGAACTGAAGATGAAATGTGTAAACTTAAACTGTCATTGAACCAACACAAAGTCAGTTTAGTATCCTGGTTGTTGATTGGTTAGAATGACGCTCTCCCTTCGAGTGACATTTTATATGTTTTGGCCAATCATAGATTAGCATGAAAAAAATACAGTACATTAAATAAATATGAGAGCCCGTCATCCTTTGCATTTTAATCAGTTATTATTATTATGAATGGTGTACAAAATGAATTTCAGGTCTCAAGGCGCAATGACTGATGGGTAATCTTGCGGTGAACTGTTGTTCAGTTCTTCCCCGCTCCCTTTGTTTCCACTACATGAACTGTGTGACCTTTGACCCCTGTGTACAGGATCAGGTGTGTAACGATGTGGCAAAGAGGCTCCGCCTCCTGGAGGACAGCTGGAGGTCAGGTAGACTCAGCCTACCTGTGAGGAGACGCATGGAGAGCCTGTCTCTGGGTAACACCAGTCTGTCTGAACATCTGTCTGTCTGAACGTCTGTCTGTCTGTCTGAACACCTGTCTGTCTCTTCAGAGCTGCAGTCTGGTCACTGGGACTCTGCTGATGAGCTGCATCGCTCTCTGATGGTTGATCATGTGACTGAGGTTAGCCAATGGATGGTCGGTGTCAAACGACTCATCGCTGAGGCCCAGAAGCTCAGACCAGAACACTTACAGCTGGTTCAGGGCCCAGCCCAACCAGGCTCTGTCTCCCAGCCTTGATCCTGTTCTCACTTTGCAGACTGAATCTTTCCATCAGAACCAGGACCCGGTGCTGCTCAGGTGAGCCGCGTACCTGCAGCTTTGTCCTGTCATGAGTCCCACCAATCACAGCCGACTACTCATTACATCACTGAATAGGACAGTGATGGTGTTATTCAGTAATGTAATGTGATTACTTACATTAATCCACACATTACTGTGATTAGCAACTCATCTAATTACTGAATCTCAAACTGTGAAGCCTTACAGTCCTGATACTGAAAACTGTAACGTGTTATAAACAGGAGGTCAGAAATCTGCTTAAACATAATCTGGTTTTTGATCTATAAAGACACACATGTTTTAATAGTGATCAGGTCTCATCTTTCTGTCTATTTAACAGCTGGTGAAATAAACAAAGTGACAACATGCATTATTTGCTGTAGGTATAAAGGAAATATGTAAACAATTTTTTGCACTTGCATTTATGGTAACAATTTAAATGAGATGATAATGGAGCGTCTGGAAGTTTTGGTTTAGGTACTTTGAAAGTGTTTGAAAAGGACTTGGCTGTATGAATCATGTATAAAGTACTGTGTTACTCCCCCATCAACAACACAAACTACAGTGCTCAAAAATAAATAAACACTTAAACACACAACGTAACTCCAAGTCAATCACACTGCTGTTAAATCAAATTTAGGAAGCAACACTGATTGATCAATTTCACATGTTGTGCAAATAGCCTAACCCTAACCCAACAGGTGGAAGGAGTGGTTCTTCAGGTGGGGACCACAGACTTCTCAGTTCCTGTGTTTTCTGGCTGATGTTTTGGTCACTTTTGAAGCTGGCATTGCTTTCACCTTAGTGGTAGCATGAGACGAAGTCTACAAGCCACACAAGTTGCTCAGGTAGTGCAGCTCATCCATGATGGCACATCAACGTGAAGAAGGTTTGCTGTGTCTGTCAGCGTAGTGTCCAGAGCATGGAGGTGCTACCAGCAGACAGGCCAGTACATCGGGAGACGTGGAGGAGGCCGTAGGAGGGCAACAACCCAAAGCCCTGCAGAGTGATCTCCAGCAGGCCACAAATGTGTATGTGTCTGTTCAAACGGTCATAAACACCCTCCATGAGGGTGGTATGAGGGCCCGACGTCCACAGGAGGGGGTTGTTACAGCCCTACACTGTGCAGGATGTTTGGCATTTGACGACCACCAAGATTGGCAAATTCACCACTGGCGCCCTGTGCTCTTCACAAGCAGATTCACATTGAGCACATGTGACAGATGTGACAGAGTCTGGAGACGCCGTGGAGAACGTTCTGCTGCCTGCAACATCCTCCAACATGACCGGTTTGGCAGTGGGTCAGTAATGGTGTGAGGTGACATTTCTCTGGGTACAATAACCCAGTTAGCCTGTTACTGAGAAATAAACAGCATTTACCAAAGCAGCTTAATAAATATAAAAAGTTCGTCAATAGTATTTGCATAGAATAAAATCAACAGCTTCCAACCAATGAAATGAATTCCTGGAGGTGAGCGTCATAAAGTATTTCAGAGAAACAACCAATCAGAAGGCAACGTTTGACCACCTCAGTTTATTTACAGAAACACTTTGAACACGATGCAGAAGAAAAATTACTTAAAAAAATATTAGAAACACACTCTCACACACACACACACACACACACTGAGCATGCAGCATTAGAGTCAGTTAATACAGAACAGTACAATATTCATAGAAAACGCTGAGTGGCTGTGAACAAGCTGATTATTGATTATAGATTATTGATTTTGCAGAGCGTGAACATCGTGGATGAGAGGACTAAGTCTGTGTGTCTTTTGAAATATCCAGAAATGTTGTATATTTTATTTATTAACCCTTTCTGTTTCATGAAAAAAACATCAAGCAACCAATAAACCCAGTGAGTGGAGGAGCTTCAGGCTCAGACTTTTAATAATTTCTAGATAAAAAGTCATTTAATCCATTAAAAACCTGATGTACCTGACAACAGTTAACTAAATAATTACATTTGAAATGTTTTGTTTAAATAACACTTTGGTTGGTAGTTGAGATATTTATAATTACTCTTATCAAACATATTGGGTTTTTAAGGGAGATTCAGATATTTTTTGACAACTGGATTTGTTTCCACTTTATGACGAACTGATGCTTTGTTTCGCTCCAAACCTGTTGATTGATGTTTTCTTTTAATAAAACATACACTAAGTATAACCCAACAGTTAAATAGTTGAATACAGTTTGAATGTTTGGTGTGTTTTTTAAATGTATTGTACACACAAACAATCTTACTAACAATCAATACAACAGTATTAAAATCTTACCAATGTTACTTTTACATATATATATATATATATATATATTTCGGTTAAACCCAAGTTAACTGTTGGCATTATTTGCATTTCTACCTGTAACCTGTGCATGTTAGCCACGAGTTAGCTTGTTGAAAGGGTCTTATGAGCAGATAAACACATTTCCCGTCACATGGATTCAAAAAGCTTCTTGTGGTGAATATGCTCTCAGTGCTGCATGTGAGGCTTCAAAACAGACTTCCAACTATCCAACGAAAACTCATGAATCAGATGTAATTCTGTGAAAATGGAGCCAAACTTTCTGATCGTCTTTTAGATGGATTAACAAGAGCACAATGTCCGTAAATCCTGAATCTAGCCCCTCATCTGAGTCACAAAGACAAAATAAATCAGCTCACAGAGGAACTGAAGGTTGGAAGTTTTGGTTTCATAACGATAAATATGAAGCAGCCAGGCGTGTAAAAACAGGAAAAACATGTGAAGTCTACCTTCAGTTTCAAGCATAAACACCTAAATAGTTCTAAAAAAAATGACATCTCAGATATTTCCAGGGACTGTCTCTGCATCCCCGGTGCTCAAACATTTCCACCACCGATTAATAATCTGTTCAAGTGTCTTTCAAGGTTGAAGTGGAGGAGTTGCTTTAGAAAACACAGACTAGTCTACTGTAGAAAACAGACATTCACTCAGAGGTGACGTTTGGTGTCCTGACTGTGGTCACGTTATAGTTTGGGGTCAAAGTGTTGATGGGGAGGCTGAATTCATCCGTCAGTTTAGAGTTCAAAGAAAATGAATTATTAAAGAACTTAATCAGTTTTTGTTCCTGAACCAAAACTGAGGCACACAGAAACACTTTTGTTTGACAAAATAGAAATTCTTTCAAGATCCACTCTGTGCTGCTGTCAGCTGGAGAACACGATCAGGACTGAAAATCAATAAGTTTCCTGGGAAATCTGCTCCTGTTTTCCAAAAAAATACCTGCAGGAATGAAGGATTTCTAATGCATGTACACTAGTGCTGTGTTCCGGTAGCTAACTTTAATTTCCTGGTTGGCAAAACCCCTTAAATCTGTTAACTCAAAGTCTTTCTTAAATTGAGATTATTTATTTTTGTATGTTTCAGTTTTATCTCATAGATGTCCAGCACGGTTCTTTTATAACAATATTTTAGATTCATTATTTGCAGGATGTAAAGGTTTAGTTTTTATCCAATAGTGATATAATCTCAGGAAACCTTAGCAGAGTTAGCTGACAGCAGAGCACCGAGCAGGTGGTGTTAATGACATGAATGATGCTTCATATCTAAGCAAAAAAATATTTGAGTCAGTATTTTTTTTCCAATTTCCAACTGACAACATCACTTCCTGACAGTAAACAGGTGAGCACCAGTACCAGACTCTGTCTGGACTTTTCTAATCCAATTCCCAGTTGACCTCTGACCTTATATTCAGGTTTTGCATCCCCAGTTCTTTGAGTATGTCCAGAGTCAGGGCTCCAAATGGCACAGGGATGTCAAAACAAAGGGCAGGGGCGCTGGGGCAATGCATATCAATCATACTAACAAATGTACAGGGTGACTGACATAATGCGCGGGCTGTTTTGAACATTTAAAAGCTTTTCAGTATACAAATGCAATATATTGAGAATAGTAATAATATCATAGTAAGAATCTGATTGTACAAAGTTCTACTTTCCTCCAACAGTAAAAAGCTTCTTGAAGCCTTCGAGACGAACACAACAGGTCAAAAGTTGCAGAATATCAAAGTGGGCGCCGCTAGCGTTTTGTTAGCTCACAGGTTGCAGAGACGGTTGCTCCTAGTGAGGAACGCTAACAAAGCTAAGAAGTCCGAGTTGAAACACCTGAGAGCAGAAACACAACCTGACAGCCAAGAATGCCAAAACGCAGCGGAAGCCAAAGCTGAAACACAAAACACAAGTCAAGTCCGGCATGCAGAAAATCACAGAATCTGTACAGAAGAAAGTAAATACCAGCACTGAAGAGGAAGAAATACGACCTCCAGTCAAAAGTCTAACATTCTATACAGAACCTCAATTTACCAACAAAATACAGCAACTCTGAGTGGGCGCGGCAATGTCAAGCGAAGATGCAATTTTTATCATAGTTAAAATAATAAAAATCATTATTATTCATTAAGACTCCTAAAAAGTAAAACTAAACACATTAAAATGGTTTTAATTGATTTACAGTATTTAAATTGAAACGTTCTCGCTGTTATTGGTGCGTTTAATCCTTCACATGATCATTTTATGATAATGGATTTGGTTTATTTCACTAACTTGGTGTATAATACTGATATCTGACATAAACAGGCATGCTGTGAGCATATATGTACGTAGGCAAATCTAAACAGTATGTTGTTTTATATGCTGCATTTGTTAATTAAGTTTGATACATTGGTCTTGTTTTTAATTCATATCATTCATTATTCTTTAATTGAATTTATTTATTTATTGATATATTTACTGTGATTCAGTTTGTGAGTCTGATTAAAAACATAATAGTTCACACAATGTTTAGTTTCTAGTATTGGTTAAACTCCAAAAACAGTGAATCCCACATTTCTGTTTCTCAACTTGCAAATTATTATTATTATTAGTATTGATGAGATCCCTCACATATTATTGATCCATGTATTAATTTGTACTTTTGACTCCTCGGTGATGTCTGTCCACTCTGGGCCTTTATACCTTCACTCTGTTTAATGAGCACAGCGATTGTGTCAGTGATTCTGATTGGCTGACTGACCATCAGGAGACAGTTTATTCACTCTGCATCATGAAACGAGATAAATGATCAAACTTAAGGTCAAAACCTGAAAGAATCGATGTATAGTTACACTCTCAGTTTTAGTCTATTGAAGGTTTGCTGTGAGATCAAATTTTATGTTTTATTTAGGTGCTAAAACAAAATCAGGTGTGCAGTTTGTCCTTTCTTCTATCGTTCCTTCCTTTTTCTGTTTCATGCTCTTTGTCCCTTCCCTACTTCTTTCTTCCTCTTACAGGAAGCCAGCTTCTTCTGCTGCTAAAATATTTTGTAAACTTGCCCGACTGATAACGTTTTTTCTGCTATTGAATCCCGGCGTGGAACGCAGGCAGCAGACAGACAGCTTGTTAAGGCCCTCGTTAGTGCACCAGGTAGGGGGATGGGACTGAGTGGAGGTGTGGCTGTTCATGGAAGATCGCAGGTCAGAGAGCAGTGGAAGCTTCTGGAGCTCTCTGAGCCTGATGGAAGCAGAGAGATGATCGTCATACAGCCAACGTCATCGTTGTTATGTTTTCAGCATTTACTGCTGTTACAATATTAAATATGTATTGCTACAGAGGCTGAGAGACACTGTTGTTTCTAACCATTTAGACCCAATTACATCTAGACGATGATTATCTAGAGATAAATTCAGACTGATTCTGTTAGCTGATAATCATTTTTTCACAAAATATCGAATCTTTTATTTCACTCTAACAAGGAAACTCAATAATCAAATCTGTCTTAAAAACTATTAAAACCTAAAACCTAACCCAGTAGTTTAAGATATTAAAATTCCACTTATTTTAGGGACAAACTAACTAAAAATACATTATAAATAATAATAATTTTGTGTGTGTATATATATATATATGTGTGTGTGTGTGTGTGTGTGTGTGTGTGTGTCCAATAATTCATTTGGCTTCTCTATATAATAATATATCATTATTATGTTACTCCATAAATAATATAAGCATTGTCCTCCAACTTCAAACCAGCATATTTCACATTTTATGTGATGCCTTGTTCACAACTGGATCTGTGCGAGCTGCTGCCGCCCCCACAGCGTCACCCCTGCTGGCTGCAGCATGGAGTCATTATGAAGTCATGTCTGTCACTTAATCACATGCTATTACAAACATTCATTTTTTTACATCATCAGATTCGTGTCTTGAGTCCACAGCACTGGATCATAGATTAATTAACACTAGCCAGCTCCAGTAAGTGATGTAAGACCTTCTAAAACTCACCAGTAAGTCACAAGTTACTAAATAAGGAAGTTGAAGTTCACAGAATTAAAATCTATAAATCCTTCATTTTGTCCACAGGGGGTGCTGTGGTGCTGTGAAGTATGGGGCAGTTTCAACATGAAAGTCAGTTGTGAAGGAGGCATCAGACCTGTCAATCATCCTAAAAAACACATAAATTTAAAAGCACAAATGATTTACAAGATTTCCACACATGAATACAACCTGTGCTGTGCACCTGTATGCACCAAGATAGCTGATTAACACAAGGAGGTGTGGCTGAAGCAAAGTCCAAAGAAGCTGAAAAAAGGAAGCTGATTGGTTGGTTGATTAGTTGATTGATGCAGTTCAGTACTGGACTAAGTTGGAGTGATGATTTGTGGCCCCGCCCTCATCATCAAATCGCAGATGGTCAGTGTCAGACACCTGGCCTGCTGTCAATCAATCGGTTGTCATGGTGACGGTGGCCCATTCAAAGAACCACCCACTCCGGAAGTTAACTGGACAGGCAAATGAAAAACATCACAAAAAAATTAAGTTTTATAGAATATTAAAGTGAACTAAATGTGATGGATCGACGGATGTCCCTATATTACATTTATTATATTGCTTTTTAAACTATGTGGAGCTTTTTTTCTTTGATGTGTGTTATATTGATGTATTAGTGTTTTCTTTAATAATTTAAAGAGGCTGCTCTCAGTGATTGTAAATGCAGTAACGTCACTGCAGCAACATCTGGATATATATTTAAGCAGAAAAACTAAAAACTGCTGACCTTGATTTTGACCTGTTCTTACTTGCTGAGTGTGGAGGTGGAGCCTGAACGATGGAAATGGACAATCTGCCACTTCCCATCCCGACGATGCCACACCCTGGTCTCCTCTGATTGGGCGGTACGAGGTGTCCCGTTGGCATCAATGTACTGCGTCACTCTGATGTAAGCGATGCAGGCTGCCTCGTCCCCGACCAGGTGGATGTGAGGATTCAAGATGGTGGTATGGACGGGTTTACTGTTCTTGGACCACACTGCCAAGACAGAGACAGACAGCAGTCACCTAGACAGGTAGGAAAACATAGGACAGGTGGGACAAGTAGGGCAGGTAGGACAGGTGGGACAGATAGGACAGGTGGAACAGATAGGACAGGTGGGACAGATAGGACAGGTAGATAAGGTGGGACAGGTAGGAGAGGTAAGACCAGTATGGGATAGGTAGGGAAGAAAGGATTGGTAGGGCAGGTGGGACATGTAGGACAACAGATGTTATTAAACAGAAGGATGTGACTGGAGACAGGTGGACAAAAGTTTTCCTAACACCTGAGGGCAGGTGAGTATCCGTCATTTAAATACATTCAATCATGCAGGAAGTTTGGTTCAGCTTACAGTTTTCAAAGTAAAAGCGGTGGAAGTCAAGGCCTTCAACCAGGTTCCCCAAAGCCTCAGGCTCAAATGCCGTCACAGCGGGGTCGCACATTTTACTGAGAAGACAAAGAAGATTTACAGAGAGGACAGACAGGTTTAAATAAAACTACAGACGGGTTTAAATAAGAGGACAGACGGGTTTAAATAAGAGGACAGACAGGTTTAAATAGGAGGATAGACAGGTTTAAATAAAAGGACAGACAGGTTTAAATAAGAGGACAGACAGGTTTAAATAGGAGGATAGACGGGTTTAAATAAAAGGACAGACAGGTTTAAATAAGAGGACAGACAGGTTTAAATAAAAGGACAGACAGGTTTAAATAAAAGGACAGACAGGTTTAAATAAGAGGATAGACGCCTTTAAATAAGAGGACAGATGGGTTTAAATAGGAGGACAGACGGGTTTAAATAAGATGACAGACATGTTTAAATAGAAGGATAGACGGGTTTAAATAGGGGGACAGACAGGTTTAAATAGGAGGATAGAAGGGTTTAAATAGGAGGACAGACGGGTTTAAATAAAAGGACAGACGGGTTTAAATAACAGGACAGACGGGTTTAAATAAGATGACAGACATGTTTAAATAGAAGGATAGACGGGTTTAAATAGGGGGACAGACAGGTTTAAATAGGAGGATAGACGGGTTTAAATAAAAGGACAGACGGGTTTAAATAGGAGGACAGACAGGTTTAAATAGGAGGATAGACGGGTTTAAATAAGAGGACAGACAGGTTTAAATAAGAGGACAGACGGGTTTAAATAAGAGGACAGATGGGTTTAAATAGGAGGACAGATGGGTTTAAATAGGAGGATAGAAGGGTTTAAATAGGAGGATAGACGGGTTTAAATAAGAGGACAGACAGGTTTAAATAAGAGGACAGACAGGTTTAAATAAGAGGACAGACGGGTTTAAATAAGAGGACAGACAGCTTTAAATAGGTGGATAGACAGGTTTAAATAGGAGGATAGACGGGTTTAAATAAAAGGACAGACGGGTTTAAATAGGAGGACAGACAGGTTTAAATTAGAGGACAGACGCGTTTAAATAAGAGGACAGACAGCTTTAAATAGGTGGATAGACAGGTTTAAATAGGTGGATAGACGGGTTTAAATAGGTGAATAGACGGGTTTAAATAAGAGGACAGACGGGTTTAAATAGGTGGATAGACGGGTTAAAATAGGAGGACAGACGGGTTTAAATAAGAGGACAGATGGATTTAAATAGGAGGACAGACAGGTTTAAATTAGAGGACAGACGCGTTTAAATAAGAGGACAGACGGGTTTAATTAGGAGGACAGACAGGTTTAAATAAGAGGACAGACGGGTTTAAATAAAAGGACAGACGGGTTTAAATAAGAGGACAGATGGATTTAAATAGGTGGATAGACGGGTTAAAATAGGAGGACAGACGGGTTTAATTAGGAGGACAGACAGGTTTAAATAAGAGGACAGATGGATTTAAATAAGAGGAGAGACAGGTTTTAATATGTTACATACGTGTAGCTCTCAAAGTCTCCGTTGCTGATCGCCTCGATAAGCTGCTCAGTGACTTTAATGATGTCTTGTTTCCTCACTGAGTACAAACAGGTGGAGACATGTCTGTGAGGACATTATGATCCTCACTGCTTGGTTTTAAGGTTAATGTGTGTGTGTCTCACCTCTGGTGTCTTCATCCTCTATGGTTGTGTTTGTGCTCTCAGATGATTCCTACAATAAGTAAGAGTATATTTAAATAATTCCTGAGCTTTCAGCTGTTCAACATTCAACTGATATCACGTCCATTAACCAAAACTAAAGGATAAATCAACAGTTCACAACTTAACACAACAATAAAATAATAATAAATCAATAATATCAATCATGATAATAATAAATATAATAATGTTGTTACCTTGACTCCGTCTGCCTTCTTGTTGCTTCCACTCTTTCCTCCTGAACGAGGGATGAAAACAAAGAGAAAGAGAAGCAGCACAGTCAGAAAGAAAGGAACAAACGCAGAGAAGAGGAGTGACGGCATTGTACCGATAACCGCTGCCAATGTGCCCTTCAGCAATCTGCCTGTCTGTCTGTTAACAACTGTAACCTGAGGAAAAACAGGCGGCAAAAACAAGCAGAAAAATAAAATAAAAGAATAAACACGACTACGAAATAAAAATCAAAAACATGTCACATAAAAAACACCAAATTCCCTTTTGAAGTTTTGGTGAAAAAAACCAAAACATTCAGAAAGAAATCTGAACATGAATGATAAATCTAAAAGAAATAAAAAGTTTGAATCCAGCGCTGTTTCCTGCCTCCAACTGTCTGTCTGTGTGAAACCACAGACCAGCAGACAGACAGCCGAGAGGCAGACAGACTGGTGGAGGGAGTTCCCAGCGTGACATGCAGGTCACTCAGAGAGAGTTGAGGCCAAATTTAGGAACAACTTGAGATAGTTGGAGAGCAGAAACATTCCTGTCTGTCACTGGAACATTACATGGCCGCTATGTATGGGCTCAGATTAGGGTCAAACGTATCGTAGCTGTGTATCACCGTACAGAAATGTGTAAAGACATTTTGTATGTTAGCATTTGTAAAAGTAAAAAAGTAAAAGTATCTGACAAACATATAATAATAGAGCATCTGTGAAGATTTCAGCAGTAGCTCAGTCCATAGGGACTTGGCTTGGAAACCGGAGGGTGGCGGTTCAAGTCCCACATGGACCAAAAATATGGAAGGTGGGCTGGTAGCTGGAGAGGTGCCAGTTCACCTCCTGGGCACTGCCGAGGGGCCCTTGAGCAAGGCGCCGGTCCACCTACCTACAAAACACTGACTTCTAACATTACTTTACTTTAAAACACCATCCATGTTGCTTGTCATACACCTTCAAACGAAGCTCATCTTACATTATGTATTTCTATAAAGACGTTTGGCTCAGAGGCTGTTCAGTAGGGCGGACATACAAACAGATAAATGTGTAACTACAATCCTGATATGTAAATACAAACCTTTGTTCACAGCTACATTTCTCCTTAAGGATTCACAAATCACATCTACGATCTGTTAAGATATTTTTTGCACATTCGAACATTTGAATGTATTCATACAAAATGTTTTGACATATACATGATGACATAAAGCTACAATACATTTGACCTGATCTGATCCCATAGATGTGCTACAGATTCATTTAAAGATCTTTTCTGTCTGATATGACATCATGTTGTGTTTGTGTGTGTGTGTGTGTGTGTATGTGCGTGTGTGTGTGTTTGTGTGTGTGTGTGTGTGTGTATGTTTGTGTGTGTGTGTGTGTGTGTGTGTGTGTTTGTGTGTGTGTGTGTTTGTTTGTGTGTGTGTGTTTGTGTGTGTGTGTGTGTGTGTATGTTTGTGTGTGTATGTGTGTGTGTGTTTGTGTGTGTGCGTGTGTGTATGTTTGTGTGTGTGTGTGTGTGTGTGTGTGTGTGTTTGTGTGTGTGTGTGTGTGTTTGTGTGTGTGTGTGTGTGTATGTTTGTGTGTGTGTGTGTGTATGTGCATGTGTGTGTGTGTGTGTGTTTCTTGCTATCTATAGATCTGTGTGTGTTTGAAATGTTTTGACAGCTGCAGCACACACACACACACACAGTGTTAACCTGTTAATTGTGTGTAAGCCGACATCTGATTGGTCAGTTACTGTGTGTGTTAACTATCAGCTACTGAACATGAACCTGCAGGTCAAAGGTGATGTCATGTGACAACCTGACAACCAATAAGGAGACTGAACAGCTGTTAGATTTAAACATCAGCCTGTCTGACCTGTCACGTGACCTCTGACTTCAAGGATGAGACGAGATACTGGTCTTACCGGAGAAATTTCTGGTGGCCAACATGGTGGTCAAAATGGCTCCCTGAAGGAAGGGAGACAAATATGAAGATTAATAATTTAAAAAGAAAATAAAAGAAATATTAACACTAAAGCAAAAAACTAAAATGTGTTTAATAACTGTCATATAAAACCTGTCTGTCCTCTGATCTTTTAAACTTTTCCCTCTCAAAATGAAAATAAAACTTTGAATGATGTATTCAATTCTTCATTTTTCAAACAAGAAATACCCAGCATGCCCCAGGGTAACCGAGTTTTTAATGAGATGACTGTGGTCTACCTTCAGTTTGCGCCTGGCGTTGAACTTCTTCAGACACTCGACCGTCTCCTGTCTGTGCATACAGGACGCCACCGTGGAGCGATGCTGAGAGGAAGAACAATCATCATCATTATCATAATCATCTGCGTCGTCATGATGTCACAGGGCAAAGGTCAGTTGACTCACAGAGATCCAGGGGTGTTTGAGCACCTCCGCGGCTGTGATGCGTTTGGCCGGATTGATGGTCAACATCTTGTTGATAAGGTCTTTGGCTTCAGGAGTCACGGTGTCCCACTCTGGAGACGGGAACTAGGACACGAGGAGACAAGGTGAGGTCAGCAACAAAACCCCACCCACAACACACGCACAGACCAATGACATTACACTACAGGTGAATAGTCATGTGACCTACATCATAAGCTCCAGCTTTGATCTGCTGGTAGAGACGATGTTGATCTTCATCCCAGAATGGAGGATAACCGACCAATAAGATGTAGAGAATCACACCTGAGAGGAAACAAGGAGAGGAGGAGCACAGACAGTAGAAGAGAGTAAAAGAGATTAGAAGACAGTAGAATACAGGAGTAGCAGGCAGAGTACAGTAGAAGACAGTAGAAGACAGTAGAATCTGACCACAGGCCCAGAGGTCAACTGCTTTGCCGTACGGATCCTTCCTCAAAACCTCTGGAGAGAGATAACCAGGAGTCCCCGCAAACCCTGCAAACACACACACATAAACACACACACACCATTGACACAAAAAGTAAGGAAAATAATAATAATAATATTAAAAATTATTTAAAACTAAATCAAATGAGACAAGTCCAATATAAATATTAAATATCAAAATAAACAACAAAATTTAAATAAAACAGAATAAAGTCAATTTAAATAAAACAGGTAAAATATAGTTAAGTGAAATAAAAAAATAAAGAAAGATAGGATAAAAAATAAAATACAGAATCATAAAGAAAATTGGAATAAATTAGAACAAAGAACAGACATACTAGCAGTACTAATACTGCAGTAGTACTACAGTGTCTTACCGAACCAGGCCTGCTGGTCTCCCTCCACCTCAATGGCGAGGCCAAAGTCAGCCAGTTTGACCGCTGCTCCTTTAGACTTGGAGGCCAGCAGCAGGTTCTCTGGCTGGAGACACAACACACATGCTAACATGCTAACTCTGCCCTTTGCTTTGCATCAGGAAGGCTACCAGTGCTAACAATGCTGGCGGGATGTTTCATGTTTTAGTCCTTTTATTACAAACTGTTTTCACAGTGATGTCATTACATTACCTTAAGGTCTCTGTGGACCACGCCCATCTGGTGACAGTGTAGCACTGCCTCCAAAATCTGCTGGATACAGTGGCTGTTCAGAGACACAGAGGTCAGAGGTCATGTGTCTGTGGTATGAGGATGTGTTCGTCAAGCCCCCAGGAACAGTGTTGGGTTCGGAAGCCAATTTGGCATTTGACAGTGTTCAAACTGTGTAATTACTGCACACAATCATGAGAAAAGGAGCGGCTGCAAACCGACTGACTATCAGAATTTGAGCCATTCAGTCCAATAACATTTGGAAAGTATAGAAGAGCCGTACGATTGAATCACTTTATCCTATTCAGGTTAGAGCAGAGCTAAACCAGCGGTTTGCTGACTCAGGTGGGTGATTTCTTCTTTTTTTGGCTTCATGCACCTCTGAGATACTTTCATATTACCCCGCATCCGACAGTATATCTAGAAAAAGATCAATCGGTTGTTGTTCAAAGCTTTCTATTTCCACTTTGGTTTTACAACAGAGCTTCTAAGAAGAAAGCGTCATTGTTTACTTGTTTACAAGATATAATGATCATTTTAACCCTGACTGACAGCTGGCAGTGTGGACGGTTTTACTCTCTAATTCATCACTGCAGATCAGATTAACATGAGATTTTATGATGATAACTGGAAATAAAATAATCCAGACTGGTAATTGTCTCCTGTGATCATAAATTCAACCTCATCAGCCATTAACTGTTTCCACTCTGTCAGAAACATCACGTTAAAGTTGTTTTATGTGCATGACCCAACTACACAGGAAAAACTACTCACTCTGTACTAAGTCATATATAATAGTACCTACATCTATTTCAATCCTTGGCTTATTTTCAATATCTGTAAATTACTTCATATGTTGTATTATTAAAGGTTGTCATTAATATTTCACTTTGCTGAATATGACTTTTCGCTGTCCTTAAACAGAATTTTTCTAGAAGTACTCGTATCACATTTCATCTCATATCATCTTCATTCATGGGTCAGATGATGTTCAGCTCAGTAAAACTGACGTTAAACGAGTGGATGAATTGATTGATTGATTGATTGATTGATGAACACGTGTGTTTTTCCTACCTGGCGTCAGCTTCACTGTAATATTCTCTGGCTACAATATCTTCAAACAGTTCTCCACCTGTCACCCTGAGAGAGGACATGGCTAGCATAAAATATCACAGTATAAAGTGTAAAGTAACAACAACATGACAAAAATATTGTAAAAGTAATTTACAATTTTAAGTAATATTCTGCTGCAACAACAATATTAATTTAAGTACACAGCAATATTTATTCTATAGTATTTCATATACAACATAACATCAACACATATATAACACAACAAAACAATATACAAGCATAGTGTAATTTAATGTTATGTAGCATTAAAAAGTGTTATGTGCCGTACTGTATGTTATACTGTATTATGTACTACTATTACTGCAGTTACACAAACCACAACGACACAGCTTTACATAATAGAGTCAAACATTACATAACAAAACATACAAACATGTAATACAGGACACAACGGTGATGGACTCGTGGTTTGGGACCTTCTGTTTATTTTGTTCATGGACTGTTTTGTGGGTTTCTGTTTTCCTCCACACCGGCCCTGCTCCCTCCCAACCAATCAGCTCTCTGCAGAATAATGTCACATGTCACATGTAACATACAGAACTCACAGGTCAAAGATGAGGTAATGATGCGCCTCCTCTGAAATGCTGTCATGTAGCCGAACTGAAAAAAGAAAGGTTTAGTTTTTAAACAATGATGGAAGAAGTACTCAGATACTTTACTTTGGCAAAAGTACCATTACAGTAAAGCAAAAATACTCCTGCATTCAAAATCCTACTACAGCAAAAGTACAAGTATTCAGAACTGTACTGCAGTATCAGTACATAAGTATAGTGATCTTGATGTAGTTAAAGTACTGCAGTAACAGTACATTAGTATAGTGATCTTGATGTAGTTAAAGTACTGCAGTAACAGTACATAAGTATAGTGATCTTGATGTAGTTAAAGTACTGCAGTATCAGTAGTGACTGATATATTATTATATATGACATCATTATATTATTAATACTGAAGCATCAGTGTTAGAGCAGCATGTTACTGTTGTAGCTGCTGGAGGTGGAGCTAGTTTCAACTACTTTATATACAGTTAGCTAGTTTAGTCCAGTGGTTCCCAACCTAGGGGTCGGGGCCCTCCAAAGGGTCACCAGATAAATCTGAGGGGTCGTGAGATGATTAATGGGAGAGGAAAGAAGAAGAAACAAAGTTCTGATACACAAATCTGTTTTCAGCTTTTGGACTTTTTCTCTAATCTTTGATTTCTGCTGAAATATTGAATCATTTGAACATTTATTGAAATGAAACCATGTGAGAAGTTTAGAGGTAAAAATCACTATTTGGTGGAGCTGTTAACAACTCATAGACATCTGAAATGTGACCCGACTACACACTGCTTTTAGTAAGACGTCAACAGACTAAAAGGTTGAAAACACTGGTTTCATCTTTAACAATGTGTTGGATTTTAAAAGCTTCTTATATTATCCATTGAGTCAAATCTGCATCTGAACAGTAACTAAAGCTGTCAGATAAATGTAGTGCAGTAGAAAGTAGAAGGGAATTATCCTCCATGTTTGACTGTGATAATAACTGAATCCAGATATCACATCCCTTTGCTGTACTGTGTAGGAGTTGCCAGAGAAAACCTGATTATTATTTTCTGAGTGCTTTCATACAGGTGTGTGTGTGTGTGTGTGTGTGTGTGTGTGTGTGTGTAGGAGGAAAGAGGGTTTTGATGCCTTCACCTAAGGACACTGTTGCTTAGCAACGCACACACAGAGTTACGTAACACTCCTCAGTGTCTGTAGAGCGTCGCCTGCCCACACAGAGCTCTGACTGGATGTTCAGTTCAGCTGCAGCCTTCTGATTGGCCAGTTATGCATGTTAAGTGATATTTGAACACCTGATATTTTTTGGATTTGATCAGTTTTCACCTGAAGCTGCAAAAGTTTTGGATCAGCTCCACCTCTGATTCCTCTGACTCCATCTCTAGCTCCATCTCTGACTGATTGATCATCATTAACCATTAGCATAACACAGTTAGCTAATCAATAACTATGTTATGGAAGGGCCTCAGCTGTTAAAATAGTGATGTAACTACTTCCACATTAGCTTCCTCGTGTAAATGTGTAAATATTTGATTTATTCAGCATTATAATGTTAAATTTGTTTACTTTCTGACATCTGGTTTGCTCACATTTTCTCATCAAAATGATTATATAATATTATATATTATAGTTGTTTGTTGTGTTAGTTAATCTTGTCTAAAGTGTGTTTATTGTGTTAAACTTGACATCATTGTGCATGAAGCAGCATGTCAGTAGGGTGGAAAGTGGAGCTGGCAGTCATGAACATTATCGTGGCCAAACATCAGATCTAATATAATAGAACACATTGTGAAAGAGATCAAAATATCCAAATATTTCTCTTGATGTCCTCCTGAAATATGTGAAAATCACTCTGAAATCATGGGCTGAGACCAGATGGGTCAAAAACTCAAAGTGAACTTTGGTAATGAGTCTCCATGTGGTTCGTGGTTACTGCCATCTCTCCACTTGATGAGAGATATCAAAGTCTTGGAGAGGTGAATCACATCTTTGGTGTGCCCCTTGATTTCTTCAACTTAGGAGAAGAGGAGCTGCTACAGAAGAGCCAAACCCTAAGTACTGCTCTGACCCATGACAGCCAGCCGGACACTGATGGCACAGAACTTAAAATGCAGAATTTCCCACCATTGCCATCAAAGAATATAACAAATATGGAACTTTTGACCTTCCTACTTAAGAAGAAGCTGGTAAAAATATATCCCACCTAAATCTTGCCTCAGGCACCACATTGTTTAGGACCGGGTCTGTAAAGTTATTCTGTCCTGTGAAATTCTGCAACAAAGTTGGTTTAATTTCAATAAATGTTCAAATGATTCAATATTTCACCAGAACTGAAAACAGATTTGTGTATCACAACTTCATAATACTTACAGTATGTACTTTTACTGTAGTAGGGTTTTCATACAGGACTTTTACTTGTAATTGAGCATTTTTACATTGTTGTATTGGTACTTTTTACTGCATTAAAGGATAAAGGTTGTTTGAGGTGTGAAGTGTCGACCTGTTGATATCAGAGAGTCAGAGGAAAACCTCTCCTTCATCTTTGTCTCTCGTCTCCGTGGTAATTATATCTCCTCATGAATTAGTGATTATGCTCTGATTGACGTTAGTAACGCCAAACTAACAGTTCCATAATTCATCATCATCGTCACTATCATCATCCGTTCTTATTCCAAACTCATCGAGAGCCAAATAACACCTGAGATAGACTGAGACTGTAGTACTAACAGAGTACACAGTATACAACATAATAATAACAGTACATGCAGGGACTGTAGTGGTCATAGTAGCTGCAGTATTCATCTACAGTTGTAGTAGTAACAGCAACAACTGATGATATAAGAGCAGTGGTAGTAGAAGCAGTAGTAGTAGTAGATGTAGTAGTAGTAGATGTAGTAGTAGTAGATGTAGTAGTAGTAGATGTAGTAGTAGTAAATGTAGTAATAGAGCCAGAGATACATACTCGACCCACATATGCAGCTCTGGCTCTAGTCTTTCTCATTAGTAGAAATACTAGTAGTACAACTAAAAGTATTAGCAGTATCAACAACAGTATAACAGTATATTAGTATACAGTATTAGTGCACAGTAGTTCTAGTAGTAGTAACAGTAGATGGTGATGTAATAGCATTAGTTAAAGGAGAGTTAGTTAGAGTACTAGTATTAGTAGTAATGTGGTAGTACTTGCAGTAGTACTCACCAATGTTGGAGTGTTTCAGTAAACGACAGATTCGAGCTTCGCGGTCCAACTTCTGATGATCTAACAGCACACAGAAACACAGAGATTACTGATCACAGTCATTGATTAGATATTGATCAGTTATTGATCAGATATTGGTGCAGACAGATCACAATGATTTGCCGATTTGGTTTCATCCAAATCCATCAAATTCATGATTAAAAGTTTCCATCTTCTTCACTGCTGTAAAATGCACCTTTATTATATTACTGTATGGATGGTAAAAAAACAAAAGTTTACTTCATTTCATCAACATCATATTGAAAATATTAAATTCATAAAGCCTCATTAATATGCATTCTGTATTTAAAAATTAAAAACAGTATTAAAACAAATGACACCAGGCAGCGGTGCTCATGGGAAATATGGTCTTCATTCTGGGAAACACTTCACCACTTTTGTTCACAAAATGAAAGTTTTCTTCTGTCCTTAAAGTAGTTTGAATTAAAATTTCAAATATTAACTCAGCTTGAGGCTACAGGAAATAATATCATAGCAATTTGTTGCTTGTTAAAGCTGAAAATGTGGAGGAGGCTGTTTGGCATCTTAACATGGTTTAATGAGGGCGTGAAGAAGTGTGCATCTCCACAGAAAGTCTCATTTTCCTCTGATCATACGCAGCATTCATCATTGATCTCTGTCTAATGTAGGCAGCAGAAAACTAATTGTTCTGAATGTTCATTACCGACACATTTTCAAATATTATTGACGATATTCTAGATAATATAGATAAAAATGACCGATTAATTTATAAATAAAGTACATAATCAAATTATTAATTGAAAAATAATGATATAGTTATTAGTTGCAGCTCTATAGAAAGGCTGTGATGAAATGTGTGGAGTCTGGAGGAATGTCCACTTTCAGGTTATTGTGATGATTATTATGTAATATCAATGCTAAGATGAGTTGGATTGGTGCAGAGCTGGTCCTCCCATCACTGCTGAATAAAAGTGAACTGAACACACACACACACACACACACAGATTGCTTTGTCAACTTTGCATGGTGTTGCTAAGCAACCAAAGGAAATCTGAAAACCAGAATAGTTATCTGAAAAAACAAAATCAACAGAAATGCACAGAAACACACGGAAAATACAGACACCTGCGTTTCTCTCCGTTTGGTCGTCGTGTTTGAATGTGACCCACAGAGGTCACAGAGTAAAGCAGACTGAGGTGAACAAACTGCATATTAAAGGGATAATTCTGAATTTTTGAAGTGGGGTTGTATGAGGTACTTATGTATAATCAGTTTATGGTCACACATCCTCAGTGTGGAAAAGCAGACAGGAGAGAAGCTGAGCAATGGGGCCAAAAACAAAACGTGTTTAAATAAAGGCCGACCCAGAAAAATGAACTGACTGTATTAAAATTAAAATCAGTTTAAATGTCTGACTGTATTTCTAACCCAAACAACAGCTGAGTGTGGTACCAAAGGAAAAGTTAAAGTGGTGAAAATCTTCCTCATATAGGACACACGTAAACTGCTAACTGCTAACTGCTAACTTATTCTTTTAGATGGGCCTTTATTTAGGTGGTTAAAACACGTTTTGTTGTTGGTTCCTCCTGTATATTATTATTATTACCTATTATATTAACATGACGTATAATATTAACATGATGTATAATATTAACATGATGTATAATATTAACATGACGTATAATATTAACATGACGTATTATATTATATTAACATGATGTATAATATTAACATGACGTATTATATTAACATGAAGTATATTATTATTATTACCTATTATATTAACATGACGTATAATATTAACATGATGTATAATATTAACATGATGTATTATATTAACATGATGTATTATATTAACATGACGTATAATATTAACATGATGTATAATATTAACATGATGTATTATATTAACATGACGTATTATATTATATTAACATGACGTATTATATTAACATGACGTATAATATTATATTAACATGATGTATAATATTAACATGACGTATTATATTAACATGACGTATAATATTAACATGATGTATTATATTAACATGACGTATTATATTATATTAACATGACGTATTATATTAACATGACGTATAATATTATATTAACATGATGTATAATATTAACATGACGTATAATATTAACATGACGTATTATATTATATTAACACTGTGTTTCATATAAACATGTCAGGTGTGTGACTCACCTCTAGCTGACAGTTTCTTGGTGTTGATGATCTTGGCAGCGTACTCCTGACCTGACAGCACCTTCACACAGCGTCGCACCACAGAAAACGCTCCCCTGGAAATAACAGGAGGAACCAATCATACTCCTAATTTGCTCTTCATTTTTTAATATAAGAAAATTATAAATAATTAATATGTTTTAACTAAGTTATATATGTAAAATTACATAAAACATGTTGCTGCATATGAGCAAACAATCACTAACCAAAATCTATATTTTTAAAGAGACTGTGGTATGATGTCATATGTGGCCTGATGATGTCATAAGACAATTTCATAAGTGGAGGTGCAAAGTTAAAAAAAATAAAAAATAAAAAAGATCTATGGAAAGATACCACCCAGGTGGGAAATGTAGGCTCCAGAGTTTGTGTAAGAGTTGGGTAATCTTTTTTATTACTTTTCTGTTTTAATGTTCCCAAACACACAGAGGAACGACTGCTACAGTCAATAAGTGTTCTTGATGATGACGGTGATGATTTCTGCTGTTTTACAGAAAGATCTCTCTGAGTCTGTTTCTTATGAAAGCTAAATTCTGCCACCCACCATCACATTATGTAAGAGAGCTTGCATTGTGTATGTGTGTGTGTGGGCGGTGGTGGGATGGGGTCAAAAAGGTGTTACACTCATCCTCCATCTATCACAAATATGTCTTATTAGTCTTCATTTCAACTATTATAGTGTCTGTATACATAATATATATGTAATTTTTACTATAAATATATTTTTAATAGTTATTAGAGAATAAATCAAATAAAAACAAACAAATTAAGGCAGAAATGAAATCTAAATTTTTTTAAATTACACATTAAATACTAAATTGTACTATTGTACCTGTACTAGATATGTATTAGAATAGGTAGATTAATTAAATATATAAATTATAGATGTTACCACATAAAAAAATAATGATATAAAAAACATACAAATGTAACAATAAGATGTAACAATAATAACATAAATTCTTTTTACTTTATTTACTTAATTATTATGACAACAAAACACAACAAAACTGACAATAAGTCATATTTATAATACAAAAACACAGAATAATATCATTGATAATAATAACACTTATAATTATTTCAGTCAAAATGATTAAATGAAAATGAAAAGTTAAATTATACTGATGAGGATGCTGAAAGTGGGACTTACTTGCCCAGCTCCTCATACAGCTGATACTCTTCAGTGAAACGAGTGCAGATGACCGTTGCCATGGTGACTTAGCAGGCGAGGTTCAGGGGGTCCCTGTCCGTCTTCCTCTGAGGTTGATGGAGGTGATGATGATGATGAAGGCCAATAGTTGACAGAAAGAGAGAGAGAGAGACGTCTGTCAGTCTGAAGGATGGAACCGACAGGACAGGAAGAGGAGAAGTAAAAGAAGCAGAGAGATGAAGAGACTGGAGGAGGAAGAGGAGGATGGCAAGCAGTGAGCAGCGCTGCGATTCTCCGTCTCTCTGTCTTGATCTGTGGGAGAGAGATGCTCAACCTGCCCGCCCACTCCCCTGTCAGCCAATCACAGGCCAGCACACACACACACACACACACACACACACACACACACACACCAGCCCGCCCACTCCCCTGTCAGCCTATCACAGGCCAGCATACACACACACACACACACACACACACACACACACACACACACACACAGGGTCGCCATGGTAACTGCATCATCTCTGTCTGTACTGAAAAGTAAAAGTCTGCAAACAGACTGCAGACTGTATTAATACTACCAATACTACAAATATCACTGACAATACTGCAACTATTAAATCAAATCAAATTTTATTTATATAGCCCAAAATCACAAAATACATGTGTCTCAGAGGGCTTTACAATCTGTACAGGGAGTGACACCCTCTGTCCTTAGACCCTCGATTAGTGAGGAAAAACTTGCCCACCAATATTACTACTACTGTTTCTATAACTGTTTCTAAATGCTGATTCTACTGCTAGTGCATTTACTACTACTACTGTTAGTACCTGTAACAGCCACCTGAGCCCCCCTAGGTGTCTGGCCCTCAGCTGGAAGGTGGCAGCCACAGTTGTTGCACGAGATGCCATCTTGTTGCGTCACCGGGGTGTATTGGTGCCCACCCACTTCGCCCTGGTTTACCTATGTCAAGTTCCATCTCCCGCCCAATCATGAGAGATGAGGGCTGGCGGCATGTTGAGCCGTGTTTATCTGACAGTGCTGTTGTCAGGCCGGGACTTAAACAGGACTCAAATGCAAAATGAGGTTTTAGACAGCCGATTTATTTATTATGACAAAAAAAGACACTGCAAAGGAGGAAAAACTCTTGGGTGAAAACAACAAAATCAAAATCACTCTTACAGAGGTGAAAACTCAGAAGGCTTTCAAAATAAAACAGGAAAACAAGACACATAACAAACAAGAGCCACAACATCTCACTATGTTGTGACAGCTATTGCCAAATTTAAGGAAATTATTCCTACAGTATTAAATTCAATGCCATATCTTAATGTTACAGAGGACGTAGCAGCTTCCTGTAAAACTAACCACCAAAAAACCTTTTAACAGGGAAAAAGGTGGAAGAAACCTCAGGAAGAGCCACAGAGGAGGGATCCCTCTCCCAGGACGGACAGACGTGCAATGATGTCACATATCAAACATTTCATTCCTCTCTAAGGTACTTGAGAAAGCCGTAGCCAATCAGCTGTGTGATTTTCTCCATACAAACAGTTTATTCGAGGAGTTTCAGTCAGGATTTAGAGTAAATCATAGCACAGAGACCGCACTAGTTAAAGTTACAAACAACCTCCTAATGGCATCGGACAAAGGACTCATCTCTGTACTTGTCCTATTAGATCTTAGTGCAGCATTTGACACCATTGACCATCAGATTATTTACAGAGACTGGAATATCAAATTGGCTTCAAAGGAACCGCCCTAGGCTGGTTTAAGTCATATTTCTTAGACCGATCGGTTTGCTTCAGATTTGTCGGCTGCACATCCATGATGCGAGTCTCTCGTTCCAGCACATCCCAAAGGTGCGCTATTGGATTGAGATCTTGCGACTGTGGAGGCCATTTTCATGTTCAAGAAACCAGTCTAAGATGATTCAAGCTTTATGACATGGCGCATTATCCTGCTGGAAGTAGCCATCAGAAGATGGATACACCGTGGTCATAAAGGGATGGACATGGTACTCAGGTAGACTGTAGCATTGCAGCGATACTCAATTGGTACTACCCAAAGTGTGCCAAAAAATATCCCCCACACCATTACACCACCACCAGCAGCCTGAACTGTTGATATGAGGCAGGATGGATCCATGCTTTCATGTTGTTGATGCTAAATTCTGACCCTACCAGCCAAATGTTGCAGCAGAAATCAAGACTCATCAGACCAGCCAACATTTTTCCAATCTTCCATTGTCCAATTTTGGTGAACCTGTGCGAATTGTAGTCTCAGTTTCCTGTTCTTAGCTGACAGGAGTGGCACTCTGCAGCACATCGTCCTGAACATGTCTACATGACTAAATGCATTGAGTTGCTGCCATGTGATTGGCTGATTAGAAATGTGTGTTAAAAAGCAGTATCTAATACAAAAAGGACAAGTGTACCTAATAAAGTGGCTGGTGAGTGTGAATATTGACTGCTCACTGCTTCATTTTCAAACAACTTCTGGTTAATTAAGTTATTTTTATTTTGACCCTTTAGCTAAAAAGTCTCACAAAGGTGTTATTTTTACTTTTACTGTAGTACTTTAACATCAAGCTGATAGTATGTATGTCATTTTACTGAAATAGGATTTTTTGCAGGACCTTTACTTGTAATTGAGTACTTTTACTTTGCTGTATTTGTACTTTTTCTGCAGTAAAGGATCTGAGTACTTTAGTTTGTTTGTTTTAACACATTTATTCGTGTACCGTAGACCCAGTCAGGTACATGAAAGTACCAGCGGCCATTGTTCTGAGTACTTTAGTTTTTAGACTTTGATTTACTAATAAAAAAATAAAATGTGCATTTTGTGTGAAACCACGTGGCGGCGGCAGCACCTCGTTCCCGCGCTGACCCTCCTCAACTTTGCCCCCGGAAGCGGAAGTTCTTTCCTTTCTTGTTTCTGCTTCGCAAAGAGACACACAGCGGTGAGTTCTTCCCCGAGCTTTAATCCTACATTAATCTGCTCGTTAGGTGACCATCCGACGATTTAACGTGTTTCAGGTGAACTTGTGACAGTGTTCGTGTCTGATCACGCAGACATTGTTTCTCTGTGTGAAACTAAACGTTTGATTTTAGACGGTTTGAGTTTCTCTGCGAGCGGCGGCAACATGTCGCCATTTTATTTCCGAGCGGAGAGTTTAAATTAAAATAAACGTTGCGGGTTTATTGTAATTGTGTTATATGGTGCAAACGTTGCGTTCAACGGCTTTGTGTCGTAAGATGTGAGTCGGTAAGAAGTGTTCAGGTGAGACTACGTGTGTCGTCATAAGCTAACGAGCTAACGTTAGCATGTCTTCGGTCTGCTGCTGGAGCTTCAACTAATATAAAGTATTTGAAGGCGACGTGAAGCTGTTTTGTTTTAATCACAGTCGTTGTCAGTGGTCTGTTAGCAGCTGTGTTTAGCTTCAGTGTTAAAAATACCGGCGCTGAAGCCACGTGACCAGCTAAATCTGCCGCTTCCATTGTCGGACATGTCTTTAAATCCACGTTTTTGTCCAAACTGAAGTATTTAAAACTCATTAAAAACAAACGATGAAGTCACCCTTCAAACACTGTTTTTCATTTGGTCTGTGGGTGTTGCTGTAGGAGCATATTTGTTTGTTAGTTTTGCCATATTGAATATCTGGAGGACGGTGAAGCTGAGACTTTAACTAACCCTCAATTGTGTTTATTAGTTTAACTGATCCTCTGTTTAAAGGTCCTGAAGTTGATCTGATTGGTCAACAGTGTATTTAATGTAGCAGGACTCCTGTTCATACTGATGTTCAAAGATCTGCTTCAAATGTGCTTTCAGTGTCAGTGATGGAGGTTAAAATCCACAGTGTGTCCACACAGTCATTTAAAGTAGATGTGAAGCTTCTCTGAGGCTTCATCAGTGTGAGTTAGTCATATCAAGTGGATATCTGACACATTTACAGTCTGTTTAGCATCAAATTCCCTCTTTGTGTTTCCCTGTTGAGCTGTGGTGGAAGTATAGGAACAAAAAGAGGGACTTTGGCTCTAAAAACACTGTAACGTTGAAACATATCTGCTGGATTTGAAGCTTCATATTAGCTTCACATAAACTTTAAATCCATGTTTGTGGGTTTAGTCTCCATCACTTCCATTGTAAGTGTGTTATGAAGGGATCTAATGGTCAGTATGAACAGGAGGAAGATTACAGAGGGGACATTAGTGAAGTGTTGGTATCAAGGAGGATACTTTAAATGCTAAATGCTTTCTTTAAAGCATTGTATTGGTGAGATTTGATTTAAATGTAGTTAGTTTGTCTGCAGATAAACAATGTTTCCTGCTGCAGGGAGCATCTAAAAGCAGGATTGTTTTGACAGTGAATTGTGCCGCAGGAAGCTGTTTAAGCCTTTTGTTCTTGAAGCAGCTCTGTTCAGTGTGGACACGAACAGAGTTTTGAGGACTTAACCGTCCACTTATTACGTCAATCTTACTGTGAATAAACCTTATAAATAGTAATAACTGTAGATTATATTGTCCCAGTATTAAGCTGAACCTGTAGAAAGCGTCTAAGGACAAACTGTACACATCAGTGAATGTGTGTTTTAATCTTCCCTCCTCTACATCAGACGATGGCTCCTCGTAAAGGGAAGGAGAAGAAGGAGGAGCAGGTCATCAGTCTGGGACCTCAAGTGGCTGAAGGAGAAAATGTGTTTGGTGTGTGTCACATCTTCGCCTCCTTCAATGACACCTTTGTCCACGTCACCGACCTCTCCGGAAAGTAAGTCTGCTCATGCTGAACCCAACCAAGACCTGCCGCCTGCTCCCTGATTGGTGTAACATGGTGTATTTTTTTCCAGGGAGACCATCTGCCGCGTGACTGGTGGGATGAAGGTGAAGGCTGACAGAGACGAGTCGTCTCCGTACGCCGCCATGTTGGCCGCTCAGGACGTTGCTCAGCGCTGCAAAGAGCTGGGAATCACAGCGCTGCACATCAAGCTGAGAGCCACCGGTGGAAACAGGTACGAGATCCACCGTCTGAACGATCAGTTTATTGTCACAGAAATCTAAAAAGAAACAGATTTAAAAACATGAATGACTCAACAGTTCATTCATTACACTAATTAAGGGGTTGATTAACTAAAATATTAAATGTTTGATTCAATTTCGGCCATAAAAACTTGCATCAGTTACTGTAGATGTGAGTTTCTTTAATGATGCAGACACACCTGAAAACCAGACAAACCTCAAACTATAAAATCAGATTTAATGATGCCTGTCATCCCCCTTCGGACCACAATGTGGCGCTGTGTTTCTGCTCATTGACGCTGGGATCTATCTTTGAACTCTTGTTTGTGTTTCAGGACAAAAACTCCTGGTCCCGGAGCTCAGTCTGCTCTCAGAGCTCTGGCTCGTTCTGGCATGAAGATCGGACGCATCGGTGAGTAAAACGCATGCCGTCAGTCATTGTGTCCATGGTAGCGATGACATCAGCTGAAGCTCCAGTCTAACACCGAGACAATCATTTAACATTTCCATTCATAAGTGTTCAAACTATAATTTTACTTCCTAATATCATCACTGAATGATTTAATGTCAGCAGAAATAACTTGTTCATTTTATGTAATAAACACATTTACATTCAATTAATGATATTGATGATCAAAACAAACTTTATCAAAGCTAATGATACAAAAAGCAAAGATCAATGAAGCAGAGGAATTAAAAATGATCCAGAAATAATAAAATTTAAACATGTGCATGACATTAACAGAAATAAAAACAAACATTTAACTTGTTGGTTCATTTTGAAGTCTAATCGACCTGAATAAACCTGATGATTTGTGTCAACTGTTGCTTTTTAAACTTTAGTTACGTATGTGACACGTATATGGCGTGTTGGTGGTCGCTGGGTTTGGGGAACACGCTGTATGTAAAACTGTTTAACTTCTGTTTGTTCTCGTCTTCAGAGGACGTCACTCCGATCCCATCAGACTCCACCAGGAGGAAGGGCGGTCGCCGCGGTCGCCGTCTGTAAACTGCAGCAAGGATTTTCTGACAATAAAAAAATTAAATGTCGCTGTTGTCTTTGTTTTATTCAACATCTTGCAGTCAGTTATTGATCAAAAAAGTTCATCAGTTCATATTTTACAAAAAATCTTTTTTAGATGAGTTACAAACCTTTTGATTTTAAGGAAACATTGTTTTTTCAGAGTTCAAACGTTCATCCAGGTGTTCTATCAGACACGAGGCAGGTTATTAACTGATAGTTTAAACATGTTTAGTTTGGACTATTAAGTTAAAACATTTAAGGTTGATATATTTGTTCAGGAAGCTTTATGCTGTGATTTAGTATCTAACAGGTCTGTTGAAGTTGTTCCTGATGGATCTGATTGGTTGTTGTTCAAATCCATTAATTTAATCTGGTTTAATGAGTACAATATAATTAGAAAAATGTATAATTTTATTTAAAAGATTACTGTTTTTAATAAAGTATTGTGGTTTTAAACTAACAAACCAGGTTCATATTTGCTTTACAGCAGTGGATGTAAATATGCATAACAGCATTTTTGTTGCCAATTTTTCTGAAAATTGGAGTAAAAATGTTAAATGATTTAGATGCAACGCTGACTACCAACAGATTGTCAGAAAATATTAAGTGAAACATCAGTTGATTAGTTATGAAGCTGATAAATCGAAACGGCATGACACTCCTTTAAACAAGCTGACATTTAAACGTTCGTGTCTGTGGGCATGCCCTTTACTTTCCCATCATGCATCTGTGTCACCCGGGGATTGTGTTACTGGGGGGGTGATAGTGACTGACCCCCTGCTGATCCACTTCCTGTTTCCTGAAGGTTGATCAAACGTCAGACATATTTATTTTCTTGTGCAGTGATTGGATGAAGGTGCCGTTAGTCTCATGAACACGTTTGTGTCTCATGACTCCTGCTTCAAATACAGAAAACCGTCAGTACATTCAGATAAACACATCAAATATTCACACACTGATAATGACAATAGTGATCAGCTGGGATTTTACCCTGAACAGTCAGTCAAAAGACAGATTCCTCGCCTTACCAACTACAGAAGGAAAAGCAGCTTGCTTTTGCAAAGAAGTATGCTAACATAACCCCAAGAGACAAGAGACACTCTCTGATGAGTGCCCTCTACTTTTTCCCAACTCCTAACAGCCAAAACAACCGTATTTACACTATCAACTAAATGGAAGTAGCATCTTCGGAAGAATGCGTTTCCTGCACTGTGTGAAAACTATTCCTGCTTAACAACCTAGGCAAAATTTACCTGAAATGCATAGAAACTGCTGCATGAACTTAAATAATGTTCAGGTCATTTGTAAAAACTGAAGCTGAAGATTTATTTCTTGGATCCTTCTGGGATCATTAATAAATTATTATCAATCATATTGATGTTTTGTATTGGTTGGCAGCTGAACAGAGTCGCAATCAAACTGTTTTCATGGTGCATGTTTTAATGTTTCACAGATTTAAATAAAACAGCAGAAAAAACAAGCAATAGAAAAACGATAAAGAAATCAACAACTGAAGGCAACTATTACCCACAATGCAGTGCAGGGTTTGGCATTTGTGTTTATACTGTATACGTTACTTCTCAGTCTGAAGACTGCTGCTCCAACTCCTTTATCTCCTCCCGTTTCTCATCTTTTTTCTCTTCCTCATCTTTTTTCTCATCCTCATCTTTTTTCTCATCCTCATCTTTTTTCTCTTCCTCATCTTTTTTCTCCTCCTCATCTTTTTTCTCTTCCTCATCTTTTTTCTCCTCCTCATCTTTTTTCTCCTCCTCCACTCTCTCCTCTCCCTCAGACGTGGAGGAGGTGTTCTCCCCGTCGTAGATGATGTCTTCAGGGTTCGGAGCCGGAGGACAGAAATCCTCCTCAGGGAGAATCTTCTGGAAGATCGACTCTGCCTGAAGAGAGACAATTGAACATGATCAGCTGCCGATATTAATTATTGATATTAGTTATTAATTTATCAACCAAGTGAAAATTCATCTCAAAACTTCAGTAAATGTACCTAGCTACTTTCTACCTGTGAATAAATCTAAACTTGTGTCTCACCTGTCTGACAGCGTGCTCGTGTCCCAGACCGCTGTCCGGCCTGGAGCACACGTGAACGTTAGACGGCAGGTCGTGACCTTCGACCTCCACACCTGAACCGTCGGCCATGTTGAAGTACAGACACCAGAGGACAGACGGACACTCCTCTGCAGACGGACACACAGTTCAGGTGTTAGCCCCGCCTCTTGCCCCACCCCTCAAGGTGTTGACATCTCTTTAGTAGAACGTTAATCAATTAATCACCAGCTAGAAAATAATCAACAAATTAATTGATAATGAAAAGATTTGTTAGTAACAGCTCCAGTATATTTAAAATGTATTTTTCTTTTTTTTTTTGTCTGCCGTCAGACGAGATGATGTCTGTCGCCAGGGTAACAGGTGTGTAAAAGGTCAAAATGTTTGTTAGTCAAATGTCAGAACAGCTGATTTATCCTCAGCAGACGTTTGAACATGTGACAGCGGGTGAAGCTCAGGTAATGATCATCACCACGACAACGGTTGTGTCCTAAGGACTCACCTGAATGGAACTGAGCCCTTGTTTGTGTTATTAATTATACCTGATGATTACCTGTTGAGATGAGCAGAGAGGATTGATCCAACATCTTTATTGATTGGTGTTTGATTGATCACCTGATCAAATGGGACAGTAAACAGCAGCTCATTTATTTCATGTGCCAAAAGGCTTTTCTTCTTCTCTTGTTTTAAGTACGTTTACAGCAGAGACGCAGACTGCTCCTTTACAATCTTTTCCGTTCTTCAGCCAGACACTGATGTAGATAAAACCATTAATTATAATAATAAGATGCTGGATCAGGTATCAGGTGTAATGATGACACTTCTTGCTTCTTTAAATCATCTTTCTTTCCTTGTAGGCTATCCTTTGTGTATATAAACCCTCCCTCGTGTCATTTCTCAGTTAATAGGAATTAAGTTATAAATAACTTACTGTTGGTCCCTGACATAAACTCTTCTAAACTCAATCTTTTCTACAGATTGATTGCTGACGTCTTCATATGTGACAGCTGCGATCATGTGTGTGATGAGTGAGCGAGGAAGCCGTGATTGGTGGATTAAATTCCTCCAGAAGAAACGTGAGTGAGGAAAGCAGGGAGACACTGAATGAAAAGCGCTGTTAGTGTGATAAATGTCAGATTAACATACAGAAACACTTCGGGGACTTGTATAAAGACCCCTCCCTGCAGGGACGCCACCTGCTGACAGGTTAGAGAGAAGACGCTGCCTGTTGTCTGTCCAGGTCTCCATGGTGACAGGAGGTCATGTTATCAATGACTGTGTCATGCTGTGTGTCCGTGCAATATTTCCTGTCTGTCAATCAGCTTTCTAAAGGTTAAGTTACAGACACCGGACACAGAATCACTGTTACAAGTTTGGAGCGTTCATCCTCCGCGAGGCTACCTGTCCCCCCCGCATCCGGGTCTTCCCAAACAGGAAGCCCTGGATGACAAGTGAAGTCCAGACCCTGATCAGAGCTCAAAACTCGGCCTTCAGGACGGGGGATGGAGCTCAATACAGTATCGCCAGGGCTAACCTGAGGAGGGGCATCAAACGGGCCAAGGCCACATACAAGAGAAAAATGGAGGGATACCGTACGGACAACAACCCGTGTCAGTTGTGGAAGGGCATCCAGGCCCTAACCAACTACAAGGGCCGTCCCGCTCCCACATCCCCCAGCGGCAGCAGCAGCAACCACGCAGAGGAGCTAAACAGCTTCTTTGCCCGGTTTGAGACTACCACCCACACATTAATGAACACTCAGACACGAAAAGAAGAGAAACCTGACAGAGAAGCGTCTCTCCTCCTCACCTGTGATGACTCTCTATACCTGCATCCATCCGTGTGTGTGTAGCTCTGGAGGTTCACCATATTATAACTAACAGGAACTTCTAAACCAAGAGTAGGGGGGGGGCTGCTGGAATGACCTTTGAACTTTATCTGACAACATCTGTGTGTGTGTGTGTGTGTGTGTGTGTGTGTGTGTTACCTCGATCATGTGACTCCGGCGTGCGAAACATCCTGGTAACCACTGGTGACAGATCCTCATAGGCGGAGCCTACCGACTGACACGTGAGGTGGACCAAACCTACAGAGAGAAAACATCTTATTAACAATCGTGTCCATGGTAACAGTCAATCAGCTGGGTTTGGTGTGACTCCTTAACAATGAGGTTTTATAAACTCCTGTTCATCCATTATTCCGTTAAAAAATATAATATGTTATAATAACGACGTCCACTTATGTTCCTATAAAATGAATTCTATAACTGAAGACATTCGCTGTACAACACTGATGGACATTTTATGGACCAAACAAATAATAAACACATAAATATATGTAGTTGTTGGGTGTTTTATTATTTTAATGATTAATGTTCTCAGTCTAAAAATATTCACATTTTTCATTTGAACTTCATAAAAACTACTCCAGGAGATGTTTTATACAACAGTATTGAGGATATGAACATGCCACTGTGTGTGTGTGTGTGTGTGTGTGTAGATGAATGGTGTTTTGTTATAAAGGCGTTCAGGCCCACTGACTCAGTAACCAATCACAGGAGCATCACGAAAACAGAAGAAGAAGAAAAAGATGATTTGACAGGCGGAACACACACACACACACACACACACACACACACACACACACACACTCATTAATCAGTGTTTCTGTAGCTGGATTCATCATCTGCTTCTCTTCAAGGACACCGGAGGAGTCTGAATATCATGCTGATGATGAACTAATGCTTCAGATGTTTCATATATTTCATAAATTATATCCTTTAATCCTCCTAAAAGAACCCTTAAATAAGTAAAACCAAATATAAATGAGATAAGCTGCAACTACATATTTCTATATTCTTCTTCTCCATTAATGGATTTGTTGTTTTTTGTCAGAAAATGGTGTTTCCCAAAGTCCAAGATGATGCCCTTAAATATCTTGTTTTGTCCACAACCCAAAGATGTTCAGTTTACTGTCATAGAGGACTCTGACTTCTTCTCAAAACGATTAATCAACTAATGTTTGCTGACGAGAGATGATATGCTGAGATAAACAGCAGCATGGCGACATTTAACAGGACACTTACTGTGACCACATTTGAATCCAAACCAAGTGATTTTTGTTCCTAAACCCAACCAAACCTTAACCGAACCGCAGAGCGAGGGGCGGGACTAAGGAAGGATCAATAGTGTAATGAGATGATAACAGAGTTCACCTAACTGGATACATTTAATAAGGAAACAATAAATAGCATGATAAGCAGGTAACAGTGTTCACGCGTGTTTTTCTCACATGTTCCTGGCATGCAGGTCATCGTAGACGGACAGAGCTCCACCATCTTCACCGCCGGAGACCCTGCTTCAACTGGAGGAACTGTTACCATGGAAACCTGACAGACAGACAGAAGTTTAACCAAAGAGACAAAAGTCTTTAATGAAAAACCTCCACAGAGTGTTAAAAAGCAGATTAGTAATATGTTATTACTGAACACTGCAGGCTAACACACACACACACGCACGCACACACACACACAGAAGATCTATGAAACTTCATAATTCTCTGACCAAACTTAATTCAATATTTCAATATTTAACTCGCACTTAATTAGGAAAGTGTGTGTGTGTGTGTGTGTTCAGATAGAGAGGTGAATTTGGGGATTTTCTCTTTCTTCAGTAATTGACTTTTCTTTATTTGACTCCATTCGTCTCATTTCATGACTTTTTGTCTCTGATCTTCAGTTTTCTTACTTTCTTTAACATCAATCCCATAATTCATTGGGGCTGGAGGACAGAGTGACCTCTGAAGAAACACAAAAACCTCATCGGAAGGATTTTTATTTCTTGCTGAAGAAACTATAAAAGTTGTTCCGAACACTCAGAAATGTGCAAAATAATGATTTCACAGTTTATGTCAATATGACTTCTGTCTGTTTAAATATGTAATCTAGGCTTAAAGAAACTTAATACAACGGAGACTCGCTTAGTGCCACATCCTATTATAAGAGAGATTCCAGTCTGTAGTTACATGACGTGCTCATGTACTGACACAGGAGGAACATTAGTAAGTCCACCTGAATGATCCTGAATTCATCACGTTTATGTTAAATAAGACTTACTAAATACATCATCAGACATAAAATGGAAATTAGAAATATAGGTCAGTATCTCAGAATTAACTCAATGAAAATAAAAGTATGAAACAAAATCCCATGTATATGAAATACATCATTATTACATCATGATTTACCTGTTGGTCTGAGTCACTGGGCAGAATGGAGCCGTCAGTTATCAGAATAACTCTGGAGATATACCTGGAGACAGACAGACAGGTGGTCAGGGTCTTAATGAAACACTGTGCAAATCTACACTGTTTCTTGGTTGCTAGGGTATCACTAAACTGCTTCTTGGTGGTTGTTAGGGTGTAGCTACGCTGTTTTTGGTGGTTGTAGGGTGTGATGAGACTGTCGGAAGATTCTAGGATGGTAGGAGAAGAAAAGGGGAGGAAGAAAAGAATAAGGAGAAGGATAAGCAGCACTGAGCTGTTATTGGTAGATACTAACCTGGTGGGTGTGGCCAATCTCTTCTGCTCTGCTACCACGCAGCCGTCCTCAACCACAAAATGGCTGCAGCCAATTCGCTGTCCGCGGCTGTCAATCACCGCCTTACACCTGACAGATAGATGGGAAGGAGACAGAGTGATTAGATTAAGAAGCAAGATAAAATTATATATATATATATATATATATATATGTATATATGTATATATGAATTCAGGCTGTTTCAGCTGCTTCTGTCTCTAGACTGACTGATGATGACTGAGATCTCTGAGGCCAAACCGTCTGTTACAGGACTCTTTGTTCTTCTGTCAGTGAACATAGTTCTTTATGACTCTGGATGTATGTTTGAGGTGATTGCTGTAGAATAAATTTGGCACTGATCAGATGCCTTTCCGACAGTACTGCATTATGGATAAGAGTGCCTTAAACCCTAACTGTATATACTGTATATAACTGTCACCTCCTGCAGCGCGTACAGACACAGACTTCAGTTACTCGAGAATCGCAGCTCTTGAAATTTTGATATAAAAACAATAAATCTTTAAGTCAGCAGCCTTTTCAAGGGTGCTGAAACCTATTATTGGGAATAATGATGCACACAGAAGCTCATCTATAACCTCTGACTCACACATAGTTTGGGCAGCAGGACTAGAAGGTCACACACACACATAAAAACAACAGAGAGATGATGGTGACACACACTCACAATTTTCTGCCATCTTAGCTTTGTTAGCATTAGCGCAAACACACACAGTATACAATACAATCACAGCAGAACAAAACTCATTGGTTCAGTTCAGAGTCAGATGTTCAACTAGCTGGAGTCTAATGGGCAACATCTGAGGGATAATGCTAACAGGCTAACATGCTAACATCACCATGACAACACCATCTGACAGATGAGGTCTGTTTTAAGCGTGACCTTCTATAGATGAACTGTGTGTGTGTGTGTGTGTGTGTGTGTGTGTACGTGCGCACATCTAATCAGGCATCTGACGAGGCGGCAAATAATGATAAAGAGACACTGACACAGAAATAGAGAGACAGAGAGAGAGAAGAGAGAGAGGAGTGAGGGGTGAAGACAAGGTGCGAGTCAGAGGAGAGTCAGAGGAGAGGAGAGGAGAGGAGAGGAGAGGAGAGGAGAGGAGAGGAGAGGAGTACATTGTGGTGATGGAGAGGATCAGAGGTTAAATTATGATTTTAATTTCCTCTCCATAAATTGAATATTTTGCTGATCATAAATTATATTCCCATCACTGCTCTTATCATGAAGGAAGGTCACACTAACTCACTCTCACACACACACACTTGGTGCAGGACACTGGTGTCCGTGCTCAGTTAATAAGTCAATTATCACTGGTTAAAGGACCAATACCAGAGCAGGTAAACCCCTGTTTGCTCACACACACACAGACACAGACACAGACACAGACACACACACACACACACACACACACACACACACACTCTCTAAAGCCTTCAGGTACGATATTAAGTAATCAGTAATAAAACCGGAGGGACTCTGTCCCTTTGTTCATTCACAGCTAGTCGCCATCTTGGCTCTGGCGAGGACGTAGCCCACGTTACTCTGCCACCATCTTGGCTCTGGCGAGGACGTAGCCCACGTTACTCTGCCACCATCTTGCCTGACACATCACTCCAGTGACTCCACTCTTGCCATCATATGCATGTGGCCTGTTGTAGTTAGTAATCAGTGTTTGTAATAGAATTATAATATTTATAATATATCATTATTCTAAGTAATGTTATTTTAATAATTATTGCTGTGAATAACTCCTGTTATAACGTAACCAATATCAATGTGGATATTAGTCTACTATTAACGGTAAATATTTCTAACCATTAATAATTAACCCCTCTAATTATTAATATTAATTGTCAATAACCAACTGGTGCCAAACAGCAGTAGTAGGAGTAACTAGAGCGGTAGTAGTACTTTAAGCACTATGAGTATTGCAGTAGTACCTGTTGGTTTCCTTGTCGACCAGCAGACAGTGAACTGAGTGTCTCAGACAGTAGATCCCTCCAAACACAGCACACATCCTGAAACACAACAGGTGTATCTCATTCACAATCAACATGAATATAATATAATAATAATAATAAGACTGACGTTAACAGTCTTGACCTTAATCTGTACTGGGAGTAAAATAAGTGTTAAAATTAAACCTTTTACAGGTGACAAAGGAAAGTTGAAGGTTTTAATTCAAAGATATTTGTTGTCTACAAACCTGAATCCCTTAACTTTAATTCACCCATTATTAATAATGTAATTCAGGTGTTTGTATTGTTTTAAGAGGATATTTAAAAGATTAATAGACGGTAATATGTTAGCATATTATTGATTAATTCATACCTTAACAGACAGATTTCTAAATGTGAGCTCCTGTTGAACTATTTAAACTGTAGAGGTGACACAATGCATCAGAAATAGAGATTATTGTGAGCACAGCTGTAATCAGTAATTTGATTACTATTGATTAGTAATCTGATAACAAATGGTTAATTTTCATGTTTTATACATTTTAAGGGTTTTTATATGTTAAAATGAAAGCTGTCACATTGAGTCATGTTGGAAAGAGATTAAGATGCATCAGATTAAAGAGGGGGGTGTTTGAGGACATATTTGCCTTGATTGACAGGTGCCTCAGCCAATCACATCCAGTCAGTTTCTGTCTGCCCCCCCAATACCCACACCTTCCAATTAAACCATAATCAAATTATGGCTCACTTCATAAATCAAAGTCTTTCTCACAACAGACTCTCCTGTTACACACAACACTGCTGTTAGTGTGTGTGTCGACCTTTTCTTGAAGAGTTAACATACCTTCAGACATAATGAACAGCAATCTGTCATCATACATTAATTACTGTGCATGTGTGTGTTTTCATCTCTTTGAAGCATCTTAAGATGGTGAGCCAAATTACATGCGCGCACGCGCGCACGCACGCACGCACACACACACACACACACACACACACACACACACACACACACACAAACTAATTGCGTTTACCGGGCAGTACTGCGTGCGTGCATATCCATGATTAAAAGAAAACAAAGCTTCATGTGTGGAGATGAACAAAATTAAACTTTGTGAAGGTCCACACATTCGATCAGTGTGTGTTCTAATGTTGTTCATTAGAGAAATTATGACTTCCTGAGTAGAATTATTTCTAAATAAAAATGTACTATATTTACCAAATTAAATTACTATCTATACTTTGTAAAATTCATGACCTGCTACTACATCAAAATTCTGACATTAAAAGTAAAATAGAGATACTAATTTATGTGATGATGTACTACATTTTTAAGAAACACATAACTTTAAGTAAAAACTTATGAAATACAGATTTATATTCCTGTTAGACCAGTAAGTTAAAAACAACCATTTACTTTTCACAGTGAGACAGTCACATGTGTCTCAGCTCAGCAGTAATATCCGCTGAGGATAATCTAATATGTAAATGAGCCAAGCCCTGGGCGACACCCTCCTCATTATTATTCATGACCTGTTCTAAAGAGCCAGCAGCTGTCAACATGACAACCAGCCGATCTGGAGTCCTCACAATACTGTGCTTCATCAGATACTGCAGTACATTTAACTGGACTAGCACTGCAGTACTGACAATATTCTACAGTATGAATCAGCTGGAATACTACTGCAATACTTAAATACAGCAGTACATTCAACTGGAATACTACTGTAGTACTAGTCATAGTTGTAGTAGCAGTAGTAGTGGTAGTATTATGAGTCAGACAGGTAGGCAGGTAAGCAGACCAGTCCTTACCTACAGAAACACTGGGGTATCTCTCCAAGGCCGTAGACAGGAAATAGGAAGGGTGTGTTGCCATAGCGACCGAGGCAGTGCAGGAAGTGGCGTGTGGAGGCGAGGCCTGCCTCTGTGTGCGTGTCTTCTGTTGCCATGGCAATGGAGTGGAGCAGGAAGTGCTGGAGGTTGTCGCCAAGCTGCTGGTCACGCAGGAACTCCAAATATGGCCGACCATTGTAGGCTAGAGGGAGGATGGAAAATACAGGACTACATTACCTACAGTTTCCTACGATGTGTGCTCAAGTCTGTTACTGTGCGCAAGCCCGCTCTAACAGATGATGGTGATGGTGTTATGAGGTGATGTCATCTCACCCCGCTGCTCCTCTGTCTCCTCCGCACAAGATGTCAGGAAACGCATCAACTTCCTCTTTTCTACCACAGACAGCTGACGGCTGGCAAATACATCTGCTCTGCTGCAGGGCACCTGAGAGACAGACAGGTAGACAGACAGGTCACAGAGACAGGTAGACAGGTACAGTAGACAGATGTGTCATTCAGTGTATACACACCTGTTCCACATTTCCATGGCGATAGGTGAGTATCCTAGTGACGTTTTTGAACTCTGCATAGCGACTGACATTTGATTTGATGAGTAGATCGACCAATGAGCCGCGAGAATACATCAGCTGGAGAGAAAAAGGAGAAACATTTACATCATATTTCAGTGTTCAGTTCACTGTATTATTTCAGATTATATTACACTATATTACATACATGAGCTTATGTTACCTTAGATACCAGATCTATGTTGAACCTACGTCCTTCCTTCACCAGCTGAGTGTAGCTGATCTTCTTCCTGGTTGGCTCTGATTGGGATGGAGCAGCAGAGCAGCGTGACTCACCTGTGTCTGGCTCCTCCTCCCTTGTCTGGGTAGCCTGTGATTGGAAAAAACATCTGTCTGTCATCCAGGTTACCCATCATACACCTCTCACAGCTTGATAAATCACCCTCAGGTTAACTGTCAACAATACTTCATCAATCATAAACTGATCAGAACCTGATCAGTTGTCATTTATTGATCCTCCACATCTCACCTCCTCTTCTTTCTGTCTGTCTGCTGTTTCCTCTCGCTTGTCTTCTGTTTCTTCTTCTTTTGAATCTGTTGTAAAAGAAAAACTGTAGTAAGTATAATCAAGCCTTTTGTATGCTGATGATGTCACTGGTGTCAGTGAATAATACTCAAAATATTTTATTATATTTATTATTATTTTTCTCAAACTATTATGACTTATGTCTAATTATTACGACTCTTGCAAAAATATTACATCTTTTGCCTCAATATTAAAACTTTTTTTTAAGTATTACGATTTTTTTCACATATTATCCCCATTACAGATTATAGTTATGTAATGATTTGCTGCTACTGTAATAATTCATCATTCATTGTAACCTATTCTTATCAACTGTAATTCATTATTATTCATTGTACAATATGTGGAGTGTACAATATGTGTGTGTTGATTTGTTCTGTACATGTGACATCATTGCACGTCTGTCCGTCCTGGGAGAGGGATCCCTCCTCTGTGGCTCTTCCTGAGGTTTCTTCCACCTTTTTCCCTGTTAAAAGGTTTTTTGGTGGTCAAGTTTTTCCTCACTCGAATCGAGGGTCTAAGGACAGAGGGTGTCACTCCCTGTACAGATTGTAAAGCCCTCTGAGACAAATGTATTTTGTGATTTTGGGCTATATAAATAAAATTTGATTTGATTTGATTTATTATCAAAATATTACAACCTATCCCCATTAAAAAAAAGTCATGTGAATCAGCTGATTGCAGCTTCTCTTTGCAGTGTAACATTGATGTACAGACAACCATCATTGGATTATTGTGATATTAAAAAAAAAAGAAAAATATTTTTCTATGGTGTCTAAGTGGATTTGTGAACGTTAATTTGGACATAAGTGATAATGATATCGTCATGATGGGTAAATCACACTAAATGATGACCAAGACGGAGGATGGCTCTTCTTCACCTCACACCATATCTTTGCCTTTTGTAATATTCTAATATGAAGATATTAGATCTGTGTTTCAGTAAAGAATATTTAAACAGAATCAAACCTGAAACAGATTTTTCATCTGATACTTCTGTAACAGTTTCTTCTTCATCAGCTCCTCTTCCCCTTTCTTCTTCTGTGGTGTTTGAAACTTCCTCCTCCTCATCTTCCTCACTGACAACAGCATTATTAACTAATGAATTAATAACTTGGTGATAAAAATTTCTCAAGACTAAATCAGAAATGAAAAAATTATGAATTTGAAAAGTAAAGCAACAGTCACATGACATTTCTGTTTGATGACATTTCTGCTCACTCCCCTCTGATACAGGAAGTGATGTCACATTTCTGATAAATGAATGTGTGTGTGTGTGTGTGACAACATGCTGAACATGGTGTTTAATCTTGAGGATAAAACAGTTCCTATTGGCCGTCACTGGATAACCTGCAGCTGGAGACCAAACTGAAACAGAAAACATCTGTATGACAGAAACGTCATGTGACCTCACGTTTACTTGAGTGAGTGATGACATCACATGTCCACAGGAGCTGACTGACATTACCTAGCAAAACAAAACACCTGCACGTTACTGACAGGGGCGGAGTCTTTGTTTGACAGATAGATCAGCCCCTCCCCTTCCTCCAACAAGCTCGACCAATCCTGAACCTCCTCTGGCTGAGGCTCCTCCTACCGAGACAGACACACACACACACACACACACAAATATAAACAATGCTCATACTTTCTGCATTGTGTGTGGAAGGAGTAGACTTATGTAGCCAATCAGATTGTGCCGTTGTACTCACCTGGTGTTGTTGTATCCAGGAGAGCAGGCCATTAAAGGTGAAGCTGGCCCAGTTCCCTGCATAATAACCCCTCCTGGACACACAAACACACACCTGTCAGGTGTTATAACAAACTTGATTTATCGTACAGGAGCGAAGTTATTGATTGATTAACCGTAATATTATCAGTATCAGGACCGACCTGTCCAGGTGAAGAACTCTCTGTCCCACTCTGGAACAAGCTGCTGCTACCACCGATTCAGCAAGACCTGAACACACGGTCAATAACCAATAATCAATAAACCAGGAACCGGAAGAGAGAATGATGACTCTCTCTTTCTGGTCAAACATAATACTCGAACTATTTTTTATTTTACGTCATCTTTGTTATGGCTGTTCCAATGTTAGCCTCCAGGCTATCATAAACAGCTGTTAGCATCATGCTAGCATCACATATGACCGCTCCCATTAGCCTGTTGGCAGCCAGGGAGCTAACTTTAGCATCAGGCTCAAACAAATGACGTTAGCTCCTAACATCAACACCAGCAGCTGTGACGTTTCATATTTCCAGAAATATTAGCCTGCGTGTTAGCTGCTACACGCCGTCAATGTGAAACCATTGTCAGTTAGCCGCAGGCTAACCGCAGCCTTCCTCCGCTTCACACTGGTTAAACCTGGATTCCAGGATGTTCGGGACCGAGCAGCACCTGGACCGAAACCTGACACGTCCCGCTAACCGACCGACACATCTACACATCACTACATCACAGGTGAGACTGTACCTGTGCCCAGAATGACGACGTCAAACTCAGACGGCAAGTCCTCAGCAGCCATGTTAGCAGAAAAAAAACCCACAGTCACATGACATAAACGTCACTACGTCACTGAAATCTAAATAATAAACTAGATATTATAATATAAATATACATTTTAGACATTATAATACGTGTTTGATGTTTATAAGTAGAATAATGATAAAAAGAATAAATAAGAATAAAAACGGATACATGACAGCTGCATAAATGGGATTCAATTTAGAGAAAACATTTTTAAATTGGACCAAAAATGACTTTATGCTGTTTATGTCTTACAGATACACAGAGGAAGTAGTAACTTTAACTCACATCATATGTTACTCTGACTTTAACAAAGTAAACAAATCATTTTGAACCCAAACCAGGATCTTACACTAAACCTAACCAGACCTCAACTACAGCATCACATTAAAAACATCATTATTGTTTAAAAGTGACATCTTTGAAAACAAAGACAGATTATGTCTGATTCTGGAGTCACATGATGTAACCACATGTCATCTCCCAAAATCTCAAGACAAGACAAACAGAATCACATTAAATAGAAATAATTTTGTTTTGTTTGAATTCGCTTTGTTTCAGTCGAGAGATGTGGATCAATTTCTATATAAAATATTTGAATAATGTTTTAATTATCACAAGGTTTTTAATAGACTGTACTCCCCCCCCCACCCCACCCCACCCCCCCCACACACACACAGTGACTGATATGCAGCCAGAAACACAGATTGTTTCCTCTTGTTTCTCTTTTATTTGGCTTTTAAAAAGACCAGATGGTTAAAAAATAAATTCCTCCTCTCTGAATCCTCAAATTAAACTTCCAGACAGTCCCGTCCAACAGAGCTGCAACTATTGATCATCTTTAGTATTGATTCATCTGCTGTTAGGATGAATCCTGTATGGATCAAACTGTGACACCTTTGCATTGTTTCACACAGAAAACACTCAGTAAGTACAGCCTTTAGTTTGTGTCCTCACTTCAAACACTAACATGTATTCATACAGACACAATCTGACAAATCATAACCTCACTGTAATACATCTATATTTAGACTGGGACTTTAACGCGTTATTTTTGATTAATTAATTAGAAAGAAATTAACAAATTAAAATTTTTAACACTAATTAATCATATATTGTGATTTTAGAAAAACATCATAAGTTTTCCAGCAGGAACTTTTGTATTCAGTTGTTTCTGGTACCCGTAAAGCAGATGCACACGAGACATCCAGTAAAACAAAGATGGACGACGAAAGTGCTTCATTGAGGGTTCATTTTTACTGATGAAACGCTGGATAAGACCGTTGTTACCTGCTAGTTGTGCAATAAGCAGTTTTCTTATCATCAAAGTAATTCCAGCATAAAATATCATCTCAATGCAAATCAATTTTCAAGTATGTTACTTTAATTATCAAGAGTTCCTGAAAAAAATATATATATCTTTGTGGTTTAACCTATGTGTCTTTATTCAATAGTTTAGTTGCACAAAAGGTTATTTTAATTTTAAAAAAATTGTCACAGGGTAATATTACAGACTCTGTAATTAACTTGATTAGAAATTTTAATCAAGTCCCATCACTAATCTATATTCAACCATAATATAGATTAAATAATAAAGAAAATATATGTTAAGGATTTTTTTCTGTGGTTAGTGTGTGTGTGTGTGTGTGTGTGTGTGCAGCCAGTCATCTGTTGTATAAAAACGTTTGAAGAGCATTGAAAGAAAGCTAATATGTTCATTCTTTAAATCTCTCCTGGCATCTCTTCTGTTCCAGACATTAAACAGCCTTTTGTAGCTCGTTAGTGCGCAGTGCTAACGAGGACTGTGTGCCGATAGGGCGGCTGTGACCAGCTGCCAAAACGTTTACAGCTTTTTTTACGGACTGCAGAGAAAACCTCCAGAGAGAGAAACAACCTTTAACCACCAAAAAAGTTTGCAGCTAGCTGGGCTACATATCACAATCCCTCTTTTCCAGTTTTATTGAAGCTCCTCTGTTTCACACTAACACAGATTTGTTAATAAAATAAACTACATTTCTTCTCCAACTGGTCAAATAAACAAGCTAACTTACAGTTAGCAAGTTAGCTAAGAACAAGATGCCAGCGGGGAGAAACATGTTTGAGGCAACTATAACTTCTGTACTGTGATATATTTCCAAGTTAAACAGAGTATTTGAGCAACGTACACATCACTGCGTTATATCAATGCCATATTGGTTACAGGCAACTGGCAGTCAATAACAAACCATTGACGTACGGTCCAGCAGCCGGTATACTCCAGGTATATGTCTATGGGTTTATATCTCAAGGAAATTAAATCGAACAAAACTGGACTTGGTTATATGTCTTTGAAGACGTTTCACCTCTCATCCAAGAGGTTTCATCAGTTCATTGTAGCTTGACTAGGCTGGGACTAGTCCAACTAGCTGGTGTAGAAACCAGGTATTTAACCTCTGTGGAGGCAGTCACATGGCCAGTGATGTCATTGACTCATTAACACTCCATGTGTCCAACGACAGTCGTTTAGTGCCAGTCGTTGGGGGTGGTGAAAGTTAGTTTCGACTTCGTTAGTGTTCTATTGTGTTATAACGACAGTCGTTAGAGTCACATGGGGCCTTTTGTGAATGGCTGTTGTTCTTAGAGGCTAAGTTGCTGAATCTCCTGGGAAGAGATGAAAGGGCAGCATTGTAAATTGGAGATAGATGGTGTCTCAGACCTCCTCCTCTGTTTAGGGATGTTTTTTCTAATTTCACATAGATGGCTTCTTTTACCCCTCTTTCAAACCATCTATTCTCTCTGTCCAGGATGTGAACATTGTTGTCCTCAAAGGAGTGAGCTTTCTTATCTGGTTCCATAGTGTAGCGGTTATCACGTCTGCTTTACATGCAGAAGGTCCTGGGTTCGAGCCCCAGTGGAACCAAGCTTTTTTTAGGGGCGGCAGTAGCTCAGTCCATAGGGACTTGGCTTGAAAAAGCGGAGGGTGGCGGTTCAAGTCCCACATGGACCAAAAATATGGAAGGTGGGCTGGTAGCTGGAGAGGTGCCAGTTCACCTCCTGGGCACTGCAGAGAGGCCCTTGAGCAAGGCACAGACCCCCCAAACTGCTCACTGGGCGCCGGTTTGGCTGGCTGCCCATCACGCCACCATCTCTCTCCACATTGCACACATTTTTGTTTTACAGGAGAAAAACATGATTCGATTTTGATTTAAGGATACAAATACATTTTTTTTGCATAATTATTTAATTTAATCAGCTAAACAGTCAGTCAATATTAACATAAAGAAGTTTTTTTCAACATAGAAAACACGAAAAAAGGCCCAGAAATGTCCCCGAACTATTTTGAAAAGTCTCATTTAGTCCCTTCCTTTACTGTCATCTGAACAACAGCTTCACCCTCTGAAATGACTGCATGCTGCAGCAAGGTCACTTTTTACAAAACAAGCTCTGATTGGTTCATTTACCACGTCTGTCAAAGAATATCAATGTTCTGATTGACTGGGAAGATGATGATGATGTTAATGACAACAATAGATAAGTGAACATGGTGGTCATTGTAAGGAAGTTCACCAAGCAGTTTAACATCTACATTTTTAGAAAAGAAAGAACTGTAGTAGTTACCTAAATTTTATATCTGTACATATATTTTCTTAGAACTATATATATATATATATATATGTTTACAACTTGTCGGTACATATATTTTATATTGTATATATTTAGTATGCTTATCATCCTGTTGCTTTGTGTTGTGTTGCTTGGCAATAAAAAAATCTTCTGATTTTGAACAATGCTGAGGAAAGTCTATGGATGGTGATAATAGGGGCACTCCTGGGTTAATTGATTGGGAGTTTTAACACTCAAGTCCTTGTTTTTACATCATAACTGTAGTTTAAACTTCTGTCTGGATCATGATCACTGCAAAATCCAAATTAGTCAAGTCAATTTTATGTATATAGTGCCAAATCACAACAAAATCCCCCCATGAGTAAGCTCTTGGCAACAACAATAAGGAAAAACTCACCTTTACCCTCAAGTAGAACCAGGTGGGTGACAAGAGAGATGGGGAGAGGGGGAAGACACAGCAGCAACAAGAACAGCTATAACACAAGAGTAGAATTAGGGATAATCAAAATAATAATACTAATAATAGATCATATGAATGTGATGTATTCTCTGCTCTGTAAAGGTTAATTTGAAGCTTTAATTTGATGCTGCGCTGTTTATCTGAACTTCATCTGATGTACGATCCGTCTCTCTGCTGAACGCTGAGATTAAAAAATAATCTGAATTTATTATCTCTGCTGGTGAACTTCTGAAACCAGCCCACACTGTTAAAAA
>CM072874.1:40000-255000 GCA_036937835.1 Pampus argenteus | reverse complement strand
CCTCAAAATATTCAATTTCAGTTTAGGGCAATGAGTTCAACTAATGATTATTTTCATCATTGATTAATCTGTTGATTATTATATCCATTAATTAGGGGTGTGACGAGATCTCGTGTGGCAACTTCGCGAGATTTCTCGTCGGGTTGGAAATCGGTCTCGCGAGATTTGTTGTCCAACAAGCAGCCGGAAAACACATGCTAACTATTTGCGACGCCGCCGCCACTTTTAAATTGTGATCCAACAAGCAGCCGAATGACGTCGGAAAACAAAAAAACAAAGTTAAATAAAAGTCTGTTGTCCAGGCATTCATATTTGTAATTTAGTTAGTTGTAGTAATCTCGTCTCGTCTCGATCTCGTGAACTGAGTGTCTCGTCACACCTCTACCATTAATCGATTAGTTGTTTGGTCTATAAAATGTCAGAAAATTGTGACAACCTCATGCGTCTTGTTTTATCCACAACCCAAAGATATTCAGTTAACCGTGACAGAGGACCAAAAGAAACCAGAAAATATTCACATTTAAGAATTTGAACATTTGAACTCAAAATGAAATTGATTATCAAAGTAGTTGCAGATTAATTTAACAATCATTGCAGCTCTAATTCAAGTAACCAGGAAAAGCAGCAAATTCTCACATGTAAGAATCTGTAAGCATTAAATGTTTTGGCATTTTGCTTGAAAAATGATGACAATTATCAAAATATTTTTTTTTCATAATTTTCTTTCCATCAGCTAATTGATTGATCGACGGATCGTCTGCTGATCTGGAACTGGATGAGCAGATAACATGCAGCGGGGGGGTAATGTTAACCTGTAAACAAGCAGAAAAATGTCTAAAAAGATCACAGACACTGGAGATACAAGGTTACTATTTATCCTTCAAGACACACACACACACATTGGTCGCCTGGAGGTGTGTATTAACTGTGTGTTTAATCACATTTAAGCAGATTACTGCAAAATCTAAATGTTTTTATGATATTATGTAAATTAGCTTCATCTGATTATGGAATTAACATAGAGGATGTGTGTGTGTGTGTGTGTGTGTGTGTGTGTGTGTGTGAGACACAGGAAATCACAGCTTTAATTTGTACAGGTTAAGTGTTACTCATCTTTAATCTGTGTTTTAGCGGTTAATGTTGGAGCTATTCGTTGACCAACAGCAGCAGTCCTCAACTCATCATGATGTAACAACATAATAATAATATTAGCTTCTCTGCATTGGCTCCCTGTAAAATCCAGAATAAAGTTTAAATTCCTCCTCCTTACTCCTTACTCCTTACTCCTCACTCCTTACTCCTTACTCCTCACTCCTTACTCCTTACTCCTTACTCCTTACTCCTTACTCCTTACTCCTTACTCCTAGAGTCTCCAGGAGTTCAATGGGAGGCAGAGCCTTCAGCTATCAGGCTTCTCTCCTGTAGAATCAACTTCCAGGTTCAGGAGGGCAGACACCCTCTTTATGTTTAAGAGGAGTTTTAAAACTTTCCTTTTTGATAAAACTTATAGTTCAGGCCGGCTCAGGCTCCTAGTTATGCTTCCATGATGCACTGAGCTCCTCTCTCCTCCTGTCCATCTCCACTTGTATGTATTCATGTCTCATTAATGCATGCATATTACTAAGCTTCCCCAGAGTTTTTTGTGCTTTTTCAACTGTCAGGATGCTGGTGATGTGATGGTGACCACCCCTCCACCCACCTCCACCCATCCTGTCATGGATCTGGATTGTTACGGTGAATTAACAATTTATCACTTACATTGTCATATTTCAATGATTATATTTCTACTCTTATTCTTATAGTAGTTTAGTTGCTGATGTGCATCTCTGTGTCTTATTTATATACCAATAATAATGTAATTAAACATAAGTGTACATAATGTAAAGTAACAAAGCACAGTGTAATGTACATTACTTAATAAAACATAATGTAATGTAACATAACAAAAAAATTAAATGAAAGAAAACAAAAAAATTTACATAATGTAATGTAACAGCATAATATAACATAATACAATGTGAGGTTACATCATATATTATAACTAAACTAACTATAATGTCATGCAACAACAAAATATAAATTAAATAACACAATGTAACATAACAATGCATAATGTGATGTAAATAAAATTATACAATGTAATGTAACAAAACGTAGGAGGAGGAAGCACCGGAAACACTGCACAGGAAGAGACCTGTAGAAGAACCGGCTCAGGGTGGCGACATCTGGACCGGTTGGGTTGAGACGGAAAAGACGGATGCACAGCAGCAACTAAAACAACTATATTAATATGCATAGAATTATATAAATAAAATAACAACAATACAAATAAGACGATATAAGTGATGAAATGTTGATTCAGCATGTATCATACAGAACCATAGAAAACTGTACATATATATATATATGTATATATGTATATATGTGTGTGTATATATATATATATATATGTGTGTATATATGTGTGTATATATATATATGTGTGTATATATATATACGGTATGTGTATATATATATATATGTGTGTATATATATATGTATATGTATATATATATATATATATATGTGTGTGTGTATATATATATGTGTATATATATGTGTGTATATATATATATGTGTGTATATATATATATATGTGTGTGTATATATATATATGTATATGTGATTATGAATACTGACATTATTATAACAGACACACAGTCTGAAGCTCAGCAGTAAATCAGTGACTGTGTGTTCAGATCATCAAGTATTATGAGCTTGATGCAGTAAAAGTACATGTGTATTCTGACGTTTTCGTAGTACTTTGCAGGTATTTAACAGGCGATAACAGATATTTTAATACTTTAATAATCTCAGTATCGTCCAGAGTTAAACTGAGCTCAGCGTTTTTTTAAAACATTCACTTTGAGTTCAAACGTATTTTGTGCCAATTTAATTAAGTGTGAACCCTCCCCAACACACACACACACACACACACACACACACACACAGTAAATTAGATTCTTCAGTGGGTGTGTGTGTGTGTGTGTGGTAATAAAGAGCTGAGGCTGCAGGTTTGTCAAGTGTGGCAACCCCATCTATCCATTTCTAAAGTAATCTGATTACTGTGTTTACAGTCAGAGTTTCCACTAGAGCTGCAACTGATTATTAAAGCAACTTATCTTAGTAGTTGTACAATCTACCGTTCATGTCAAATAGTTGACCAACAAGTAAAACATTATTTTAAACACATACTCTTGTTTTTAAGGAGAATTATTGTTCCAAGTGTAATATGTATATTATGTTTAAACAAGATAGACAGAAAATCCTACTGATGTTAGTTTGTTTGTGTGTTTTATCAGAAACGTATAATTAGATCTTAATATTATTTAAATGTTTTAAATGTGTATTTATTGCGATGATGTGAACATGGTTTGAAGAATCTCAGCGTACTGTCTGTTCTCTTAAAGGTTTATTACAAAAAGTATAGTAGCAATAATTCAGCATCTTACAGACTTCCTGGTCTTACCTGGAGAAGTTGTCTGCCTCACTTCTCTTGTCTTGCAGGTTAAAGGTTCACTTCTAAGATCAGCCCAAAGGCCACCGTGACCAGTCAGAAACCTTTGATCTTTATTGTCCAGAAGGTCCATCAACCTTTTGGTCTACCAATCTTCTTCTTCCTCTCTGACCTGAGTTTATTTTTCCTGATGTAGCGTTCGTTTTAACAAACCAGATGTCCCAACAGATACTACAGAGGGCCAGAATTATTGGACTGCAAGTGTTTTTTCACCTTACTGTTTTTTCTCTCCCTCAGCTCTCGACCAGGACGTCCTCCGAAGAGGACTCTGGGCTTGGCCACAATGACTGACGGCTCCAGACTACTCCCACATGGTCTGCTAAGCCCCGCCCTGCTGTCTCAAACAGGTGAGCGAGTGACCCCCTATATACACATAAAATAAAATTTTATTTATATAGCCCAAAATCACAAAATGCATTTGTCTCAGAGGGCTTTACAATCTGTACAGGGAGTGACACCCTCTGTCCTTAGACCCTCGATTAGTGAGGAAAAACTTGCCCACCAAAAAACCTTTTAACAGGGAAAAAGGTGGAAGAAACCTCAGGAAGAGCCACAGAGGAGGGATCCCTCTCCCAGGACGGACAGACGTGCAATGATGTCACATGTACAGAACAATCAATACACATATATTGTACACTCACAATGAATAATAATGAATTACAATAGATGATAAGAATAGGTTACAATGAATGATGAATTATTACAGTAACAGTGGAACCTGTGATAGAGACACAGATGCAGAGCAGCAAATCATTAACTAACTATAATCTGTAATGGGGATATGGTAACAATGATGACGGTGACAACACATGCAGAAGACGCCACGCAGGACCACAGCAGCAGGCACAGTCCACAAGAACCTGCTGGATGTTAGTTAGTAACAAGATAGATAGATAGATAGATGGATGGATGGATAGATAGATAGATAGATAGAAGGAGAGAGTGTGTGATTCCCCCAGCAGTCAAGTTATATGGCAGCATAACTAAGGGATGACCTGAGCCAGCCCTAATTATAAGCTTTATCAAACAGGAAAGTCTTAAGTCTACTCTTAAAGGTGTTGATCGTGTCTGCCTCCCGAACACAGAGTGGTAGTTTATTCCACAGAAGAGGAGCTTGATAGCTGAAAGCTCTGGCTCCCAATCTACTTTTAGTCACTATAGGAACCACAAGGAACCCACCATCCTGGGAGCGCAATGTTCTAGTGGGGTGGTAAGGTACTATGAGCTCTTTTAAATATGATGGTGCCTGACCATGAAGAGCTTTGTATGTTACTAGAAGAATTTTAAATTCTATTCTATATTTAACGGGTAGCCAGTGCGAGGAAGCCAAAATGGGAGAGATGTGATCTCTGATTTTGGTTCCTGTCAGAACACGTGCAGCAGCGTTCTGAATCAGCTGCAAACTCTTAAGAGACTTATTAGAGCAGCCTGATAACAAAGAGTTACAATAGTCCAGCCTAGAAGTAACAAATGCATGGACTAGTTTTTCTGCATCCACTTGAGAAATGATGCGTCTGATTTTGGCAATGTTACGCAAGTGGAAGAATGCAGTCCTCGAAAGTTGTTTTATATAGTTATTAAAGGACAAGTCTTGATCAAAAACAACGCCAAGATTTTTTACGGTGGAGCTGGTGGCCAGGGTGATCCCATCTAAGGCTAAATCTCTGGAATGATAGTTTCTGAGGTGTTTGGGTCCTATTACGAGAACTTCAGTTTTATCTGAATTTAGCATCAGAAAATTGTGGGTCATCCAATTTTTTATGTCCTTAATGCATGCTTGAAGTTTAGTCAAGTGATTGGTTTCATCAGGCTTGATCGATAAATATAATTGGGTGTCGTCGGCATAACAGTGAAAGTTAATTGAATGATTCCTAATAATGTTCCCTAGAGGAAGCATATATAAACTGAAAAGAAGTGGCCCTAATACAGAACCTTGTGGGACTGATGAGAAACTTTGGTTTGCATGGAGGATTCATCATTAACATGAACAAACTGAGAACTGATGAAAACTATCGGAAGTGTGGTTGCTAAAGTTAAGAGACCTGTCCGTGTACAAACAGAACAAGTCTATGTGGTGGTGCAAAGTTGTAAAAACACTCGCCAATGTGAGGAATATATGACAATCTAACTAGGTGAGCAGAACAGAGAGCACCGTGTCAGTAACACCAGTAACCGGAAGTGACAGAATACGCTTACCGTAAAGCAGGTCGTAAACCAAGACATATGTATATATATGTAACGCTGTCACATCATATTAACGTAACAATTAATCAAACAATCTTATTATTAGTCTTATTAAATACATCCTTCTTCACTGAACAGTAAACAAAACTAAAACTACTTAAACTTACATCATCATGTGAAGGTAAATTAAATTAAATCTATAGAGCTGAACGAACACTGCAGACATTAATATTGATATTGATTGATATTGCTGATTGATAACGTCTGCACCCTCGCACCTGGGACAAGATGAAACTAAATCTTATTGTTTTGTCATATCCGCAAAAATGTTAATTTCAGGTCAATGCTGATATTTCATTTTAAATCCTTTATCGGCCGATACTCATGATGTGCCGACATTATTACATTCATGTATTCAATATATGTTTTTCTAAAACAGAAAATATGTTTGTGTTTCATATGTGATGAGATAATGTACTCATGTTCATTTTCAATTTAATAATGATCTGCTGTTAGCTGAACATGTATGACCAAGTTTTACTGTGATTTCAGGCAGTTCTGACTCTACGTGTGTGTGTGAGTGATTTGAACTATAATTAGCATGCTTAATTAGCAGATGACAAAATGACTGACAGATTGGAGTCTCACCCGAAGCACTGTGTGTGTGTGTGTGTGTGTGAGAGTCTCTTCAGGCGACAAGCGTTTGTGTTTTGTGATTTTTACAGATTTTTTCAGATGAATATATATGTGTGTGTATGTGTATATGTATATATGTGTGTATATATATATTTAATATATATATATATATATCTGAAAAATCCAATCTGTAAAAACACAGATTGGATTTGCTCATAAACTTTGAGGACAGATGGTGAGATCTGGAACAGATCAATCAGTTTAAAGTCTGTGCTTGCTAATTAACCAATAAGAGGCATCCAGGTGAGCGTGTTCCCTGTAAACCTGCTCACGTTTTAGAAAGCAGCGAACAGTGAAGTCTTTTCATCCAACAGAGACGCTCGACTGGTCACAGAAACCCATTCCACCTCCATCACCTGCTGACAGGTGTGACAGTTTAATGAAACACACACACACATAATAAAACATGCGCTGCTTTTTATTAAAATGACTCAAACTGCCATGTTTCTTGACCGAGGTCAGAGACAGAGAGATCAGAGGAACACAAACACAACGTAAAGTCTGGTGTTTGGAGAATAAACAGATAGAATCAGGACATATTTATTTTATTCTTTCGTTTGGACTTCACATATTTCAGTCCTTCCAGGAAATTCCGTTTTTTGGGTATCAAACTTTTATAGCTGCGACTAAATTGCTTCAATACTATCAAGGATCAAAAAATTCCTCGTCATTCGGTACTAAATTTTAATACGTACCGAGTTGTCTTGGAATGCATTTCCTTTATCTTCCCGTCGGAGGCGAAGTCATGACCAGAAGCTGCTGTAAACGCTGCTTCCACTTCCTGTGTTTTGTGCTATTAACCCGGCTAGCATTAACAGCTAATATACACAAAACAAGTGTCATAAAGCACAGTGATAAAACCATTTATGCTACTGAGACACTGAACACGTCGTGCTAAGATTAGCTTGATAGCGTCAACAGTGTGAAAGTGATTGTAGTAAATATTTAGGTTTATATTATTTATGTTATGAAAATGCTCGAGTGTGTAAAAATGTCAAAGACCTGAACAATAAAACTGAGCCTGTGAATATTCTCATTCATCCAAGTCATAGTTGAACTGATGAAGCCTCTTGGATGAGAGCTGAAACGTCTTCAAAGACAAATAACCAAGTCCAGTTGAGTTTGATTTATTTCCTTGAGATAATAAAAACTAAGCTTTGTAATGCAATTTTCTTTTTGTTAAAATGGATTTGATAAAAATTGTTATTGAAAAAATGATCATCCACAAACCACTAACTGTACATACAGAACAAATATCTTTAAATATGTTCATTACATTGCAGCGTTTATATAGTTTTTAATACAATAAATAAATAATAATAATGACAAAGTATAGAATAACAGCTGCTTTTAATAATATAAAAAACTGTCAGCTATTTTACTTTGAATGATATTAGCATGATGCTAATCATTTGTGAAGGGAATCACTAAAAACAGTTTTCCCCTACTCCCAGTCTTTTGTGCTAAGCTATGCTAATGATTGCCCTCTACCGTTTATCATTCCACTTTTATTAAAAAGTATATTATTTATTATTAACGCACAAAAACACGGCAATTTCCTTTGTTTCTGTCTCGCTGATCAGCAGCTTGACGTGCTGGGGGGTGGGGGGGGGGTCCCTCGTTAATACTAATTGAATTAATGAGAGGAGGCGATTAATTGGGCCAAGTGGTTCCAACATGCTGTAGGCAGAGAGGACGCTCACTGGAGACGCTCATTAATTATTGATCATCAGCAACTAATAGTCAACATTACCTTCTTCACCTCCTTCTTGTCTTATCGCCTCCTCCTCCTCTTCACCAATATAACCACAACAAAAGCACAGTTCATACATACAGTTGTGATATACAGTGTGTGTATATATATATATATTCACACATCACAATTTAAAGTAAATACACAAGTGCAACTATTGATAAGGTGAAGTGTGGGTATGATTGATTATGTATTGTGTCCAAAGCGTGTGTATCGTTATAATAATGCACATTTACTTACAAATGTAGCCACAACTCAGTGGGAGTATAATGGACTATAAACTATAAAACGTCTATAGAAATGTGTGTACATTGCACACATTACCTAGACAAATGCATATATTGCAAATGTATGAGAGGATTTTTGCATATAAATTTCTTGTATTGCAAATATATATTATTAGATATATTAGATATACACATGTATATACACTACTGTCAAAAGTCAAAACACCCTCATTTTCAGTCCAGTTTTATATTACAATTCAAAACCAATGAATAGCTTGAAATGGTACAAAGGTAAGTACTGAACAAAAAAAAGGTTTGGTTACCCAAAACTGAAAAATAATGTATATTTCAGAATTATGCAAAAAATCTTTTTTCAGGGGAAAAGGGATTTAAAGCTGTTGTGCAGCAATGAAGGTTGAATCAGCCTTGAAAGCTGGAGCTACTAATTCCTACAGGTGTTCCAATGTTTCTTGATTACTTACAACTGCCTCTGTCTGCATAACACACTGTGGTACCAGACCCTCATGAATGGTGAGAAAAAGGCAATTTACAATGAAAAAGAGACAAACATCATAACACTTAAAAATGTTTCCTACAGGGAAACTACAGAGAAAGTCAAGGTGTCAATGAGTACAGTTTTCTTCAGCATCAAAAGGCCCTTTAGAAACTGACATTAAGACCCAAAGGCACAACTGAGTCAGAGGACACGTTTTTAACAGCAATGACACAATAAACTGAATAATTTTCAGTAAAAAGTGTGGTGTCCTAAAACGTTTGACTGCTAGTGTAAACGGTGTAGATTGTATTGCCATAGTGTATATAATGCAAATGCATGTATGTCACAACACAAGGATAGTGTTTAATATTAATTAAATAAATTATATATATCGTGAATGTTCTTGTATCAACATTAATAAGCGTATATATATTATGTATATTAACGTACATTATTGTGTTTCATGTAAGTTTTCATGAAGCGTCACAGCATGAAGTATTTTAATTGTTTAAATGAAATTAATTTAGAACATATTGTTTTAAATTTATTGATAATTTCAGATCAATATGAACACATCAGATAATCAAACACATCCTGCTGCATGTTCTGTTCATGTTGTCTAACGGTGATAAGCTGATCATCATCTTCATTATTGATAGTCAGTATTGATCCATACAGGTCTCTCAGCAGCAGCGATGGCTGAGGCAATTAAGCTGCAGAAGATGAGGATGATGATGGGTTTCCACCTCAACGGCAATCAGCATCGGCAGCACAACGGCACTGAGTCAGAGAACGACGACACAGGTACACGACGTGTGGGTGGAGTCTGTTTTTAAAAATTTTTAATTTGGTTTAAAGAAATCCTCTGACAGCTATTCTCTCCTTATCTTCTCTACTTGTCTCCTTTTCTCCTTTAGGTGGCAGTGAAGCGTCCTCCTCAGTTGCAGCACCTCCTGCTGGCTCAGCGTTGCTCCACATCAACACTCTGCAGCAACACAACGCCCTATTGGCCAACCGTGAGCTCTGTTCTGATTGGATAAACAAAATGACCATTGTTAGCTTAACACTGAAGCATCTTGTTACTTTGACATATTTTCTCCTCAGGTCTGTCAGAGCTTCCTTTTATGGTCATGCCCCACCCCCTCCTCCCTGTGGGCCGGCCCCCTGCCAGCATCGCCATGGCAATGAACCAGATAAGTCAACTGAGTGGTTTGGCAACCATGGCCGCCATGTCGCAGGTTCCAACAGAAGACAGCAAGGTGCTGTTAGCTAGCAGTCCTATTGTTAAGAGCTGTTACTAGCAGTGCTAATGCTAACAGAGCTAAGAAGGCTAATAGCACTAATGTTAATAGTTCTATCAAAGCTGTAACAACGCTGATGCGTATAATGCTAACGCTAACAGTGCTGTCGCTACTTAATCCATTGTATTGTGCATGTGCAACTCAACAGAGATGAAAAGAAAACAGGATGGCGCACTCGTTGGCTAGTTCCATCATATACCTTATCAGAAAGCTTCCAGAAGATGTTAAATGTATCACTTTTAAGTTAGTGATACAGCCAACAATGCTAAGGCTATCAGTGCTAATGCTCCACTGTGTTCAGGAGTCTCCTGCACGAAGCCCCTCACCCAGTGATGATGAGCGCCACCCCCAGGAACTCACCAGCCAATCACCTTCCAGAGCGTCTTTATCATCCTCATCATCACCTTCTCCACTCACACTGGATCCAGGTCAGCACACACACACACTCAGTAGATTTGTGTGTGTCCACAGATGGTACGATAACAGAGAGAGAAAACCTTAGAAAGAGGTTAAACAAAAAAGATGAGTGTGTGTTCGTTTGGCGATAGAGCAGCTGGTACAGTAACACACACAAACACACACACACGTACACATACACATCACTGTGTTTACTTTTCTAAGTTTTGTTTTGACCTGCAGATGACAGCTTGATGCCCCTCCCCCTCTTCAAACCATCTTATGAGAAGCTGCCACTCACCTCTCAGCCGCTGTCAATCAGCCACACAAACTCCGCCTTCACTCCCTTCATATTGGCTGAGGGACTGTTGTCCATGGAGACGCTGCTAACCAATATACAGGTGAGAGAGAAAATTATAGTCAGAGAAACGAGAAAATAGAAACAAAGGACACAAAAACACTGTAACACACAGACAGTAGCGTACAGGAAGTACCATACAGGAAGTAATGTTCAGGCAGTAACTTAAAGACTATAACGTACAGGAAGTAATGTGTCCTGTGGTGTTTCAGGGTCTCCTGAAGGTGGCGGTAGAAAGTGCTCGTTCTCAGGACAAAAACAACAAGCAGGAGAGGAAAGAGTTAAAACTGCAACTTGAGAGAGAGAGAGACGTGCGACAGACGCTGCAGAGACAGCTGAGCTCTGAGCTACAGACCAGAGGTGAGACAGACAGGTTACAGCTGTGACATCACACCTGAGTTTAACTGTGTTGTCATTTGAAATGTGTTTCTATAAATAAAACAGTTGATATATAATCAGAACTGTCTCTCTCTCTCTCTCTGTACCTGTCTGTCTCTCTGTCAGTGTTGATCCAGCGACGGCTGAAGAAGGAGAAGAAAGCGAAGAGGAAGCTGCAGGAGGCGTTGGACTTTGAGTCAAGGAGAAGGGAGCAGGTGCAGCGAGTGATCAAACACTCCAATCCAGGTGATCAAACGCTTCTTCTTCTACCACCGTTTCTCCTCCACAGCTCAAACAAACTTAATCTGACACCTGCAGTACACGACGCTCAGCTCCAGCCGTGTACTCATAGGGCTTTACAATACATGTCAACATTCACCCATTCATATACTGAAGAGCTGCCAATCTGCTCGTCACTCACTCACACACTCATTGATGGCAAAATTTGAGGTTGCCCAAGAGCCAGAGGAGCCAGGAATTGAACCATCGATCTTCCTGGATGATGCCTCACATTTTAGTCCAGTTTTTAGGTAAATGTATTTTACTTTAGTATTTCTACTTGATACTACTTCATACTTCTTCTCTACTACATGTCAGAGGTACATCTAGTACTTTCTACATGTCAGAGGTACATCTAGTACTTTCTACATGTCAGAGGTAAATCTAGTACTTTCTACATGTCAGAGGTACATCTAGTACTTTCTACATGTCAGAGGTAAATCTAGTACTTTCTACATGTCAGAGGTACATCTAGTACTTTCTACATGTCAGAGGTAAATCTAGTACTTTCTACATGTCAGAGGTACATCTAGTACTTTCTACATGTCAGAGGTACATCTAGTACTTTCTACATGTCAGAGGTACATCTAGTACTTTCTACATGTCAGAGGTACATCTAGTACTTTCTACATGTCAGAGGTACATCTAGTACTTTCTACATGTCAGAGGTACATCTAGTACTTTCTACATGTCAGAGGTACATCTAGTACTTTCTACATGTCAGAGGTAAATCTAGTACTTTCTACATGTCAGAGGTACATCTAGTACTTTCTACATGTCAGAGGTAAATCTAGTACTTTCTACATGTCAGAGGTAAATCTAGTACTTTCTACATGTCAGAGGTACATCTAGTACTTTCTACTCCACTACATTTATCTGACAGCTTTAGTTACTGTTCAGATGCAGATTTGACTCAATGGATAATATAAGAAGCTTTTAAAATCCAACACATTGTTAAAGATGAAACCAGTGGTTTCAACCTTTTAGTCTGTTGACGTCTTACTAAAAGCAGTGTGTAGTCACATTACTGCAGTACTAACTACATAAAGATGGTAATACTTATGTTGCAGTAAAGTAATGTGTATGTTTCAGGTGCAGTGACTCCTGAAAACAGACAGCAGGAAATGTCTGCAGGTACCGACACAAAATGTCCGTCTGATTCTTCTGAAACTCAGAAACTTCTGTTGATGTCCAAATGATGAGGCGGTTAAAACAGGAAACTGCAAGTATACGACATACCCACTGCATCAACTGTTAATTCAGTTCTGAAAATCACTTGCTGCTCTCAAGGGTGACAACATACTGCATAACTGTCAATAAAAATACAGATTAAATGATTTTGTACTCAGAGAAGGTGGCGGTGCATTTTCCAGCCCTGTGTCTTGTCTGCAGGTTGTTCTGGTCGTCTGGTTTTCTTGTTTTATTTCTTCGGTTTGGTCATGTGACTTCCTGATGAAAACTGGAATGATGACTGAGACTGTGAAATTGAATGTGGAGAAACAATCACAAACTACACAGCGGAACTGAACACACACACACACACACACACACTGTTTATAAGTGTGTGTTGACATGATAATAAGATTCATTTATCAGAGGAGACAGAACAGTGATGTATTGTACACACACACACACACACACACACACACACACATAATAGTCAGTTGTCTTTTGTTGGTGCCTACAGACAGAACTCGGGGCTGAATGACTCCAACTTCCCAAATCCATTTTTATTTAGAAATAATATTTTACTCCAGACACTTATCTGTACATTATAAAGTATTGGCGTTACCATGGAAACCAGCCGTCGGACATGTTAACATTTAACATGTTAATATACAGCAGGTCACATGAACGGTCTCTCGAAGGATCTCAAAAGGATTTAAAATGAAAAATGAAGTAATAAACGTGATTGTTTCTGTTTCTGCAGAAAACCGAATGTTCTCCAAACCACTGATCCTCTTCTGAGACTGATGAATGGATGAACTGATGGAAGGATAAACCGATGAACTGATGACAAATAAAAAATTAGGATGAAATACAACTGAAGTACTCAAACTCCCATTAGCCACTTCTTTTCATGCTTCCTGTCTTTAATTTGTTATTCTTGGGAATATTAATGTTATGGTAATAGTTATTAGAAGGGGAGGAGTTTAAAGCTTGCTATCACATGACAGATCAGAGCTCCTGTAGGGGGCAGCGTCATCAGTTTAAACCCATCATAGTACTGGTACTACAGGCAGCAGTACTTGGTTTAGTAGTTGAAGTACTTCTTAGTAAACTAATATATACGCAGCTTCTGTGCGACCTTCATTAAACTGACAGCTGTTTGCAGCTGAATTTCACTTTTACAGCATCATGTTTTTAACAGTTTATTTTTAGAACATGATGCCGTTTGCTATAAATTATAAGAACAATTAAGAAAAGTGTTAAGTTGGTTTAGTTTGTAAGTGAGTTCCCAGTTTTTTTCATAAATGACTCTTTAACTGACAGAAGATACTTTATTTGTATTAGTATTAGTATTGTACCGAGTAACATAACGAAAGAAACAATAGTGAACATTTACACAGCAGCTATTTTTAGGAAATTAAAATGTTCCTCTTAAATCACTGTAAACAGGAAATGAGGTGTTACTGTTTATTGTTGAAGCAACTGATAAAAAATTCAAACTGGAACATTTATTTTTATCTTATAACCTTTATTTTAATCACATGTTCAACATAGAGCAATCTGATAATCCTCCTGTACTTTTACTTTTAAAATTTAAATATTGAATGCAGTACTTCTGTAGGGTTTTACTGGTACTTTTACACTGTACAGCTGTTACTACATACAGTCAGAAGTTAGATGATATCACGTTTTTCATTTCTACAGTTTGACCAACAATAAAACAGTTTTATACCTATTTTAAAAATGAAAAAAAAGATGGGTTTTCACATATAGATTTATTATACTGTCAATAACAATATCTGATGTGATTATTCAACAGAAAAAGTTCAATGAACTTCCCACAAATTCTTAAAATCTCCCTGAATGTAAATAAGACAGAAGTCCAGTCAGTGTTTGTATGTTAGACTCCTTAAAATGAGGATTGTGTATTAATAGTTTTTACAGTTGTGATTCATGTTTGTTCTAATTCAATAAACAGAAGAAAAAACTGTTGTATGATCCATAAAACATTAATATTAAATGTTAAGTGTTTTCTTTGGTTGTGTTGTCACGTTTTGCCATTCAGCTCACCTCCTTTACTTCTATCCTTCATTAACTAGACCAATGGACCAGTGCTTGTACTGGTACCTGAAGACAAGTCAATTTTATTTATAAAGCACCAAATCACAACAAAAGTCGTCTCATGAGACTTGACATATAGAGCAGGTCTAGATCGAACTCTTTAATTTATCTAACAGGAAGAAACCTGGAGCAGAACTGGCTCTAGGACAAGAGAAAAGATGGAGAGGAGACATGCACAGCAGCAACATTAACAACAATAATAATTAAGTATAATTATGACTGATAAAAATAATAATACAAATGTGACAATAAAAGTAATGAATACTTAATTGAACCTGGAAGCTGATTCTGATAAATTCTCTTCTGTGAAGAGAAGCTAATATGGGAGAAATATGACCTCTTTTCATTGTCAGAAAAGGTGCAGCAGCATCTGGACCAGCCCGGTCTGTAGAGACTTGTTGGGGCAGCCTGATAATAAGCAATTACAATAATCCAGCCTGAAAATAATAAATGCACATATTAGTTTTTCTGCATCTTCTTGAGGCAGGATGAGTTACACAGGTGAAAAAAGGCAGTGTTTGATATATCTTTGATTTATGTGGGCGTTAAATGACTGAAAGGTTAGATATAGGTCTGTAGTTGACTAAAACACCTGAATCAAGAGTAGGTTTTTTAAGAAGAGGCTTAATTACAGATATTTTAAATGACTGTAGTCTATATCATGTTAATAAAGACAGATTAATCATATCTAGTAAAGAAGTGCTAATCAAGGTTTTACAGCCGTTTCTAAGGTCTGTTTTTCAGAGAGGTGTCATTATGACACCTTTACAGAAGGCCTTCCTCTATGTTTTACAACTATTGTGTCATGCTGAGTGAGATTCAAGTTTGTCCTTTCAAGTTTTCACTTGTTCAATGTTTGTGGGAGTTATGCCATGGAGCCTGAAGTGGACAAGATGATCAGTTAGCAAGACTAAAGTTAGCATAAGAGTCCTCTGTTATATTGACACATAGCAGTGAAGTAGTATTTGATTTAACTAAATGAATACCTAAACTGGTGAATTTGATTGATACTTTATTGTCAGATCACATTTGCATCAACACAGATATGTACGTTTAACCTTATGTTACAAACTCAGGGGACAAAAGTCAGCAACCTTTATCATACATTTGATCTGGGATGAATCCATATTAAATTTCACAGAGTTGAACTCCAATCTGTGAGCAGATTTTCATTTGGTGGAGCAGTTTTCAAAGAGTAGTACTTGTATTACAATAGTGTAAAACGCTCATAATCACAGAAGGAAAAAACAAAAGAATTTGTCTAATTGCCCCAAAAGACCCAAAAGTGGCAGAAAACAAATGAATGGTTTGTTTTGCCTTTTCACAGATTCAGTGTCTCTCCAGGATAACAGATGTCTATCATTACATCAAATATCTGTATGAAAAAACAGAAACATAAACTTTATTAGTCAGAACAATTAATAAATAAATAAAGGTAACGTAATTCTATTTTATGTACTTTGTATTACGTTTAATTACTGTGTCATGTGCTTTAATTACATCTTATATATGGGTGTTCCTTTAAAGCATACTGACTTGCTGAGTAAAATATAAGCCTGTACCTAAAACCGTATAACCGGAGTTATAAGAATAATAATAATAATAATAATAATAATAATAATGGTGTAATTCTGTGAGAACTGAGTCTCTGTCGATGGATTAATATTTATGTTTACAGCGAAACACAAAAAAACCCACAAAAAAATTTAACCTGAAAATTCAGATTCTGTTTCTGCCGCTGAAGTTTTGTTCTCTCACCAAAACACACACAAAATAACTGGAGCTAAATCCATCACTGGAGACGAGTTTAAGTGTGTGTGTGTGTGTGTGTGTGTGTGTGTGTGTGATGGATGAAGGTGTGAATTGTGTCGTGACATTAACCAGCTGTGTTTCAGCCCAGTTTTCACTGTGGCGACACAGTTAGGTAAATTAGATTAAACCTTTTGGCTATGTCGTCTCACACACGTACATAAACACATTATACCTTTCTGTGTGTGTGTGTGTGTGTGTTCAGAAACATGCTCTAATGTGATATTGACGAATCATTAGACAATAAAAGATTAACATTAATATTTGAGAATCATCTTTATATTTATGATTCTCAGATATGTTTCTGATAATTCTGACATGTTTCCATAAAGCATGTCACATGTTTTCATGCATGTTTTGGATGTTTGTTCACACTGTGTGAACATGTGATATGATCTTTTCTTCACTGATAAAAACAGATTATTGTTCCAACAAACATTGCTGCTGCTGTATAATAATAATGTTTGATGGCTCCGTGTCTCTGCAGGTTTAAAGAGAGAAACGTCACAAACGCATCAACGCTGCTGCCGTACAGTAACCAACAATACCGGGATAAAAAGTACAATATAAAAGCAAAGACACCAACTCCCATCATCCATCTGTGCTGCTCTCAGGACAACAGTAGATTCAAACTGCATGTTTATATCTGCGGCAGGTAGCAGAAGACCCGTGATGGTCAACTTTCATTTGAGAAACAATCCTTTGTCTATAAACCCTAACCCAATCAATGCCTGAACTTTATAATATAAATACTGAAATGTTCAGAACAAACACCTGAATATATTAGCCTGGAAACATCAACATCATCAAAATAAAAACAAAAACTCTTTGATGTTCGCCCATTAAAAACTGAAAAACTCCACTTCCTGTTGAAGCTGCGGATGGGCAGAGTTCTGAGGCCTCGTTAGCTGCTCCTCAACATCTCATTAACATATTCAGAAACATCCAGATACATATTTATCAGTCCAGCTGTACACACACACACACACACACACACACACTAATTAACACTCTGTGTCTCATTCAGAAGATAAAAACAGACTTAGTGTTGTTGATGGTAATTAATTAATTAAGTCCAGTTGTCCATCAAAGTGTCAAACATGTTTGTATTATTAGCATCAACATCACAGTTTGATCTCTTAACGAGATGCTGTGTCTTAAGGAGATCTCCCATAACAACATCAGCTACTTAAAGAGATCAACACTAATTAGTACAAGCACACTGTTAAAACACAGGGCCTCTGAGGAGGAAGAGGGTGTGTCCAGTCTTAATGAATCAGTAACTGACCTACAAAGAAAATCAGGCCTGAATGTTGAATGACTGATTTTTGCCCAAAACATTTGAATCTGATGTTAAATTGTGTTGCTGTTTATAATAAAAACTTAAAATCTGTAGTCAGATCTCAACACGTCTGTAAACCCAGCAAACACCTTTAAAACCCCTAAAACCCACAACACAGTGAAGCCAAACAAAGATCCCAGCGACCCACTTACACACCATGAAGTTAAACACGCAGTAGGAGGACCCACTATCCGTATAATCTGGTGAAACCACTTAAAATCCAGTAAAATGTCTTAAAATCATGTGACTTCTTTAATCCAGTGAAACTTTAAGTAAAAAAACAGATTTTCCTGTTAAACAGAATTAAAACAAAGTGACATCAAACGTTTTTATGGTTTTATTCATCTTTGATCAAATCTAACAAGACAACTAATCACAAATCAATACCATCAGCTAGTTATTGATAGACACTGAAGTTTAAAATCTTGTTTTCACGACAGCTGATCGATCGACCTTTGACCTCAGCCTGTTTCAACTAAAACTATGACTCACACATGAATGTAACGTATCGATAGTACTTCATACTGACGAAGTTGTCAGTATTTCGGTCTCTTCACATCCACCCTGAAAGATAAAAATAAATTTATTATTCAAACGACTGACTTTATGATCTCATCTCCTCTGATTGGCTAAAGGAATGATGACACTCACCCGTCGGCCTCCATCTTCTTCCTCTTCTCTATGATCTGACATAGAAACACAAAACATTTATTATATTGACTTTTATATTTGTTGTTGATCAGTTTATCTTTTGCTTCATTGATCGTGTTTGTTACCGCGCTGATCTTCTTCCACTGTCGGTCCAGCTCGGCCTTCTCATTGGTCTCTTTGAAGCGGCGAGTCTTTCTGCCCTCCGACATCTTGATGCCATACTGGAAGGCAGCCCTGCAGGGACAAACGTCACGTCATCAAACAAACACATGCACTCTGCTGCCTGTCAGTCAGAGCTGAGGGAAGCACACGTACTTAGGCAGAGCCTCCTTGTTGTTCATGTAGTCTGAATATTCCTCCTGAGTATCGAAGTCCCAGCGACCCAGCGGACCCTTCTTATTCCCCTGAGAGAGAGAGAGAGAGAGAGAGAGAGAGAGAGAGAGAGAGAGAGAGAGAGAGAGAGAGAGAGACATAGAGAGAGAAACAGATAGAGAGAGAGAGAGAGAGAGAGGGAGAGAGAGACATAGAGAGAGAAACAGATAGAGAGAGAGAGAGAGAGAGAGAGAGAGGGAGAGAGAGACATATAGAGAGAGAGAGAGAGAGAGAGAGAGAGAGAGAGACATAGAGAGAGAAACAGAGAGAGAGAGAGAGAGAGAGAGAGACATAGAGAGAGAAACAGATAGAGAGAGAGAGAGAGAGAGAGAGAGAGGGAGAGAGAGACATATAGAGAGAGAGAGAGAGAGAGAGAGAGAGAGAAAAACAGCGAGACATAGAGAGAGAGAGAGAGAAACAGAGAGAGAAAGAGAGAGAGAGAGACAGAAACAGAGAGAGAGACATTCTGTGAACAGAATCAATAATCATTACCGTATTTTCCGGACTATAGAGTGCACCCAAATATAATCCGCATGCATAAATTATTTAGACAGAAAGATTTTGTACCATAAGTGTTTATTCATATACCTGAACTTTTCAAACAGTGCCGCAATAAAAGCAGTAATAAACGCGGCAATAAAAGTGCTGATAAACAAAACAGAAAGGTAATTGGTTTTATTCATCTTCCTCCTGTGCACTAAAACGAAGTTAGCCTGTGAATATTCTCATTCATCCAGGTCATGATTATCTCAAGGAACTGGACTTGTTTATTTGTCTTTGAAGACGTTTCACCTCTCATCCAAGAGGCTTCATCAGTTAAAAAACAAATCAGTTGAACTGATGAAGCCTCTTGGATGAGAGGTGAAACGTCTTCAAAGACAAATAAACAAGTCCATTTGCGTTTGATTTCATTTCCTTGAGAAATTGAAAAAAGTTACCATTAAACACCAAATCACTGTCACCTCTTCCTCCTGCACAACTATTAAAGTCACTTCATTCTCTCATGAAATGAAGCCACACGTCACTATTTATCTTCCTCCTGAGCATCTAAAACTAATGAACACCAAACCACTGTCACTTCATTTCTTCTGCGCACTGAAGACACTGAAGTCGTCCTCTTCAGTGTCGGAGTTGATAATCTTCATCACATACCGTCTCATCATAGATTCATTAACGGCAAGCTGACGCGCTCTGTTTCCTTCATGGATAACCAGATTGATGGCATTCAACTTAAAAGATGCATCAGGAATTTCTTTGAAGGGTTTTCCATTTTGACGGGGTGAGGGTGTAATAATATTATATACCTGCTGTGGGCTGAAGAAACAACAATGGAAAAGCTGCATCTCTGGATAAGCCGCATGGTTCAAAGTATGGGAAAAAAGTAGCAGCTTATAGTCCGGAAAATACGGTAATCTGTCCATTAATTGATCTTTTACTATTTTTGAATATTTTGGCTTCCTGAATTTTTTTTTTTTTCGTTGCATAAACAATGAGTATTGATTACTGATGGAGAGACTGCTGTACAGATGCATGCTGGGAGTTGTTACCTGATCCATCTTACTGTAGTCCACCTCCTCATCACTGTCCACAGCCAGGTCATCCATCCTGCACACAAACACACACTTCAGATACAGTTATGACTCAGGTTCACATAACAGTGTGTGTGTGTGTGTGTGTCTTACGTAGCAGGGTAACACTCTGCGTATGAGTTTGATCCTCCAAAGAAATCTCCCAGCTGCTCTTTACCGTCTCTCCTCCCCGACACAGTACTGCTGGTTAAAGACTCATACTGCACCAGTACTACATCACAAGACCACAGACTGTACTACAGACAGTACAGACTGTACTACAGACAGTACAGATTTTACTACAGACAGTACAGATTTTACTACCATCCCTTCTCTCAGTGTGATTAAAAGTAGTAAAGAAGGATATGAGTCCTGGCCCTGCCATTGGCTGCCTGCCGCTCCAGCAAACTTCTCATTGATCATCTTGATCTGCTCTCTGACTGATCCAGGACCTGTTAGACAGGCAGAGAGAGAGAGAGAGAGAGAGAGACGGGTGAAGAAAGAGAGAGACAAGCAGAGAGAGAGACAGGTAGGGAGGTTTATATAAATAGTTGTTTATGTCTGTTCTGGTTTCTCAGCATCGTTCTTATTGAATGTTTGTGCATTCATAATATTAATACATTTTATTTCAATATACAACAGTGATGTAACGTGGTGACTTACCTGAATCCACCTCCACCACCTGCAGACACACAGAGAGAAAGACAGTTACAGAACAAACTCCACATGTCTCTCTGCACCATTTTATGTCCCAAAACAAATCAACCCCCCATCAGGTGATTCAAAAAGATGAAAAATGATCAAACACTGCCTGATCTATGAAATAAAAAGAAAGTAAAATGTTTGGCTGTCAGTATGAATCAGATGTGCAATCAGTGATTGATCCTAGATGATAATAAAGAGAGATGAAAAATAAAGGTTTGAAGACAGACAGCGATGCAGGAAACCCAAGCACCAGAACACACAAATACATAATATAAACACCTTCAGCTTCACCAGAGAGCCGCACTGCCCCCAGTAACAGTAGCTTAGTGGCTGCAGCACTGACCCCTGCTATCTCACAGCTGACTCTGAACCACCACAGACCGTATAGTGCACATTGTTCCCCACAGCTGAAATGACTGACTGTTGATCCTCCTAATACCCCCCAAAACAACACTATTAGGCTGATATGAAGAGAGTTGCTTTTGAAACACTGTATGAACGGCAGTGGTGGCAGCAGTGTGTGAGCAGAGCATTGACGGTTTAAACATGCCACAGTGATTATAAGGATGTGTTGGCTATACATTACAGTGAGAGGATTACTGCAAGCACCTTGTATAAACCCGTTAACATCATAAACTGTGTGTTGGCAGTAGAACAGGTGAAGGTGCGTTGCTTCAGGTGAGTGTTTCTGTCCGTCTCACCTGGTGTTCCTCAGCTCGTGGTTTCTCAAAGTAGGTGTGTCTGCGACTCTTGCCATCGTCCTCTCTCTCCCTGTCTCTCTCTCTGTCCCTGTCTCTCTCTCGGTGTCTGTCCTTGTCTTTGAGAGGTTTGGAAGACACTGTGTTGGATGGGATGTAGTCTCCAATGTCCTCAAAGATACTGAAACAGACAGTGTAGAGAGTGTAATAACAGCAGCAGGGAACAGCACAGCAGCTGCAGAATGTTCAGTGAACTGACCTGAGATCAGCTTCAGGAGCTCTCTTATCGTCCAGTTTACCTGAAACACAAAGACACAACAACAACAACTTCAGTGTCCATGTGATGATGATAATAATAATAATGTCAGCAGCAGGTCAGTTGGGTACCTTTGTCTTTTTTCTTCATCTTCTTGTGGCGTGTTCCCTGACGGAGGTACGACAGGATCTGAGTCAGCTTGGAGATCACAATGTCGTTGGTGGTCAGAGTTGTCTGAGCCTAAGATACATAAAGAAAATAACATAAGACAAAGACAGTAACATAAATATAAAGAGGATAATAAAAAGTTGAGAGATGAATCTTTGTACCTCCATGCTGGGACAGTCTGCTTTGCTGCGGATGAGTGTGGTTGGGATGTCAGTGTCGGTGAACTCGTCATCCAGATCCACCACGTAAGCCATCCTGCCGGGCAAGAAGAGTTCATTTCGCTCCACCTGACCTGTCCTGAACACCACGCGGTAGATGTTCCTACCTGAGAGCAGACCAAAAAACACAACACTTTCTGCAACATTTATTTATTACAGCAGTCAGAAAGTTATAATTTCAAGAAAACTAAATAACTTCTTTCTTGAAATATATAATACAACTTTTTTCTGGGATCATTATGAATTTTCTTTGATAGTTCATGTCTGTTGTTTTAATGGTGACCCCGTCTTACTTCACACAGCAGCATACGTACATACAGGTATGAACAGGTAATCAGTGCTGTGTTTGTTAAATAATAATAAGTTGAACATGTTACTCTGTTCTAACAAGCCTGGTGATAAAACTCACCTAGTCGAGTCTTAAACTCAATCTTCTCCTCCGGCTCCACATCTTTCCTGACAGACAGACAGGTCAAAGGTCAGACAGGTGCAACCACAACCTTTATACCTCAGCCATGTGGAACTTTAAAGATATTTCATAAAAACAGGTGGACATGGACATACTCAGTACTTGTGTGAATGTTAATTTTCAAAGTGATCTTTAGGATTCTTTATAGGTATAACAGTCTTATCAAAAAGTCAAAGGACACTAAACAGAAATATTACAATAACAGATTTTTTTTTATGTGCCGTCTTTGAACTGACTCCTGAGTCAAGTTATGTTGTAGGACAAATTTTTAGTTATTTGTGTGATTTGATTCTCATGTTTCATGACTCTGAAACAGAAGCAGAGTCCATTCTGATGGCTTCATACTTGGCTTCTTTCTGAACTTTCTCCATCATGTCTTCTTCTTCTTTCTCCTTGCTGGTGATTTCAGCTCTCACCTGCAACGTGAAGTAAAATAATGTTATATAAATAATAATAATAATAATAATATTAATGTATGTAGTATATATGCCATGACTTCACACAGAAACTCTACCGTTACTAAACTGACCTTCTGCAGCAAAGCGAAGTCCAGACCTTTCACCAAGTGAGTGTGCTCCATGTCACCACCTAAAAACTTTGACTCCTGGATAAGCTGGCGACGCTTCTCTGCTGCAGACTTATCCCTGAAACACACAAATAAACAGACGTAAACAAATACACAGAGGACATCAGAGGAAAACACCAGGAATAGAGAATAAAAGTCATCATCAGCAGCAGGTCTGACAGACTTGTAGCTAGCTGTATGGTTAGCATGAGCTTAGCATTACTCACGCCTCTGCAGTGGGTCCAACAGCTCGGTAGTTAGCAGTGGTGCTGATCAGTTCAGTCTCTTCGTAGTCTTTGTTGACGCCGTCTCTGCGCTCTCTCGCTCGGTCTCTGTATTTCTCGGCCAGCTCTCTCTCTCTCTCCATCTCCTGCTGACGTAGCTTAGCATAGTAACTAAAAAATAAAATAAAATAAAAAAATCAATAACATTATTTATATTATTATAACGACACTCTGAGATGCTCGTCTTCCAGTTTCTGTTGTTGCTGATTTGTAATAGCTAACTCTGGACTGACTCACTGCACAGGGAGGAACATATGATAATATAACACCTGGAATTACCTGCTTGAACAGAACCAGTCAGATCCGTACCTGCCTTTGAAAGCTGATGAGATCATGTTTTACTTGGATCAATAAGAAGCCTTATTATACTGCATAATCATTAGCTCACCTCTTCTTCTTCCTCCTCCTCGCTGCAGGATCCTCATCCTCGTTGTAGTCCCTCGGCATTCTGGGAAATTGTGACAGACAGACAGTCACTACTTTCATCATCATCATCATCTGTTGTTGTGTACTACTGCAGTACTCCTGTGTATTTGTGTATTGTGTTTCTGACCCTCCGTCACTCACTCATGGTGCCTGGACTTGGAGGGTGGAGCCGACGAGGGCGTCGCCCGCGGCGTCATCAGCAGCTTCCTGAAGTCATCATTGGTCAGCTTGGACCTGCAGGCAGACAGACATTTACCCAGAAATTATGTTTTGCTGCATTAGGATTCATGTTTTATGTACAAATGTATGTAATGTCGACTGCAAATGACTTTGGTGTTTTGGTGAACGAGATCGCTGGCAGCCATGTTGGCTTTTTCTCATCCAATCACAAGCTGTGATACTGGGTGGAGAACCGTGTGTGTACTGAGCTCCACTGGAGCAAAAACACATTATACATAAATTAAAAAGATCTTTTTATTCTGTTTATAAACATTTTATTACTAACAGAGTTAAGCTTGGTGGAAGTTACCATGTTAAAAAAAGTCTTGGGATATAAATGTGAAGATACTAATCTTTTGTACAAAGTGGAAAATGGATAAAATGTTTTGTTTTTTTTAAAACTAATTCTGTTTTAGTTTTCCTCTACTTTTGGTCTTATAACTTATTATTTTTTCATTATGCCATGTTGAAAACATATAGATAACCTGCTTTTAACTTACATTAGTGAGTTTATACAAATGTTTATATATTAAGAGAGGCTGCAGTGGATTACATGATGCAGACTCAACTTTACGTGCTTTTGGTTTGCTTTATCAGGTACGTTTCTGGATGTGGTTTTCAATAACCACAATAGTAACCCTAATGGAAAATCAAAACAGTATAAAGGAGTGTGGAACAGGCACAGTTAACTACGGACGGATACTGACGTCTGTTGTGTTTTCATAATGGCAAAATAAAGCAACTGGTGTAAGGAGATCATGTGACACATTAGTTGACACTCACTGAGCTGCAGCCCGGTGGTCGTCCACCTCGTGTCCGTCAGGAGCCAGAGGGTTGGAGTAACTCTCAGCTTCAGAGAGAAAACAAAAAGGATGTTAGAGAGCAGATGGACAGCAGGTGGCGCTACATCACATCTATTACTGCTAGGACTAATGATTATCTTTTTATTGATCTTTTTACTGGAAATGTAAATGTTCAAATACATGTTCAAAGTATTTATCTATACGTAATATAAGTTTAATATTATGAAAAAAATAAAAAGATATATATATATATATACAGATTAGAGCAAATCAGAGAAACTGGAACCAGAAACATGACAGTTAATCTGGCTACAAGAGGTCAAAAGTCACTTGATAAAAGAGTTTTATTTATTATTTCTATCTTTGTGCTCATTTTATAAATCTGAAAAAAAAAATGGTTCCAATCAGTAACATAAATAAATATAGAAATACCAACTGTTGGATTCTGCATTGATAAATACCTCATCAGACTGTTATAAATGACCTAAAACAGCTGAACATGTCACAGTATAGACTTTAATGAATTTTATTATATGTAAACAATATTTAATGATGGTCTTTCGTTTTATTTAATCTGTCTATGAGCAGAAAAAGTTTAAAACCTGCAGAAACCTGAACAGAATAAGTCAAGCTAATTTAAACTAAAGTAACGTTCACGTGGTTTAATTAACTAAACAGTGCCGACACTTCTTTATCAATAATCAATTATCAATTAGGTAGATTTGATCATATATTTGTATATATTATATCAGGAACAAACAGATCTCTGCTGACTTAAGCTAACAGCTAGCTCAGGCTAGCAGGCTAACAGTGTGTTAGCGTACTAATAAATCTACCGCTAACCACTTCCGGAGCTGCAGCTTACTTTCAGGCATCTCGGCTCTGTGCTCTGCTGTCCGATTAGAAAAGGAAAACCTCCCGGTGTTTGTTTTATCTGCTCCGTTAGCCGGTTAGCTTCTTCAGTGGATCTTCGGTCTGTTGTGAATCGCCGTCACTTCCTGTCAGAGGTGTGAAGCACAGCTCCAACCATTGTTTATAAGGTGCATAGCGCCACCTACTGTATCGGAGTATGTAGCGGCGTATGAGCGTATAACCTCACTTATATTATTTTTTGAATTTGTGAATGCAATCGCCGTGAGTAAAAAGCTAATGTTGGGCTATAAATGAACTACACCAGGGTCACTACTATAAATTGATAAATCTATAAATTGGAAAGTACGAGTTGTTTGAATTGAAATTGTTTGCAGCATCGTGAGTATAAACACAACCAGAGGCTTTAGATAGATAGATAGATAGATAGATAGATAGATAGATAGATAGATAGATAGATAGATAGATAGATAGATAGATAGATGGATAGATAGATAGATAGATAGATAGATAGATAGATAGATAGATAGATAGATAGATAGATAGATAGATAGATAGATGGATAGATGGATAGATGGATAGATAGATAGATAGATAGATAGATAGAAGATAGATAGATAGATAGATAGATAGATAGATAGATAGAAGATAGATAGATAGATAGATAGATAGATAGATAGATAGATAGATGGATAGATGGATAGATAGATAGATAGATAGATAGATAGATGGATAGATGGATAGATAGATAGATAGATAGATAGATAGATAGATAGAAGATAGATAGATAGATAGATAGATAGATAGATAGATAGATAGATAGAAGATAGATAGATAGATAGATAGATAGATAGATAGATAGATAGATAGATAGATAGATAGATAGATAGATAAATATACTTTATTAATCCCAAAAACTGGGAAATTAAAAGCGGATTAGTGAGTAGATGAGTTTCCATTTCGTTTTTTCGTGGTTTTTATTGTTTAAATGTGGAAAACTGTGGAGAAAAAATCCATAAAAATAAGAATAAATAGCGTGTCAATGAGTGTAGGACATTTTCCTTAAAACTGTAGGAATATTTACTTCTCTTGTTTATATGCATTCAAACTTAACAAACCCAAAAAATCCTCAATAATTATTAATCTTTGTGATTTAAATAAGGCTGCCATCAATTATTATCAATTAGAATTATTATTGATTTTAAAGTCAGGATCACTGTGGAAATAAGTTAATAATAAGTTTAGTTTAATTTGACTGGTTTTATTCTTCATGTGCAACACTAATGCCATTTATTGATTTGTATTCTGGTTCTTTCGTCTGCTGTAAATTCAGTAGCAGTTTTTCTTGTCTTTAGTTTTATCTTTATTATTTATATTATTGTCACTGGTCTGCTGTAGTTCTCCTGTTTCATGTTGCATTTTATCTTATTTTTATTTTATTTTTTGACATTTTGTCTTTCATGTTTTCTGTAAAGCCCTTAGAAGAAATGTGCTGTACTGTGCACTATGAAGCATGAACTGATGAAGATGAGAGGTGAAACGTCTTCAAAGACAAATAACCAAGTCCATTTCCTTGAGATAATCATGACCTGGATGAATGAGAATATTCACAGGCGTCTCCTAACGTGTATTCTTCTGAACATGTTGTTGTCTTTTTGTTTGTTTTTGTGAATATTCCTGTGACAAAATCAAATCAAAAGGTTGTAAAAACATCTTCAATAACTCAAACATAAACGCGTTATATTCAGTCTGATGTATTAAACTGGTGAAGCTGCAGCTCTGCTGCCTCCTGCAGGTCAGACGAGTCACTGCTGAAGGTTCTCCAGGACCAGCTGGTGTTTCTGATGCTGCAGGTTCATTCATCAAACTTCCCAAATCAGCCACATTTATAGCCAAACTATAACAACTATAACACTGCATTATATATATATATACACACACACCATACACACATATATAACTTACTGTTTCATGATGAATCTGTTATTATGTTAAAAATAAAATGATCAAACCTTTGCCACCAACAGCAGGTTGAGCTGAGCTACCAGCCGGCTTCACGGTGTCTCAGCCAACCAGCAGGGTGCATGATAACAGCTTTCTATGCATTTATAGGCAGACTTCAAACTAGTGTCAAAAGTTCAGTTTTTAAGACAAAATTCTGAGAACGTGTGTACTTCATTTACACAACATAAAGATGTCTGTGTTTTCTTTTTACGAAGGGTTAGGGTTGCTCCATGACTGAAACTATGTTTAAAGATGCCATATTTCCACTGACTGCAATAGTTGTTTGTGGACTGTGTCTGCTGCTGTGGTCCTGCGTGGCGTCTACTGCATGTGTTGTCACCGTCATCATTGTTACCATATCCCCATTACAGATTATAGTTAGTTAATGATTTGCTGCTGTGCATCTGTTTCTCTATCACAGGTTCCACTGTTACTGTAATAATTCATCAACAAATCAGATGAGTGCCTGTTGAGGGCAAAAGGTGATGAAATTTGTCTCTGATAGTTATAATTTTATCATTAAAGAAGCTCATGAAGTCATTACTAGTTAGGCTTAAAGGAATAGATGACTCAATAGAGCTGTGGTTCTCTGTTAGCCTGGCTACAGTGCTGAAGAGAAACCTGGGGTTGTTCTTATTTTCCTCTATTAATGAGGAATAATAGGCTGTTCTGGCATCATGCAGAGCCTTCCTATAAGTTGTAAGATTATCTTGCCAGGCTAGGCGAGATTCTTCCAGTTTAGATGATAAAGCATGTATGTCTGATTTTTAAAATAATTTTCAAAATATTTAGACCGTTGCTATAGCGCCATCATCAGGACTATTAATCTCCCAATCCTATAAAGTTTAGCATGGGACTGGACCAATGTGCTAAATTTTGTTTAAATTCATGCAGGAAGGGCAGATTACCTCATAGGAATAATACTAATAATAATAATACTACTACTACTAATAATAATGTATAGGCCCATAATAATAAAGCAGCAGAAAGAGAGTGACATTAATAATATTCAGGTTTATTCATATCAACACATTTACAGACAGGTGAGTCAATCATCCAACAGAGGGGGAGGGTGCTTATGGTTTGGACTGAACCAGCCTCTGCAGACTTTTGGCCACTTGATCAGCTGACATGTTGTCCACAGAGACACTGCTCTCCTTTCCGAAATCTGAAAAAAAAATACACAAAGCCATCATTTTGATCAGATATCGATCATTATCATTAAATCATTATAACTGTCATCTGATATCAGGTTAGGGTTACAAATAAATTCTGGATTGTTTCAAATTCTGGGGACATTTTAAGATTTTTTTTAACTAAAACATGATTGAAATTGACCACATGATAAAATCTGATTATTATATGAAATTCAATAAATATGAAATTCAATAAATATAATATTAAATATAATATTAAACTGAAGGAAACTGACACTGAGGTTCAAACACTGTAAAGTTTAAATGATCAATTAATCTAATCTAATCACTGCTATTATTTTTATTTTCTTCTTGGTCCATAAAATGTCAGAAAATGGTGCAACGTCGATCAACATGATGTCCTCAAATGTCTTGTTTTGTTCACAACTCAAAGATATTCAGTTTACTGTCATAGAGGACTAAATAAACCAAAAAATATTCACATTTAGGAAGCTGGAAAGCATGTAAACATTTAGTTTCAGGCAGCTCTTATTTAAAGACTGAAAGCAGCTGACCTGGTTCTGATAAAAAACATTTTAGAGCTGCAATGATCAGATGATCGACAGAAAATTAATTAATTAGAAAATTAAGGAACTATATTCTCAATCAAATAACTTCTTTAGTCATTTTTGAGCAAAAACATCAGAAATGATCAGATCCCCCAATGTGTCTGAGTCTTACATGACAGTAAACTGAATACCTGTGCTATTACTGTTACGGACATTTTATAGATTAATTGGATCCATCGATAATGAAAATAGTGTCTATAAATTAGTTGTAATGAACTGAATATTTGTGTTTTTACTGTTAATCACACTAACGAGATTTGAGGATGTCACGTTGGGCTGATTATCACAACATCACCCTTTAGCATCATGTTTTCACCATTTTCTGACTTTTTATATTCAACATGTTTGATCTGGAAAATAATCTGAACAGATGGTTAGTTGCAGATTTGTTCTGGATAATTGTACATGAGTTTCTCATCGTGCTGCTCTAGCAGGTCCAAGGCTTGCTCTCCCATCATGCCGTGAGGTGGGACTCACCATATCGCGCCCACAGTCGGGCCGGGACTCCAGAACACTCTCGGATCAGAATCGGGAAGTCTGGGTTGGCCTGCTTCAGAGCCACATAGTGCTGCTCCACAAAGGCTCTGCAACAAACACACAGTCAGATCAATACTTCAATCAATAAAATAATAATATGACATCTGATCATAACAAACAGTCTGGGTTTATTCTGCTGACAATCTGTTCACCTAAAGTTAACGCGGTTACATTGAAACACTGGAGGTTCATGTGAATAAACACATGTATGAGCTCTTGATTTTACACTGAAAGTGCATTATGAAGGGATCTTCTAAAGCAGTGGTTCCCAACTGGGGGGTCGGGACCCTCATGAGGGGGGTCGCTGGATGACAGGACACAGAACGAAAACTTGAATTTTGCCTCCTTTCTTGTGGATTTATGTATTTCAAAAGTTATTCAAATAAAACAGAACAATCACTATTTTTCGTAGTAAACAATGCAATAAGTAAGTAGGGGTCCCAGGTTACTTTATTTAAAGTTATAATATGAACAGGGGGTGATGACGGTGTTCATTTGAGATCATGAATGTTGTTTAAACCACACATGTAAACAGTGAACGCGTCCTTTAAACTAATCGTAGCCGCTGCAGCCCGTTAGCTTATCTGCTAACATTACTGTCACCTTCATCCTTCAGATCTGACCGGATGAAGCTAATGTAGCAGCTAATGCTGGCTGTTGGCCTCGGTTTGAATAACTTCTACGCCACCCTCATTTCCGCCTCCAGACTCACCTGGCCCCCTTACTGGCCTCGGAGGTCTGGCAGAGGTGGACGCGGATCTCTCGGAGGTTTTTCCCCAAAGTGGAGCCGATACTCCTCACCACTGTGGCCGCCATCATAGTTCCAGCTAGTTGATAAAGGACGCCTTTTCCCCCATCCGCCTTCCGTGAAGACCCACCTTACTTTGCCTATGATTGGCTAGTACTCGTTGTCTTCATTGGTTGGATTGGTTAAATATAAGTACTAACCAATCAAAGGCAGAGTAGGGCGGGTCCTCTCCGGGCTGGAACCTTTTTTTCTTCCAAACTTTATAAAACAAATCATCTATTACAAAACATTAAAACCAGGGGACACATTGACACCAATAGTTAATAAACACTTCTTCATATACACGTTATCTTTGTAAATACATTTCACACCAATTCAATTCAATTCAGAACTGTTTTATTAACAAAATATTTATGTTCAAAATATTTTCTGTTCTGATGTTTCTTTAATTTTAGATTTTTGCTGTCATATTAGATCATTTAAACATTTGCTGAAATGAAACCATGTTGAGCCATCTATCAACACTGGCCCAATCTAAGCTAACTTATCATTCATTCATTGACACATAATCCTGCAGAGTAGTTGGGTAAAACCGCTGTGATCCAGGCTTTCCTCCTGAACAGTCAGATATTTCCTCTCGTTATTATTTGTCAGGGCATAATCAGTGACTTCTTGTCGTAATTTTTGTTGTCAATATTTTTTCAATTACATTGTCATTATAATGACGCCATGAAATAAAAAGGGATCAATGAGTACTCAGCAACAAAAGTTTTGTTGACAAAATTAACATTGATTGCCATTAGGTGTGATAACTTGAGGAAAGGACATTAATGCCATCTGTTGGATTTACACTGAAATCTCTACTGACTAAATAAAAATATTCATAACCTCTTCCCATCCAGTCCTCCCTCTGCCATTCACTCTTTATTTTTCAGCTGTTGAGAGAAACTAAAAGCTACTGCACACCTTCTCCAGAAACTCCGACACCCAGAAATGTCATTGCTGCATCTATAATTAGTCATTTCCCTCAGATTGTTTCTCTCCAGTATTACCATTAATTTCCATTACCACAAAAGGCCTAAAACACCTGTCCCAAACAGACCAAAAATGGCATAATGGCTCAGTTAATATCCATCAGTTTAACTTCACCCACTTCATCCTTAATCCATCTTGCTTCCACATCCACCTTCACATCACACTGCACAAGCTCCCTTAAAACTGATGAGTGTTACATTGAACCAGAACAAGTAGATGTCCTCCTGGAAGCCTTAAAAATACTAAATTGAATGTTAAATTTGTTACTGCTGGAATGTTAAAATTGAATATATTTAGCTGGTGCTTTCTGTCTTACAGTATGTAAATTGAATGATGTTGCAAACAAAAATATTTTACATTTCTCTACTTATTTCATGAAGTTAACCTCTCCAGGGTCACAAGTTAAAGATGGCAGGTTGGTCAAACTGGGTGGCTGCTGACTGTGTGACTGGTTAAATATGAGCCACTTTCCGTTTGAGGATTGACTGTATAAAATCCCAAAACATGCTATAGCTGCGCTGCCAACTATGCTACGCTTTATTATATACACTTTCGTTAGAAACATTACGAGGTGAAGCTTCTTGCTGAGCACAATATAACTTGTGTAAATAGTTCTCAGTACCGAGACGTAGCCCTACTGTGTGTGTGTGTGTGTGTGTGTGTGTGTGTGTGAACAACAAGCTAGTGAAGCTGTAAACAGAACAGTGTTCCCGCACATGCTCAGTAGCATCTGCCTCACACAGAACTACTCTCTGGAGACTGAAAACATGAACTCTGTTATTAGTCTTTGGAGCCATTTCTAAACAAACTGATGTGACCAAACTCTTCATGATGAAGGAACATGTGACCCAGTGCGGCATTGTGGCTCAATGAAGTATTTTTAATAGTTTTTGGACAGAAAAGGGGGTCTACAGCACAGAGGAATAAGATATATCAGGCTTTGGATAAACACACTTTTTAGTAGATTGGTTCATTGTTGGTTAGGATTCAAACAATGTGATGATGTGTGTAGCATAAAGAAATGATCTTATTACTCTTTAAAGGTTAGGAGGTGTTCAGCAGGTAACATCATCAGCACCTTTGTTTTATTTGAGATTATTTTTTACAAACATCATGAATGAGACCAAAAAAACAAAAAAGGTTTGTTAGCATTAGCAGGAAGTAAGCAAGCTGTGCATGCAGCATCATGAGTGAAAATAAAACTGCAGACGTGTTTGAATATTTTATAATCCAGCATGTTTCCGTTCAGTCCTGCCAGCTCGGGTCCTACTCGGCTGTCTCAGGAGATCCTGCCTTCGCTTCTCATTTAGAAGCTCCTGTATGCGTTTGTTTTGTGTTCGCTCGCGGAACGGAGGCATCCGGGGCACAAAGTAGCTTTGCTGGCCCCTTGTGATGTCACTGTCCAATCCGACGATCTGGTATGAGACCTCATCCACGGAGTTATTCTTCTTCTTCGAGGAAGAGATGAACAGTGATGACGATGGTGTCTGTTCAGTTTCCATCAGATTAACGTGAGTTCTGAGGCTCCTCCCTCCTGATGTCACAGTAACGATGTCATCAGCCTGCAGTGTGGTCGGGGACTCTGGGACAGGAGACGTGCTGCCTGGTGCCAGAATTGACATTTGACCATCAGTAGTTACCATGTGAACTGTAGTAGGAGGCATTGTAGAAGTGGTAGTTTTCTTTCTGAACAAATATGACAGAGCAGTTCTTGTACGCCTTGTAGTGGTAGTGGGGGGGGTAGCTGACGTCGCAGCCAGAGTTGCAGGGTCCTCGTATGATGAGTACTCTAAATAATCATCATACTCCACATAGTCAAAGTCAGTGCTTCCCCTGCTGGTGGGGGGAGGAGTTATAGTGTAGCTGGAAGGTGGAGTGGTATATCTGATGATATCACTGACGGTGGAGGAGCTGGATGCTGACGTCATCGTCTCTGCAGTCAACCTCCAAGAGTTATGAGACAAAAATTAAAGTGAACACATCTAAACTGTTTAACGGAGCAGAAATCAATTGCAAATGTTTTTTGTTGCTGTGACATATTTTTAAAAAATTGTGATTTTGGAGTCTACAAATAAAAAGCTATTTGACTTGTTTGTGACTTGTTCTGTCTCACCTGTTGGTGCTCGGCGAGCTTGTGCTGCTGAAATTGTTGAAGTTGCTAAGGTTATCAGAGTTACTGGAGTTGCTGAAGTTATTGGAGTTACTGAAGTTGCCTTTACTGCAGGACTTGCAGCACATCTGTCGGTATCCAGTGATGGAGCAGTACCGACTCAACACCTCCATGCGGCAAAACACAGATCTGTCACCACGGCAACGCTGCACTGGAGACAAAGCGGGAACAGCTGTCAATCAGATTCTAATAGAAGGTAAAGTTGAGATAAAAAATTCAGTCTGTCTGGACCTGCTGTGCAGCTAATGCTAGCTAACAACAGCAGATGGATAAGTTTAAGTTTTAGGTTTTAGGAGTTACTGGAAGTAATCTTTGCAGAAGGGAAATCAGCGTTGGACCTGGACAGCCACTGGATGATGGAGTTCCTCTGGTCGCCTGCTGGGGGAGACAAACACACTGTCAGACTAAAACTCCCAGCATCCCTAAACACGTCTGGGATATGATTGGTCAGCGCATACCGCTGCAGGGTGGGAACTGGCAGGTCCGGTTTGTGAGTGGTTGAGGATCGCTGCAGTTTTCAGCTAAACCTTCAGGACCAGAACACGCAACCTGACGCTCCTGAGTGCCGTTTCCACAGCTGACTGAACACTGCACACAGAACACACACACTGGTGAAATTTCATATTGAAACTTATCAGTTGTGGATCTGTATCACTCTTCGTACCGGGGTCCAGGGCCCAGCACGCCATGTGGCAGGACAGGGGAAGCGGTTGCAGGTGCGTTTTGTGTCTGGCCGCTTGTCACCGCAAAGATTGCTGTGCACTGAACGCATCTGGAATTGCTGCTGCTGCCCCCTGCTGGATGCCTGCTGGCAGCTCACCCAGCGACGCTGCCATCCCGTCTGACCACAGGAGGCACTGCAGTCCTCCCAGTCCCCAGTCACCCAGCTGAGAAGTAATAGAACAAGAGTGTTACGCGTTACCTTCAAATCAAATCAAATCAAATCTGTACAGCCCAAAATCACAAAATACATTTGTCTCAGAGGGCTTTACAATCTGACACCCTCTGTCCTTAGACCCTCGATTCGGTTAAGGAAAAACTTGCCCACCAAAAAAACCTTTTAACAGGATAGAACAGGATAAGATGAGATGGCAAGCTGTCTTAACACGTTTGACTGCAACCGTGCAGTCTCTGGCAGTGAGAAATTTGGCACTAAGGGGGAGTACAGAAAAATTGTACACGCCATCTAATGGCAATTTCCTCAAAGAAGTTGAACTCATGACACAATTTGACCCAATAATGAAAGAGCACCTTAACCGTGTCCAAAAAAAGTATCTCTGGTCACAGAGAAGGGGAACAGGCTTTGTGACAGCACAAATGTCAGCAAAGGATATTTGTGAAAGGTCCACAAAGCGTCACTTCTCATGAGGCATCTGATGAGCCTTTCAGTGATGCGCTGAAGAAGCTGGTCACATTTTTCAATGCCGTTGCTAATGCTGCAACTTCAGCCGTTTAAGAAAGATTTTCCACATTGGAGAATGTGAGAGAGAAGTTTGGAGTGCTCTCTAAGTTTCAAAACCTCTCAGACAAGGAACTGGAAAACAAATGCAAGACCCTGGAAACTACACTGCAGTTTAAGGGACACTCAAATGTGGATGGCAGAGACTTGTGCAGAAGCTGAAGAACTTGCTTGACCTCCCATCAAAGTCCATGACTCTGCTTGAGAAATCCATGAGAAAGAGCTTGCAGAAATCTACCCTAATCTGTGGACTGCACTCAGGATTGGCTTGACCCTTCCACTGACAGTAGCTGAAGCTTATAAAAACGTACTTGAGGTCCACTATGTCACAGGAGCGTCTCTCAGGACTTGCCATCATCAGCATCAATCATACAATTGCACAACAAACTTCGTATGATGATGTAATTCATGATTTTGCCTCAAAGAAGGCAAGGAAGGCAAGGAAGGTTAGATTGCACTTTACACAATGGATGTTTCAGGGTGCAAAACTAGCCAGGACCGCCTCTGTATGGCAGTATAACTAAGGGATGACCATAAAACCATGGTTTCCTATGATGTGACTTCCCTGTTTACTTGCATACCAACCACGGAGGCCTTGGAAACAGTAAGAGAGCGACTTACACTGCTAGAGTTGCACGATACCCACGGTATACCCGGTAACCCGCGGTGCCAAATCATAACCGTCGCTACTATACTAGAAATTTTACACAACGGTATTACTGTGGATTACGATACTACCGGTGCCAGTCTCCGCTACATAGCGGCCGCCTCTGCTCTCCTCCCGGCTTCTCACTGCATGCTACTCCTTTGTAAACAAACCAACATGGAACTGCAACCGAACTACACAGCTGCTAAATGATTGGCTGTTTGCCTGTTACTGGTGACGTCCAGGGATATGATAGGCTGTTTCCGCACGCTGGGTTCGCCCGTCTGTTAGCTGATTGGCTGTCTCGCCCAGACACGCTCACGGTCACAAACACGAAACGCACACCATGGCAGAAGCACCGGGCCCGAGCGGCGAGTCTGCCGAAGCACAACAAATTTTTCTCAAGAAACCAAAGTCCAAAAGTCACATTTGGAACTATTTTGGTCTTAAGCAAGGCACAGACGGGAAAGCAATAGACAATGGCCGTCCACTGCGCAGGCGCTGCCACCAAGCTATAGGAGCCAAAGGAGGGAACACATCCAACCTCATAAAACACCTGCAGTGTCGTCACCCAGATTTATATGTCGAATACCAGGTCAGTATGCCCTGTTTATTTTCTCACTGGCTAATATTAGGCTATATGCTCCTAGTACAGGCTGAGGAATGAAGAGTTAAAGAATGTCAAAGTATAAAGCACCTAGAAAATGCATAAAAATATAGTTTTCACAGGGAATCAGTTCCTGTTAATTGTACTAAATTGATTATTTATATTAGTACAACACAAATTAATGTGCAAAGGAAACTTGTTTTTTATTGCTTATATATGTTCTTGTTCAAAACAAAAAAGAAAGGAGAGAGATCCGGGGAAAGGATGACCAATACTACACAGCAACTCCAACATGAGCTTGATGTCTATTCCAGAATGACCGAGATCAGCAGAGACAACAACCCTCTTCAGTGGTGGAAATTAAATTCTGGGACTCTGCCACTCCTCTCTCGATGTCCACAAAAATACCTGTGCATTTCAGCATCCAGCTGTGCCTGCACCCCCAGAAGGGGCAGATTAGATCCAGAAAGATTAGCCATGCTTGTTTTCATTTCCAGAAATCTGTGTGAAATTAAGAAGAGATCACAGCAGTAATGTAGACTCTGTCTATATTGTATTCTACATATTGTTCAGAATATTGTTCAGTATTTTTTTAAGTTATTATTTATAGAATTGAGCTACAGTTCAATGAAGTAGCCTTTGATATGCCTTTGCATAAGTTCTGTCCTTTAAGTTAAATACCTCAAAGTTTTATGTTTATGATGCACCAAACAAAATTATAAGTAATTAATAAGTACTTATAACTTGTACAAATACATTGCAGTTCATAAAAATAATAATAAAAAGGCAGCAGTATCGCGATATTACCCGGAACCGTGATACTTTGTCTGGTATAGTATCGTGGTTACTCATTTTGGTATCGTGACAACTCTATACACTGCACAAGCGCATGTACCAACACAGGAGGCCAAACTCCTCAGGCCTAGACTCTGCTGTCTACTTACACCTCAAGGAGAAAGCTCACTCCTTTGATGACAACAATGTTCACATCCTGGACAGAGAGGATAGATGGTTTGAAAGAGGGGTAAAAGAAGCTATCTATGTGAAATTAGAAAACCCATCCCTAAACAGAGGAGGAGGTCTAAGACACCATCTATCTCCAATTTACAATGCTGCCCTTTCATCTCTTCCCAGGAGATTCAGCAACTTAGCCTCTAAGAACAACAGCCATTCACAAAAGACCCCATGTGACTCTAACGACTGTCGTTATAACACAATAGAACACTAACGAAGTCGAAACTAACTTTCACCACCCCCAACGACTGTCACTCAACGACTGGAGCATATGGAGCACTAACGAGCCAATGACATCACTGGCCATGTGACTGCCTCCACAGAGGTTAAATACCTGGGTATCCACACCTGCTATTTGGACTAGTCCCAGCCTAATCAAGCTAGCATGAACTGATGAAGCCTCTTGGATGAGAGGTGAAACGTCTTCAAAAACAAATAACCAAGTCCAGTTGCGTTCGATTTAATTTCCTTGAGATAACCATGGCATGGATAAATGAGAATATTCACAGGCTTAAGTCTAAGTGATGGTGTAAAGTTATGTAGATAATCGTTAATGTGGTAAATATACGAAAATCAGTTTAGGTGAGAAGAACACCGTGGCAGTAACACTGGTAACGGGAAGTGACAGAATACGCTTACCGTAAAGCATGTTATAATGTCCTTGGTGGGGTGTAGAGTGGCAAGGTGTAGAATGTTATCATGACGACGTGTAGACTGTTACCGTGGTGAGCTGTAGATTGTTACCGTGGTGAGCTGTAGATTGTTCCTGTGGTGAGGTGTAGTGTTAACGTAAAGAGCTGTACAGTGTTACGTGTTACCTTGGTGAGGTGTAGAGTGTGACTTTGGTGAGGTGTTACCGTGGCGAGCTGTAGATTGTTACCGTATTGAGGTGTAGAGTGTTATGGAGAGTTACCGTGGTGAGCTGCAGGTGTCAACATTGCACTTGCGGCTGATGGCTCTTGGCTTGTTGATGTTGGAGCAGAACATCCTGTGAACCATTTTCATGTCCGCCTTCCTCCTGCAGCCGAACCTGGTGTACTGTTTTCCTGGTAACCAGATGACAACATTAACTACCGTACTGTTTCTATGGTAACCAGATAACACAGTTAACCAGCAGCGGTTGCATACCTCCTCCGCAGGGTTTGGAGCAGTGCGACCACTTCTTCAGCGCCCACTCATAGAAGATGGCATCCTCGTGCAGCAGGTTGGACTCCAGCAAGGACTGCAGATGGTCCTGGATGATGTACTTGTAGGAAACCGTCACCTTGGAGTCGCCATTGGAACAGACCTGATGGACACGCACACGAACAGGTGATGTAGACTGATTGTACAGTCTAAACAGATTTGTCCCATGGCCATAGACTGACCATGAGCAGGACTCCGTACTTCAGTGGCCCCGTGGTCTGGATGGACTCCTGCTCCTCGCTGTTCGTGTACTCCCAGGCCACGCCCCCCTCAATCACCACTCGGGATTCTGGTAACTCATCTTCATCATTGAGGAAGAGGTGACCCGTCTCTTGGTTCTTCACCGCTGGAGTCGGAAACAAGAAAATCAGGTTTTTCACTGGAGCTCCAGATCATCACGTGGGACATAAAGCAGCTCCTGCTCTCACCCAGGATGTGTGGAGTGCCTTTGAACTCCTGAATCAGCAGGTGGCGAGCTCCTTTTGGGATCTCCAGGATCTTCAGATAACCTAGGCAACAGAAACAAGAATCAATCGATTGATCAGTCAACAACGTTTGCATCTCCTCTGATAGTAACACGCTTCAGTTGCTGACCTGGTTTCTTGGTGCTGCGTGTGAAGTTTCCTTTGATGATCTTACAGCTGGAATTATCTCCTCCACAGACGCCACAACGATCTTCCTGCTTGTCGGACGCTATCTGTCCGTCACAGCCTACATGCTGCAGGATGAGGATGCAAGGAAAGGAGACAAGGAGAGAAGAGAGGAGAGAGGAGCGGAGACAAGAAGAGGAGACAAGAAGAGGAGATGAGACAAGGAGAGGAGACAAGGAGAGGAGAGAGAAGCAGAGACAAGGAGAGGAGAGAGAAGCAGAGACAAGAAGAGGAGAGGACACAAGGAGAGGAGACAAGGAGAGTACAGAGGAGAAAGGAGAAAGGAGAGAGGAGAGGAGACAAGGAGAGAAGACAAGGAGAGAAGAGAGAAAAGATGAGAGGAAACAAGGGAGGAGACAAGGAGAGAAGAGAGAAAAGATGAGAGGAAACAAGGTAGGAGACAAGGAGAGTATAGAGGAGAAAGGAGAGAGGATACAAGGAGAGGAGAGAGAAGAGAAGAGGAGACAAGGAGAGGAGACAAGGAGAGTATTGAGGAGAAAGGAGAGAGGAGAGAGAGAAGAGAGGAGAGAGGAGAGGAGACGAGGAAAGTATAGATGACAAAAGGAGAGAGGAGAGAAAAGAGGGAGCGGAGACAAGAAGAGACAATAATAGGAGAAGACACAAGGAGAGTATAGAGTAGAAAGGAGAGAGGAGAGAGAAGAGAAGAGAGGAGAGGAGAGGAGACAAGAAGAGTACAGAGGAGAGAGGAGACAAGGAGAGGAGACAAGGAGAGTTTAGAGGAGAAAGGAGAGAGGAGAAAGAAGAAAGTAGAGTTGAGAGGAGACAAGGAGAGTATAGAGGAGAAAGGAAAGAGGAGAGGAGACAAGAAGAGGAGAGGGGCTGTATTTATCAACGTTCTATCCTGTCTCTATTGATATTCAGGAGCTGCAGAGGAGTCCTGACCTATCAAACTTTCAAATAGATAATGAGAAATATAGATAATGAATCTCTTCTTCATTAGAACAGGTCAAATATTTTTTATTAAATCTTATTATTTATTTAGGTTAGAGATGCTTTTCACACTGTGACATTACAGAAGTAAGAAAAAACTGATGTTTAAGTAGGTTAAAGGTGAAATGGACAGTGAAAGAGAAGCTGTTATTGCCTGGGTCCAGATCTTTGGATCGATCAATAGTCTGGCATCATGATATGAAACAACTGATATCAGGCAACACATATTGCAGTGGTGACCACAGCAATATGTGTCTGTGTAGCACAATGTGGCAATATAATGTGAATAGTAAAACATTATGGTTGGATGGAGTTCATTTCACACAGCTGTGTCACATAACCTGCTATTTTAACTTAATTGTCTACATTTATATTTGAACCCATGTGAGTAGGTTTGTTTACTACACAGCATCTCTCTCTCACACACACACACACACACACACACACACACACACACACACACACCTTTGCCAGTTATCATGGCTATAGCATAATCACACAAGGGTTAAAACAGCAGCGTCTTGCTCTGTCCTTATTGAGTTGGATACTTTATACACAACTCTCCAACTCTGAGGTCAGAGTAGTCCTACAATAACTCTTGATCAATATGGGCCCAAATCTGGTTCACAGTGATTCACTTTTCTGGTAAACTTCACTGTGCTGTACTTTATTAAACTACATTGTGCTATTACAGTAAAACATGTTTCCGCTCTCCTGGTTTCTTTAGTCCTCTGACAGTAAACTGAATATCTTTGTGTTGTGAAAAAAACAAGACATTTGAAAACGTCATCTGGGGTTTTCAAACTAAAGATTTAATTTGTATTTTTAAATTCTTTAAAGGAATAAAAATAATGTGAATAAATAAAATAAACACCTCACACTCTCCTCGGACACAGACACTGTGGGCATCGCTGTAAGAGCATGCCGTCCCATCATGCACCATTCTGTTCATGGAAACCACCGCCGCTGTCTCCTTCGACTGACAGAACAGACGACAGCGCTCATCAGCTGCAGATACGGACAGACATAGAGCGAGAGAGACAGACAGACAGACAGACAGACAGGGAAAGAGATAGAGAGAGAGACAGACAGACAGACAGAGACAGACAAAGAGAGACAGAGACAGACAGAGAGAGAGAGACAAACAGACAGAGACAAACAGAGAGAGAGGCAGAGAGAGTTTTAGAGGAGAGGCCTCAAGTTTCCATCCAACAGATTCCTGACTGATGAGTTTAACGTGTGAGTGTGTGTATGTGAGTGTTAGTGTGTGTGTGTGTGGTTACGGTTGGGATGTTGATATGGCAGCCAGTGATGTTTCCTTCCTTCATGTTCAAAAAATGGATTCCACACTTTACACTGATCCTCCCTGAAACATAAAATATATACAGGTACAGACTGATCAGGTGATCTACTGACCTAAAGTCAGTCAGTAAACACAGTTAACAGACTGATTAGGTGATCTACTGACCTGAAGTCAGTCATTGGAGGACAGTCCTCTTGGCTGCATAGCTGGAACTCGTAGCTGTTCCCAAAGCAGGTGCGCCCCCCGTTGGCTGGACTGAGAACAACAACAGGTTAGCCTCTCTCTCTTATTGGTGCACGTGTTCTCTGACATCAAAGATGATTGGTAGCTCACTCACACTGGGTTGTCGCATTGCCGGGCCCGAAACCTGACTCCACCACCACAGGTCCTGGAGCAGCTGCCAAAAGGACTCCATGTTCCCCAGCTGCCATCTTGTCTCAGGAGGTTAGGGGTCAACTTAATGCAGAAACCCTTAAAGCAGTGCTGAGGGAGACACAGTTACTATAAAGATGCTTCTTATCCTCTGTGCTGTCAACTGTTTGTTTTTTTTTCTGAGATTTCATTACAATTGTCAGATCAGAAAACCTCAGATTCTGTTTCTACCTGAGTCACACGACACCAGACACATGTTCAGACATCAGTCACATGGTCAGATGGACATCAGTTACATGTTCAGACATCAGTCACATGTTTGTGTCAGGATGAGGTTAGCTTAACTTAGCATAAAGACTGGAAGCAAGGGAAACAGCTAGCCTGACTCAACCACCAGGAGCCAGCACATACAGTGGTGGGAAAACATTTTCAGACACACAATCTCAGATATTATCATGAAATATTTGTGTAAAAATATTTTTTGTGTTTCAAAAGGTGTGGCTGCATTAAACAGACACAAGCGAACACACTCTTTCACTGTCCATTTCACCTTTAACCTTTATTGTTTACAAGTAATAATCTACAAAACTAAATTCTTGATAGTTTTAATATGTCAGTTCTCAATATTGTTGGTATCAAAGTCAACAAATATAGAAAGAGAGAATTTGTTCAAAACTGAACGAAAAATTAAATAAAGCATCACATCATCAAATTAATATTTAGTAGTTGTGCCATTAGCACACAGTAGAGCTCTAATCCTGGCTGGCATGTTCCTGACTCTTGTCTCAATCTTGTCTCATTCTTCTTGAATAACTGCTTTTAATTCTTCTAAATTCTTTGGTTTACACTTTGAAACAGACCTTTTGATAATCCACCACAGAGTTTCAGTGGGGTTCATGTCCGGGGATTGAGCTGGTCACTCTAATACCTGGATACAGCGCTCCAGCCAGCTCTGTATGTGTGACAAGGGGCCTTATCTTGAAATTCTAGTTTTGACCTCAATGGAACAGTGCATGTGCAGAAGGAAGCATATGGCACAATACTCCACCATGCTTGCCAGTCAGTACTGTACATGCTGGAGATAATGCTTCGCCTGGCCTTTTGTGTACCCTCACATTAGCAGGAGGAAGATAAAGCTGGAAACTGGACTCATCTGACCACAGAATCTTCTTCCAGTTCCTGGCTGTCCAGCTCTTGTGTGCTTGGGCCCAACAACGCCGGGCTAATGTCTGTCTCTCATTGATCAGTGGCTTCTTGACAGTCTTGTAGGACCTGAAACCATGATCTAAAAGTCGGCCAGGTACAGTGCAGGTGGAACACTGAACACCAGTTTGATTTGACCACTGCTGCTGAAACTCCTGTGATGTCATTGGGCATTTTTCCCTGCACATGTGGATCAGGCTGTGGTCATTTCTTGCTAAAGAAACCCTTGGATGCCCAGATCTTGGTTTGTCTTCCAAGCTGTTGGTATGTTGTATTTCTGCAGAGAGTATCCAACTGGTGAAGGACTGCATCTGTACTTCCTGGCTGAGAATCTGTATAGACAGGCGTGTTTCCTGCGTTTGGTTCCTTGTTACAAGCATTTTTGTTTCTGAAGAAATTTAAAATGTGTGCTGGCTTTATATAGTACACGAAGCATGGCAAATGCTTTCTACATGTCTGTTTGCTTTTGGATTAAACAAATGACTAAATATTGAAGTGCTTCTTTAATGTTTAGCTGCTGCAGTAGCTCAAAACCACAAGAGCATGACAAGTATGTGATTTTCATTAAAACAGAATGTCTCACTTTACAAATCCCTCTTTGACTTCTCAGAGAAAAACAGAACCAGACATCTCAGATGACGTTAAACCCATCTGTTATAAATCATTATAACTTAGCTTTAACCCACATGACATCAGTCCTCACCTTCCCCGGTCCACACTTCGTCCCATCCAGCGGCGGACCTTTCTTTGTCCTACAGGAGAATGGGTTGTTGTAGTCACTGCACCACAGCTGCTTACAGGGGTCCAGTGTGGTGTACTGCAGACACAGAGAGACTAAACTAATGAACAGTGTGGAAATACACTATATTGACAAAAGTATTTAGCCACCAATCCAAATGATCAGAATCAGGTGTCCTAATCACTTGGCCCGGCCACAGGTGTATAAAATCAAGCACTTAGGCATGCAGACTGTTTCTACAAACATTTGTGAAAGAATGGGCCGGTCTCAGGAGCTCAGTGATTTCCAGTGTAGAACTGTCATAGGATGCCACCTGTGCAACAAATCCAGTCGTGAAATTTCCTCGCTCCTAAATATTCCAAAGTCAACTGTCGGCTTTATTATAAAAAAATGGAAGAGTTTGGGAACAACAGCAACTCAGCCACAAAGTGGTAGGCCACATAAACTGACAGAGAGGGGTCAGCGGATGCTGAAGTGCATAGTGCAAAGAGGTCACCGACTTTCTGCACAGTCAGTTGCTACAGAGCTCCAAAATTCATGTGACCTTCAAATTAGCCCACATACAGTACGCAGAGAGCTTCATGGAATGGGTTTCCATGGCGAGCAGCTGCATCTAAGACATACATCACCAAGTCCAATGAAAAGCGTCGGATGCAGTGGTGTAAAGCACGTTGCCACTGGACTCTAGAGCAGTGGAGACGTGTTCTCTGGAGTGATGAATCACACTTTTCCATCTGCCAATCTGATGGACCAGTCTGGGTTTGGAGGTTGCCAGGTCAACGGTACATTTCAGACTGCATTGTGCCAAGTGTGAAATTTGGTGGAGGAGGAATTATAGTGTGGGGTTGTTTTTCAGGAGTTGGGCTTGGCCACTTAGTTCCAGTGAAAGGAACTTTGAATGCTCCAAGATACCAAAACATTTTGGACAATTCCAGGCTCCAAACCTTGTGGGAACAGTTTGGAGTGGGCCCCTTCCTCTTCCAATATGACCAGCACCAGTTCACAAAGCAAGGTCCATAAAGACATGGATGACAGAGTCTGGTGTGGATGAACTTGACTGGCCTGCACAGAGTCCTGACCTGATCACGATAGAACACCTTTGGGATGAATTAGAGCGGAGACTGAGAGCCAGACCTTTTCTACCAGTGTGTGACCTCACCAATGCACCTTTGGAAGAATGGTCAATGGGTGATGTCAATGTTCCTATAAACACGCTCTGCAACTCTGTGGACAGCCTTCTCAGAAGAGTTGAAGCTGTAATAGCTGAAAAAGGTGGACTGACATCATATTGAATCCTATGGGTTAGGAATGGGATGGCTCTTAAGTTCATATGTGAGTCAAGCCAAGTGGCCAAATACTTTTGGCAATATAGTGTATATTTCAAATCCTCATAAAATGATTTAAATTAGAGCCAAACCACTTCAACACATCAGCACCTGACTACCTTTACAATCCTTTCACCATCATGATGAAATGTTGGAAAAAAGACATTTTACTCAGATTAAAGACTTTTTGTTTAAATTGTCCCGTGATAAACTTTTATTATGTCATCAAATATTAAATATCTGTTTCAAGTGTTTTTATCCTAAAACTGAAATATTGTTTCAAGTAACAGAAAGAAGTTCTCTGGTTTCTGCTTTCTTTGAATTTTTTGGTTTCTGAAACTTTGTGTTGCTGCCTGTCGGCCAGGACACAACTACAAGAGATCTTTAATCATAATCAAAATAAAGTCAGACAGATAGACGGAGAGACAGACAGACGGATGAACAGTCAGACAGATAAATAGAGAGATAGACAGATGGACAGACAGATGGACGGACAGTCAGACAGACAGTCAGATGGAGAGACAGACAGTCAAACGGAGAGACAGTCAGAGAGACAGATGGACAGACAGTCAGACAGACATACTGCGGTACAGGTACTGTATCCTGGTCCAAAGTCGAAGCGGCACTGTTGGTCCATCGAGTACTGAAACCCTGGCAACTGGGGCTGAGTCGGCCATTCATGGTTGAATGGGTCGTCACGGAGACAGTCATATGTACTGAAGACAGAGACAGAAAGACAGTATGTTGGTTGACACACATTATGTTTAGATTAGCCAGAATTCAATATTTTGATGATTCTTTTTTTTTTTTCCTGGTTTCTCTGCGCAGGTTTCAAGCTTTGATGCATTTGATACAGCTTCTCAGTCCTAATAACATTTTATTATTATTTTCTCTTTAATTGTAATTTTATTCATGATCATGATTTTATTATTGGATTCACTGTTGGTATGCTAGTAGTATTAGTTGCAGTAACCAGTACTCACTTCAGGTACTTGTGCAGCTCCCTCCAGCTGCATCGGGACCAGCGGTATCGATGGAAAGTTGCCTGAACCTGTGGAGACATGATGCTGCCCAACATCACATCGTCAGCACAGTCATTTGCCTCACCATCGTGCTCCATCCCTAACCTGAGACAGACAAATCACATGTTTCTGCACATTATTTTAGAAATAATATACTCTGAGTGATGAGAAAGTGACAGTCCAGTCAATCTCTACAGCCATTTTTATTGACCAAAAGTCAACTGTGTTTAAATACTGTTTTACCACCAGAAACCAGAAAACAGTCTTTGTCCGCAATCACTACCTATCTACACCTTATTACCTTACATTATTGCAACAGCCTTTTCACTTGCCTGAACCAAGTATCTATTGGCCGACTCCAGACTGTACAGAACTCAGCTGCCAGCTTTTAACCAGAACCAAGAGATGTGATAACATCACTCCTGTTCACTAGCAAGGACCACATCAACAATAAGATGCATTTGAATGATTTATTGAAGATAATATGGGCATGACGTTTCTGATGTGCTGGATGCGTTGTGGGGAGGCTTGAAGATCATCTGCATCACCTCAGTAAGCTATGCAGGACAGGAAATGACAGGAATAAGAGGGTTGGGTGGGAGGGTGCAGAATAAGAGATGAAGGCCCTTGGGGAATGATATGTAGTGCAAAGTTGAGATGGCCAAGGAGGGAGAGACGTTGGTGTTTAAGCAGTGCATTGCAGAGAGGAGATTGGAGATCAGAAGGGTGATTCGGTTGAGTTTTTCGACTGGGAGAGAAGTTGAAACAGATTTGTATTGAGAGTAATTTCAAGGAACTCAAGGGATGATGTGGGTCCTTCTGTTTTCCCGGTAGACAAGGGGATCCCTAGGTTAGAGAACTGAGGTCAGGGTGAGCAGGCCAGAAGCTGGTGTTGATAAGGGAGGGGAAATGATAAGAAAATCATCCAAGAAATGGATGAGGAATGGAATGTTATGGTTGTTAGAAAGGATCCAGCAGAGGGCTTCTGACGAGGTGTCAAAGAGTTTAGGGCTGTTTTTGCAACTGAATGTGAGCCTAACTGCAAAGTGATATGTTCCTTGCCAGTGAGTTTGATGAGGGCAATGGTGTGCTTGATGGTGCTATAATGGAGAGCGAAGTCTTCACTGGGAATCAAGTTATTAATGCTGGGGATTGTACTGCCGTGGGGTGCTGAAAGGTCGATGACGATGTGTTTCCTTCTGGAGCATTTTCTGGTTACGATATCGAGGGGGCTGATGTGGACTGTAGGAAAAGGATGATGAGTGAATGGGCTAATTGTGAATCTTTAACTTCCTTGGCCAGCATGCAGTCAACTGACCGGTTTCAGTGAAATTGGATTGTGTGGGCATGCAGGACGGGCATGTGCAGTGCCGCAGAATGAGCAGACATGGGGGAAGCAGTGCTGAGACATGCTGCGATCAGTGTTGTTGAAGTTGTTAGGTATTGAGTGACCTCCTTGGTGCATGAGAGGTCTTCCTTTTTTTTTTTTGTTGATGCCTTTGGTTATGGGACAGATGCAGGATGGCGCGGATGATGCGGTTAGTGGAGGTATGGTCACTTGGGCTGCTGGTGACAAACAAGAAAATGCCAAGGATCACCAGATGTTGAGTAGAGAAGAACCGATTGGGCTACGGAGCTTGCTGTTTTTGCTTGCTTCCTGGACGACTTTTGGACTGGAGAGAACAGGGTCTCTGTCTCATTCCCGGTGGCGGCAGGAAGGCTTCTGATGCTGAATCGGCTGATATTTGTTGTTGAAAATCTTTGACTTGGTCATCCTGATGTCTCTTTGTATTCCCCATTGTGTTTTGGAATTGATTTTAAGATCCTACTGTTGACTTTTATGGCTCTTCCTTGCCTCTCATTCTGTTATATCTATGGGGCAGAGTGTTTGTAGACAGGGCCCCAAAGCTCTGGAACAATCTTCCCAAGGAAACCAGGTTGAATGACTCAGTGATCTCTTTCCAGATTCTACATGAGTTTTACTTTTCTTCAAACTCTTTCTCTTCTCTACACTGAATTAGCTTTTTATGGCAAACCTGATGACATGTCTGTTTTTATTTCTGCCCTGTCAAGCACTTGGTAACTTGGATTTTGAAAAGTAATCTAAATAAAGATTATTATTAGTATTATTATTATTATTACTATTATTACTATGGGGGTAAAAGTACTTGTATTTGTCTTGAACCATCACAACCAACAATTACTGCCGAAATGATTATATAACCCACTTACATGTGGAACAATAATTTTACAAGCAAGTTCCACCCAAAGAATTTTGGCAGCTCAACACTCTCAAACCGAGGTACCGAATCATGAATTTTGTGCACCGTTACACCCTATACATGTGATGCTTCAAAACACATAAATTAGTCAATAATTTGTTAGGTCTCAAAATGCTAGCATGCTACAAAATATAAAAGGAAAACCAGTATACTTTCTGACTGTTATCATGTTGTGCTTCTTATTGTTGTTAATTGTTTTTACAGTTTGAATTAGTGCAAGAGTGTGTTTGTGTCTCACACATGTCCTGTTTCGTGGGCAGCTACAAAAGCTGAAGAAAAACCATCCTCGAAGACGAGGACGCAACTCCGATGCAAGTGACATATTCCTGTAACTGGAGCATAACCTGCAGAGAGAGGTCAAAAGGTCAGAGGTCATCACAGATCAGTGTGTTTGTGTTAGTAGTAGAAGCAGTAACAGAGGTACTGTAAGAAGTATCAACCCTTTTCCCTGTCAGGTAGACTATATTAGTGGTCTAGTAGTGGTCTTTCACTATTAGTGGTAGTATTAGAAGATTCAGAGAGGGCAACTTCTGTCTGGCAAGTTTCATAGCGCCTAATACTAGTACTTGTAGAATTAGTTGTAGTATTAGCAGTAGTATCCTGCATTCTGGAAGGCTGAACTCCTGCCTGTCTAGGTACATAGTGTTTTTAGTAATACTTGTAATATTAGTGGTAGTATTAGCAGTAGTACCCTGCATGCCTGAGGGGCCGAACTCCTGCCTGGTCAGGTAGACGGTGTGGTCGTGCTGCTCGCCATGACTCTGCTCCCTCTGCTGGAGATACGACCAGCCACAAACGTTCTCCAAACTCTTTTGGGCGTTCCCCACAGAGATCAGCTCCTGGGACTGATGGAGCGACACTTCTGAACATTAGACCTGCTCCGTTTTGGATCCTCTTTAGAAGTACTCATACAGATCCCCTGGGACACTTATGTAGAGTTAACATGTTTATTTATGATGTCTTGCACTTTGTTGAATACTGAATATAGAATACTGCTAAAATACTAAACTAGAATACTAAAAAAATAAGCAAATATTAGCTCAGTTAGTTTAATATGAGAATGGAATCAGAATACTGCAGCAATACCACCTAACTGACCTCACTTTTTATTCAGATTTTAAAGTGAAATTTTCAAAGAGCTAATTATATTGATTCAGGAAAAACAACACAAACTTGTTTTCCTGTGAGACATATTGAGTTCAGTCCAAAGCTATGATGCTAAAGGGGTTACTTGCTTGATTAAAATGTTTACCCACTGTTTATTCACAACTTCAACACTGCTTATGTGCATTTCTCAACACTCACATTACGTTTTGGCAGAAAATGATAAATGACAAGATGTAAATGAGCTGTGAAAAGTATAAGGGAACAAGCTGCTTTATGTGTCCTTTACAGAACAATGTGTTGACCAAAAACCTGCAGTAATTTTGAGACAGACTCACAGTGCAGTACCTTTGTTGGAGACAACATGATGATTCTGACCAGAACAACGTTAATATTAGCTCCCAGTGAATGGTCCTGATAGATCTCATTAACCTGAAACAGACAGAGAGACAGAGAAGTACTCTATTAACTGTAATGTTAGAAATCAATCATTTTCCAAATCTTATCTAAATATTGAGAAATGCAAAAATCTAATCCTAATACCGGTAGCTTTATTCTCAGATGTCTGAGATTAAATCACCTCTTGAGTTGCAGCATCAGTTTGTGGTTGGGTCACTATATTGGACTGGTTTTAGATGAGGGACCAGACTGTCATTGAATAAAGCCAGGTAACTATTGGCCAACACTGAGGCATCATCATCATCTTCTACCATTGAATAAACTTACTATGTTCATCAGTGTCAGGAGATATTTCTGGATGTGGTCTCGGCCATGGAAGAGAAGAACAGAATAATCCACCGCTAACAAAACCTGAGAGAGGAGAAGAGAGGTTAAAAACCTCAGTACATTCTAAATTCAAGCAGTTCATTAACTTTTTATGTATCACCATTCATTTACCTCTATATTAAACAGTTCAGCCTCCTCGATGTAGCGGCGTTGTCGAGTTGAGTCCGATGTAGACCACAAGTTCTGTTGTAGGTTCAAAGACCCTAAAAGAGGGCCTGGAGACAAACAAAAGATCACCTCAGTACTCATTAAAGTATTTTACAGACCTACAGTGAGGTTTCAATGTTTTTGTTTTCGGTTTATCGTATGATATACACCGTGTCCCAAAAGTTTATGCACCCCAATGGGCAACATTTTTGTGTTTGTCTTCAAAATGGGTTGCATCTGGTCAGCCAGGTGTTGTGAGTCTGTTTAATTACTCCATATGTTTGTTATAGGCCTATAAATTTCTTGGTTGACCATGAAGCATGTCACTGAGAGAACCTTTTTTGGGTTGTTGCCACGATGGCCAAGGACCTCATCCTCAAGGCCAAAGGAAAGAGACACAAATCCTGCCACAGACTCAGTTGTAGACTGAAAAATCTTGGGGAAGCAGTCTCTATGAGTACCATCCATCATTTTCTGACTGAGAAACTGGGTCTGAGAGCATACAGAAGACAGATTCCTCAACAAAGATGGAACTCAGCAGGAATAACAAGCAGTGGTGGCGGCATCATGCTGTGGTGCTGTTTTTCACCAGCAGGAACTGGGAGACTAGTCTGGATTGAAGGAAAGATGAATGCAGCAATGTACAGAGACATCCTGGAAGAAAACCTGCTCCGGACCTCTTGACCTCAGACTGGGATGACAGTTCATCTTTCAAAAGGACAACCCTAAACACAGCCAAGATATGGAAAGAGTTGGCTTCAGGACAACTCTGTGAATGTCCTAGAGTGTCCCAACCAGAGTCCAGTCTGAAATATAAATATATCTATAAATCAAATCAAATCAAATCAAATCAAATTTTATTTATATAGCCCAAAATCACAAAATACATTTGTCTCAGAGGGCTTTACAATCTGTACAGGGAGTGACACCCTCTGTCCTTAGACCCTCGATTCGAGTGAGGAAAAACTTGCCCACCAAAAAACCTTTTAACAGGAAAAAAGGTGGAAGAAACCTCAGGAAGAGCCACAGAGGAGGGATCCTTCTCCCAGGACGGACAGACGTGCAATGATGTCACATGTACAGAACAAATCAACACACACATATTGTACACTCCACATATTGTACAATGAATAATAATGAATTACAGTTGATGATAAGAATAGGTTACAATAAATGATGAATTATTACAGTAGCAGCAAATCATTACATAACTATAAACTGTAATGGGGATATGGCAACAATGATGACGGCGACAACACATGCAGTAGACGCCACGCAGGACCACAGCAGCAGACCAAGTCCACAAGAACCTGCTGGGCGAGAGAGCACAGAAACTCTGGGGAAGAAGTTTAATTAGTAACATGATAGATAGATGGATTAGATAGATGGATAGATAAGGAGAGAGAGAGAGAATGAGAGAGAGCGAGAGAGTATGTGAGTCCCCCAGCAGTCTAGTTCTATGGCAGCATAACTAAGGGATGACCTGAGCCAGCCCTAATTATAAGCTTTATCAAACAGGAAAGTCTTAAGTCTACTCTTAAAGGTGTTGATCGTGTCTGCCTCCCGAACACAGAGTGGTAGTTTATTCCACAGAAGAGGAGCTTGATAGCTGAAAGCTCTGGCTCCCAATCTACTTTTAGACACTATAGGAACCACAAGGAACCCACCATCCTTGGAGCGCAATGTTCTAGTGGGGTGGTAAGGTACTATGAGCTCTTTTAAATATGATGGTGCCTGACCATGAAGAGCTTTGTAAGTTAGTAGAAGAATTTTAAATTCTATTCTAGATTTAATGGGTAGCCAGTGCAAGGAAGCCAAAATGGGAGAGATGTGATCTCTGATTTTGGTTCCTGTCAGAACGCGTGCAGCAGCATTCTGAATCAGCTGCAAACTCTTAAGAGACTTATTAGAGCAGCCTGATAGCAAAGAGTTACAATAGTCCAGCCTAGAAGTAACAAATGCATGGACTAGTTTTTCTGCATCCACTTGAGAAATGATGCGTCTGATTTTGGCAATGTTACGCAAGTGGAAGAATGCAGTCCTCGAAAGTTGTTTTATATAGTTATTAAAGGACAAGTCTTGATCAAAAACAACTCCAAGATTTTTTACGGTGGAGCTGGTGGCCAGGGTGATCCCATCTAAGGCTAAATCTCTGGAATGATAGTTTCTAAGGTGTTTGGGTCCTATTAGGAGAACTTCAGTTTTTTCTGAATTTAGCTTCAGAAAATTGTGGGTCATCCAATTTTTTATGTCCTTAATGCATGCTTGAAGTCTAGTCAAGTGATTGGTTTCATCAGGCTTGATCGATAAATATAATTGGGTGTCGTCAGCATAACAGTCTATATATCTATATTTATAGTATGTCTATAAGTCACACACAACAGCTCATCTTATTTTTAGCCATTTCTAAAACTTTCTGATTTTAAAGTATTATTGTTATTGTGGGAAATGGTGGCCAAAAGGTTAGAGAAGCGGCCTGAGCGATGTTGGTTCACCCAGGATAAATTTGGGTGGGGAAAGTGAAAAGCAGCATTTGCCCCTCCTCGTTACCACCACGAGGTGCCCTTGAGAAAGGCCCTTAACATCAACTGTTAACATCAACTCAAATGTAGCAGCTCAGACTGTGGTTATACTGGGCACCTTCCAGGCGTGAATGTGTATCTGTATGAATGTGATCATTGCTAAAAAGAGGCTTCCTCTCAATTAAACATCTCTGAATAAATAAAGTCAATCATTTACCGATTTTCTAAAGAGTAATCACTGATTTGATGATGTTCAGCTGTTGCAACTATATATAAATCAATGTGTGGGAAGCTGAATGAATCTTGGGATCAAAGTCTTTTCACATTTAAGTGGTAACATACAGATGAGCTGTTTCCTCATTGGCCAAGAGAAACCAGGCAGGTTGCAGGCTTCTTTACAGTCTCAGTATGTAATATATAAGGTGTTATTTAAAACAAACAACAATCTGTGATTCAAATGGGAAGACAAGAACAGCATCATCAACTATAAAACACACATTTACTCCCACTATTTTATGATTAATTTTCAGTGTTTATATTTCTCCTATGAAGACATCTTTTATATTATTACAGTTGTGTTTTTACTATATTATTCATCATCATGTGTTTATACAGAAGCAAACACTTCTAAACTGTTTATTGACTGGTTATTAATTATTAATAGGGAACTTTGCTACTACAGGGGTTAGGGTTTCTTACATCAGTAACTTTTGCAGAGAAACAGTTTTTGGTAGAGTAGAGAGCATGTTTCTATCCATCATGAACCTTTAGCCTATGACAGAGTAACTGAGATAAAAGCATGTTTAGTTTTTGTTTGTAGTGTAGTCCTGCCTTAGAGCGGAGCAGGCCAGTGAACACACAAAAACATGAAGCTTTAGTGTAATTTCTATCCAGATGCAATCATCTCTCTGTGTTCTTATTGTGTACTGATGCTTTCATTCTGTAAACAACAACAAGCTCACATTTAACATCCAACATCTGTTTGGATCTGCTAATCTGTTGTTAAGGAAATGACATCAGCGATCAGAAACAGACACTCTGCTGCAGAAGGCTTCGGCAGAGGGGAACTGAGGTGATAGAAAAGTCTCTCCTTATTGGCTGATGCTGTTTGAAGACAAACACGTTTCAGGAGCTGATGACCAAGAGGACGAACAATTCAGGAGCTGAACTATCCGTTACTCTTAGCTCAAACCCCCAAAACTTCCAAAACACTGAGACTCAGACTGCCACGTTGCAGCTGGCTCTGTGTGTGTGTGTGTGTGTGTGTGTGTTGTAAAGTTGCTGTCAGCTCTGCCAAGTTTTCTGGAACAATTTCTCTGTTTTCAGTTTGATTCTTTCCTTCTGCAGATATTTTGAAGGATTTAACACTGTAAAAAACACACATTTCACTTCAGTGTAGTGTTGGTTTACATCACAATTTCTACTATTTGTTTGTGATGATGAACCACACTGCATTTATATATGACTAAATATGTCAGAGGTAATACTTCAAAAAATAGGGACTTTTTTTATGGTGTTTTAATTTCTTGCAGTCACAGAGTTACAGAAAAGTTCAGCTTCTGAAATTAACTTGACTCAAAGTGGTCTTATTACATGAAAAAGCTCCATTTGTTGGGGGAAAAACTCAGATCCTGTCATGGATTCTGGGTCATGACCTCTGTGTTTTTGGACTTTTTGGGGGGTTTTTTTATGGTCGAGTGTTTTTGTGTTTGCATTTAGTCTGCTGGCATTTAAGGCTTTCTTGATCCTACTTGTGTGGTTTTGGTTGTTTGTTTGCTCTGTGTTTTCTCCCCTCCTGTGTTCCTGTGTTCCTGTGCTCCACCCCCAGCCTTCTTTTCCCTCCACGCCTGCCATACATCAACCTCATCAGCCCTGCCCTTCTCCCTGTGTTTCCCCCAGCCAATCGGCTCCCTGTTTGTTCCCTCCACCAGCACTTCATGCCTGTATTAGTTCAATAAGTAATCCAGTCCTATATTTTAGTTGTCTTATTTTAAAAACAATCCTCAGTGACCTGACAGATGAGAAAGCACAAAAACTCTGGGGAAGAAGTCAAGTTAGTAATATGCATGAATGGGGCATGAATACTTACAGATGGAGAGGGAGAGGAGGACAGAGGAGAAGAGAGGAACTCAGTGCATCATGGGAAGTCCCCTGGCAGTCTAGGCCTATATCAGAATAACTAGGGGCTGGTTCAAGGCAGGCCTGAACCAGTCCTAACTATAAGCTTTATCAAAAAGGAAAGTTTTAAGCCTCCTCTTAAACATAGCCAGGCTGTCTGCCCCCTGACTGAACCAGGAAGATTATTTTACAGGAGAGGAGCCTGATAGCTGAAGGCTCTGCCTCCCTGGAGACTCTAGGAACCACAAGTAAGCCTTCATTCAGGGAGCTCAGTGTTCTCGTGGGCTAACAGGGTATTGTAATCTATGATTGTGCCTTATCATTAAGGGCTTTGTAGGTAAGGAGAAGGATGATCAATCTGTATATCTATCCTGGATCTTTAGAGACTTGTTGGGGCAGCCTGATAATAAGGAATTACAATAATCCAATGTTTAAGTAACAAATGCATTAGCTGGATTTTATGTATCTTTTTGAGGCAGGATGTGCCTGACTTTAGCAATGTTACGTAGGTTATTATGCTTATGGTGGCGCTGCAAGCCAAGGTAATGCCATCCAGAGCTATATTATTATATTAAATAATATGTTTCTATGGTGTTTAAGGCCAAATACAAAAACTTCAGTTTTGTCAGAGTTTAGTAGCAGAACATTGCAGGTCATCCAGGCCTTTATGTCCTTAAGACATGAAGAAGTTTAGTTAACTGTTTAGTTTAATCTGGCTTCATTGAAATATATAATTAGGTATCATCTGCATAACAATGAACATATATGGAGTGGTTCCTAATATAAGGTGAATAGGATTGGTCCAAGTACAGAACCTTGTGGAACTCCGTGTCTGACTTTTACGCACATGGAGGATTCATCATTAACATGTACAAACTGAAACCAAACTGACAAATAAGACTTAAACCAGCTTAATGCAGTTCCTTTAATTACATGTTCTATTCTCTGTAGTAGGATGTGATGGTGGACAACTAAAAAATGCAGTACTAAGGTCTAACTAAACAAGTAGAGAGAGGTCCTTTGTCTGATGTAAATAGGAGGTCATCTGTAACTTTTACCAGTGTCTCAGTGCTATGACATTTTCTAAATCCTGACTGACAATCCTTTAATAAACTATTGTTATGTAGAAAGTCACATAACTGACAGGAATGAATAGACACATGAAGACCTCCTCATGTTGATGAAGAATGTCCTGGCAATCATCTGTGTTGCAGAATATAAATGACCCGTTGAACTCTGATCTGAATTTATTCTTTAAGCTTGTCTTGACCTCATGATGTAAACATGGGCACACAGGCTCAAACAATATGACCATGGTACCTACACCTGCTGACCTGACTGATTGAAGTAAATGGGGTCATATTGGAGCTCAGTTGTTTGTGTCTCACCTCGGAGGAAGTCATCAGCAGTTTGATTGACAGTTCTAGTTTGACTGCCAGGTTGTTGTTTCCTGATGATGGCTGAGGATCGATAAATGATGTGTCGTTGTCCTTCTTCCTCATCCTCCTCATCCTCTCTTCCTGCCCTCCATCGATCCCATGGTTCGATGAAAATCTCCTCCTGACCCGTCCGGATCATGCCTGCCTGAGAGACACAGAGAACTTTAATCTGGTATAATCTACAGTAAATGTTCTGTAATCTTACTATAACCTACTATCATCAAAGTCTGAGTCAGCATTATTAATATTATTAAAGTCTGAGTCAGCATTATTAACATTATTAATGACTGAGTCAGCATTATTAACATTATTAATGACTGAGTCAGCATTATTAAGTGTCTATAGCTTCACTGGTGACCAGAGAGTTAAATCTTTTTGAACTCAAACTAAACATTACAAACTTTAATGTGTTACATGTATTGATTACTTCAGGTGTTCCTGTTATTGTGTCTACCTATAGATTTATAATCACTGTGTATTCAGACTGATATCTGCACTCTCTAGCTGTGGTTTTGACTGCACTTACATCAGCTGCTACAGTAGGAAAATATTTTTTCCTTTTTCACTGGTCGGTTTCTGAGTTTTCCAACTTTCCTCCTCCACTTTAAAAGCCTCCCATCTTTCCTTTACATCTGGCTTCCATCAGGCGCCTTTGCTCATGTTGTAAGAAGTGAAGGTAAACCCGTGCCGGAGAACCACGCTGATCTCACTGAGTTAAAGTCGCTTCAGTCCATCATGTTTTACAGCTTTTGGTTTCTGTCTCGGCAGGCCTAAAATCTTTTCTGCTTTCACATGCTTCTACAAGTTTCTACTTTCTGCTGCCTTCATGGGCTGATTAAAAACATTTCTATTATCTTTGTGAGTTGAAAAAAGTCCATAAAGAAACATTTTATTAATTTATAATTGACTATCTTCAATGTTTCCTTCGTTCTGTCCAACACAACTGATGTTTTTTATCAATTAATGAGGACTGTAGCAGTAAAACTCTGATGCTATTTTCATTATTTTAATGTTTCCTGTGTGTCAGTGAGCTCATAATATATTTTCTTTGTGCTGCAGAGTTTTTGTCCCACAGTGTTAAACTCGCTCTGTGCTTTCAGCTGCTCTCACTGCTCCATGTGTGGAAATGTGTGACATAAGACTGAAAAAGCAGCTGTCCAAACATCTGCTTCATTCAGCAGCTGCATGAAGCAGCAGCTTCCTATCAGAGGATGATGATGATGATGATGTGAAGGCTTCTTGACATTTATGTAATACCCTGTTTACACCTTGGACAAACTCATCCAACTGTTTTACACGTTAATGATTCTTCTTGTTTTGCTTCTGAAATATGTTTGAATTTTTATGACTAATTTTTCCAGTTTTCTGTAAAGTCAGTACACAGGATTTCTAGTTAATGAACTTAAATATGAAAAACTACCAAAAAGATCAGAAGTCATTGATCTTTCTTTACCTAACCACTGACCAGGATGATAAAATTCCTGATTCACTAAGATAACAAATCTGTTTTAAACCTTTATTTCTCCCCAGTCTTGTTATTAGCAAAGATGTGTTATATTGCTATTTATATAGTGATAAAAGTAATATTTCAAGAATTATGTCATATGAGAAGGAACCAAAATCTGTTTTTTTTAGCATTCTGTTAACCTTTCCCCTGACTATATTCCCACATATAACCTTTTTGTAAAATATTTTGCCTTTATTTTGAAGATAGTCATGTGACACCTACCAGTCCATCACAGTTGCTGATGGCGACAGATGTGTCCTCCATGTTGGACACTTCTCCTGTGTAGAAGCAGCTGGCGTCTCCTATTCGTTGGGAGTGTCTCTGTCCTGACTCCTCCCACCACTCCATGGTAGCGGTGGGGGCCACAAAACGAGTGTTTGGACGCAGCCGAAGGTGCAGCTCCTGACCCGATACCGTCACATTATAGAAGAGCTCTGCTTCCTCAGTCATGTAGCTCCGCCCCCACCATTCTGACCCCCCCTGATTGGACAATGATTTATCTGTGGGCGGTGCCTGTGTGTTTATGGGAGAGTGGGCGTGTCTTTTACTGCGGCGCATGCGATGGGCGGACACTGATGCTGACAGGAAGCGCCCCTCTGAGTCGGTCCTGATCGGACGAACGACACCGAACTCTGACAGGACCTGATGGAGAGAATCTGAGAGAAAGAATGTCACTGTGATGTCATTGTGATGTCATCGTGATGTCACTGTTATGTCATCGTGATTTTCAGCTACAGACTTCATTTCAGGGGTTACAACACTTTAAGCTATTACACTTCTTTTCAGCTATTCCATATCTCACCTGTCACATTACCTGTGCTTTTACAAAATCAGAGGTTATGTTTTATGAAATGTTTGACATTTTCAGATTTTGGGTGTGTGTTGTGGGGAATATTCTGGGTCCAGGTCTTCAGATGTATTAAAAAATCTTCAACACATTATCATCTCACTCTCACAGCTTTATACATCAAATTGTCTACAAATATGTCCTCTCTCCTTCAGGGTTACTTCCATTGAAATAGCGCCCATGTTTTTTGAATAAATCCCCTAATCTCATTGACTCACATGTATCTGAGATTTGAAGCTCCTTGTCAGAAACAGATGGTGACTTCTAACCTGGCACAGCTCCTTTATTTTACATCATATGGACACATAAACATCCATCTCGCCAGTGTGTCATTCCTGATTTTCATAATAAAAGCCCAAGACGGTAAATTTATCTTACATGAAGCCCAGGATGAGTTTTGTATCCTTCATCCCTTTATCACTTTTCCAAATATTCATACTGCTTCAGATGCTTTTTCATGCACATTCAACTCTTATCTACTGGTTCAAACTCCATTCAAACCTCAAGATATTTCACATCTTTCATACACTAGGAGTCTTATTCAACTTTTAAATCCCACTCATACTTTTTTGAAAATATTCAACACAGCTGATTGAGATTTCCAAATGTGACAAACCCATTTCCCACTTTCCCACCTGATTTATACTCCTGCTTCTTCATCTAAATCAAAGCCAGCAATTCAGTTTAGCTTCAACATGTGAGAAGTTTAGAGGTAAAAATCACTATTTGGTGGAGCTGTTAACAACTCATAGACATCTGAAATGTGACCCGACTACACACTGCTTTTAGTAAGACGTCAAAAGACTAAAAGGTTGAAACCACTGGTTTCATCTTTAACAATGTGTTGGATTTTAAAAGCTTCTTATATTATCCATTGAGTCAAATCTGCATCTGAACAGTAACTAAAGCTGTCAGATAAATGTAGTGGAGTAGAAAGTACTAGATGTACCTCTGACATGTAGAAAGTACTAGATTTACCTCTGACATGTAGAAAGTACTAGATTTACCTCTGACATGTAGTAGAGAGGAAGTATAAAGTATCAAATGGAAATACTCAAGTAAATTACAAGGACCTCAGAAGTGTACTATGCTTATTTCACTTAATAATATGAATCCTAGTAGTATACAGTTGTTGTTGTTGGCATCAATAATACTAACCTTGTTCTCAGAATATCAATCAGTGAAGAGTTACAGTATATTTTACTACTAACATTTGCTACTAACATTACTACTATCAGTAGTAGTCGTACCATCAGTACTAACAGTAGATGTAGCAATGTTACACTTTGAGCCGAATGTACTTGCTGTTGCAGTTTAGTTGATATGAACAAGTTGTGAGAGAAATTAATCTTTAAACACTGGACTGGGCCTGAACACGCCCGATCTCGTCTGATCTCGGAAGCTAAGCAGGGTCGGGCCTGGTTAGTACTTGGATGGGAGACCGCCTGGGAATACCAGGTGCTGTACCCCCTTCCCATGGGCCCACCACCCATGGGAGGGGTCTCAGGGGGGGAACCCCTTAGAAAGGTGCGAAGAGAGATGGGCGGCAGTCGGAGACGGGGACCCTGGCGGTCCGACCCCCGGTTGCAGAAGCTGGCTCTGGCAGAAGTGGCTGGGGAGAGGGAAGTCTGGGCTTCCCTGCTGAAGATGCTGCCCCCGCGACCCGACCACGGATAAGCGGAAAAAAACGAACGAACGAACACTGGACTGGTGATAATCACCCCACATGTTTGAGTTATGAATCAGCAGCTCCTCCTCCACAGAGAGAGAGAGAACAGTATCTATCTGAGCAAGGATGGCTGCAGCACGCCTGTCAGAAGTCATGCTCTGGGTTAGGGGTCACACACACACATAAAGAGGATATGATGAAATGTGATCTAAATCCTTCACATTCCCCAAATGCCAGAGATCCATAAACACAAAGATTTATCGGAAAAATATGGCGAGGAACGTTCTTCTGACTCACAGAGAACAGAGAGACGTTCCTCATTCAGAACAGTTCCCATTCATTACTGAATCCATTAGAACACCAGAGAACACTGAGAACACTGAGTGATTGTGAGAGTTTGTCCTGATCACTTCAGCAGGTAGCAGGCAGGAAAACACCAACACACACACTGATGATCACTTCTCCTCACAACCCTTCAGAGCCACATGTATCCTATAGTGCATCACAGTATTACAACACCAGTTCTGTAGTTGGTGGTAGCGCATCAATACTGACAATAATTAACTGACAAGAAGAAGTTTGTAAGCTAGATTTAACCTGATTATTATTATTTATATCCAAACTGTAAATAAATTCCAATCAATTGATTTGATGAGATGTCAATACATCACCGCAGCTGATAGTACCATGTGTGGTGTTTCTATTTGACTGATGGGAGCTTGATCATAACAAATCAGCAGACTTTGAGGTCTGAGCACCTGACTACTGCAGATACTACTGCCGACATCTGTCTTTCAACTGTTTCACCTTGACCTTCACTGTAGAGGTCAGAGGTCACCAATCAAGACTAAATTACTGACTAAAACAGTCAGACAACAATAACCACAGCACGACTTCTGTTCATGCCAGTCATGCAAATATTAACAGATAACTTTTCTACTGATAATTAACACTTCTTATTACATCAAGGAATTATTAACCCTCTGTGTGCCTGGACGTTCCCTCAGATCAATGGACGCCATTCTGCTGGTGACCAAAGGTAACTCCAAACTGTTTATATTTGTGTGTAACTTCATTTTTATTCTGTTTTCTTTTATTTTAATCACTGTTTTTTTCCTGTTAAGCACTTTGTAACTTTTTAAGATAAGCGTACGAATAAAGCTTCTTATATGCATTATAGAATCAGCAGACATATTAGTAGTAATGCAGTAGTAGTATTAGTAAAATTATGAGTAGTACTATATATTTCCAACAACAGTGTGTTTCACCTGTGCTGTCGGTTATATTATACTAATTGTAATATCAACAGTCTAGCTGTATCAGTAGTATTAGTAATTAGTAGTAGTAGTAGTATATTTCCAGTCTCACCTGTGTTGTCAGTGATGTAAACTGAGTGTAAACAGTCGATCTGCAGCAGAAACATAATCAATAATCCACAACGAAACTTGTTCATTCTGAGAGAGAGTAATAGAGAGAGAGAAAGAGAGAGAGAGAGAGACAGGCTGAGAGAGAGACAGGCTGAGCCGGACGGTCAGACTGAGAGCTTTGCGCAAACTGAACTTTCTAGCAGACACTCGTCCTCTCTTATCTCCTCCCTCTGTCTCCCTGTCTGTCTCCCTGTCTGTCTTTCTGTCTGCCTGCCTGTCTGCTTTCCTGTCGATCTCTCCTCCCACTCACTGCTCTGTCTCTCAGTCATCAGTCGCAGTACTAACAGCGGGTATTACTGCAGTAGTACTCTGCTGAATTTTCTGTGGTTTCAGGTCAGCAATCCCGTCTGTGTCCACTAGATGGAGACAAAGCGTCGGCAGTAAAAGCTCTCTCTCTCTCTCTCTCTCTCTCACTCTCTCTCTCTCTCTCTCATTACTCGATTATAAATCAGGATGAGCCGGATGATATGACCGCGAAGTGACATAATAACTTAAATGTGAAAAGATCCTAAAGTGCATCAAACTATCTGCAGTATGATCAGCTTTGGTAACCATTTAAACATGCAGCTGTGTGTTTTGTTCACAGACTCTCAGTAAACAGGCAGTAGATGCAAACCTGTGTTTAAGAATCAAATTACAGCTTCATAGAAACAAACATCTGACAAACCTCACTGATTATCATTTTATAACATGACAACCAGCATCAGCAACTGTCACTGTTAGTCGAGCATGAATTGTTCAGCTGATGTCTTAACAGATTGCTAACAGGTTAGCAGTGAATCTGATATTTCTGGAAATGAGTCTCCCTCCACTCAAAAACATGTGTTTCTTCTTGTTACATCAGTTAGATGTCGTTTGTTTCATCACAACTAGTTTGGAGCCAATCAAGGTCCAGTATGCAACTGACACTGACACTAAGAATGGACTTTGGAGTGAAGCAGGAGGCATCTTGTGTCCAGCAGGAAAACCAACACAATTTATATATTCAGAGATTATTTTAATAAAGGAGAAGGAGATGTTATTTAAGGGTTTTAATGAGATAACTGAACTTTTTTGCGTCAAAACAAAAGTGGATTATTTATTATTTATAGAGTATTTTATATCCATTTTACAGCATCTGTAACTGGGTTGTCTCAGTAAATGAAATATGTAAGTCATTACATATTTCATTTACATCATTACATCTCTAGTTATACAGCAGCACCACCTGCTGGAGAAAATCCCACATTATAGCTGATGGTAAGGAATATTCAGTTCCTTTCAGGATACTAACATTTTTGGAAATGCATTTTTCTTATTAATAAAAATTCAGTCATTGTCTGCTGTTTCCGTATTAAAACACCTTTCAGTCAATGTTTGGGTGATGGCTACATGTAATATTGAGGTTTGTGTTTTTTGCACAGGGCGCATTTTATATTGGATTGTATTTTTAACATCCAGAGATGGCAGTGATCAGAGGTAGAGGAACCAGCCTATTCACATTCTCCACCTTTATTTCTCAGCAGAAATGAATTGCATCAATACTTAATATATATACTTAACTTGATTCATCTTTAAGGTCACATGTTTCTGACTTCTGTGATTCATGTGAATTTAATGTTGTTCACAATTAATGTGTCGGTCCACACCTTTTTCTCACATCCAAACAAACTTTGTATTTAGAAATAATCATCAGCTCCTCTTTCAATCATATTCAACTTTAACTATGTATAGATAGATAGACAGACAGACAGACAGACAGATAGACAGATAGATATACTTTATTAATCCAAAAAACAGGGAAATGTATGTTATTTTAACACTGGTTACTTTTACATAAGTTTGAATGGAAGATAATGAAATGGACAAGATATTGAGTGTGTGCAAATGTTCAGTATCAACTGTCTGCAGTGTGTAATAATAATAAATCTGTTGCTGACCTGTAAACTGTAACTAATGTTTGCTGTCATGTCAAATTACCAAATCATGTTTCCTCTTTTATTGCACACTCAACAAACACTCACATTTAAATGGTGAAGATGTACTTTATTTTTAAAACATACATCATGAACATGTTATCAATGTTATTATTTATTTGTAAAGATTCTTTAGACATTCGTATAAATTTGATCAGTTCTTCCTCCTTTCAACATGAATTTATTATTAAAACAACAAAATAACCTTTTCTATAGTTCACTTAGTTATTTGTTTGTTTATATGTTTAATCTGACATATATTTTAACATACAAGTTCCCTTAAATACCTTATCTGTGGAATGTAGGGGAACTGTTTATGATTTTAAAGTGTGAGGAAGAGAAAGAAAACAAAATAACATTTTCTATAGTTCAGTTATTTAGTTTGTTTATATGTTTAATTTGACATATATTTCAACACAACTTCAATCAAATCAAATCAAATCAAATCAAATTTATATAGCCCAAAGTCATAAAACATTTGTCTCAGAGGGCTTTACAATCTGCACAGGGAGTGACACCCTCTGTCCTTAGACCCATAAATACATTATCTGTGGAATGTATGGGAACTGTTTATGATTTAAAGTGTGACGAAGAGGAAGAAGTGGAAGAAGAAGAGGAGGAGAAGGGGTTAAGACTGTGTCTGGTTTGGGCAATCCAGGAGGTGAAGGAGGACACTCGGGCATAGACTCCTGGTCTCTCAGGTCGCCCACAGCCAATCCCAAATGAGGTTACACCTGTTGGGAACCAATCAGAATCAAGCATTTCATCAAACCTCAGCTACAATAACATACTGTGTGTGTGTGTGTGTGAGTGAGTGTGTGTGAAAGAAACTGACCAATCACAGTCCAGTGTCCATCATCCAAACACATCAGTGGACCTCCAGAGTCGCCCTGGAAACACAAACAGAACTTACCTGTGTGTTTGACCAATCAGCACACAGCATCAGTTATAGACCTGTTGTAGACAAACTCAACACCGAGCTGTGTAATGTGTCATTTATTTATTAGTTCAAGTTCAACACTTTATTTCCATGTATTAAAAACACCTATAATGTTAGCATAGCCCTGATTGATCTGAACTCCATTCAAAAAACAAAAAATGTAAGAGTTGATTGCTGTTGTCTTGTAGACATACCTGACAAAGCATGGATTCAGTTTATTTTGTCATCCATTCAATCTGTTTATTGCAAATAAATCATAGTTACAGGTTACCTGACAGGAGTCGACTCCGCCCTCAGGATATCCGGCACATAGCATGCTGGAGGTGATGGTGTACTCAGGTAACTGCAGCTGACACTGATCCTGAGCAACCAGAGGAACCTGTGCTTCCTGAAGAACATCAGGGAGAGAGCCTGAGAGACACACAGGTGAGACACACAGGTGAGACAGACAGACAGGCGAGAGACAGACAGGTGAGTCTCTCCATGTGTCTCACCATCCTCAGATTCTCGTCCCCATCCAGTGATGAAACATTTACTTCCTGCTGTGAACACCTGACCATCTGCAGGTAAACACACTGGTTGGACCCACTCTGAACACACACACACACAGACAAACAGACACACATACACACATACACACACACACACAATGACGTCAGATTATTTTTGTTTTTTAAACATTTTAGTTTAAAAAACAATCAAAGGTCACCGTTGTATAATTGACAGATGTTCAGTGATGTCAATGACCAGTTAAGTTGATTGGCTGCTGCAGATGCATCATGGCGATGTCAGCCTGTTTGGTCCATCTGTTGTATTCTCTGTTGATGACAATGCGATCAACTCGTCGGGTCTGAACTTCCAACGAGCTCATGTCACTCTGAGAATGAAGCCCAAACACTGCCAACCATGACTGCAAGTTTAGGTTCGTCCTGCGGCGCACAAACATGTCATATATTATACATACATCATGCAGGCGTTATAAATTCATCATATGTAAATCATACATGTTTTTTATAGAGTATAGTTTAATACACAGATTCCTGTACTGTGTCTCCCTGTTACCACTTCCCCAGTGGATTTCTCCCTCTACCTGTATGTGACTGGACATTGTGATTGTGTGAATGTAAACTGGTGTGCAGGAGCCACAGCCTCAGGTTCCCAGCTACAAGAAAAAACCTTCAGCCCCAGATTCCTAGCTATGAGCGCCAGATTTGCATCTAGCAGCCCAAGATTCAGCCACAGGTTCAAGCTATCAGCTCAAACCCCAGATTCCCAGCTACCAGCCAAACCTTCAGGCCCAGGTTCTCACCTACCAGTCTCAGCCCCAGTTTCTTGTCTACTAGCCTAAGCCTCAGCTACATGTTCCTAGCTTCAAGCCCAAGCCTCTACACCAGATTCCTTGCTACCAGCTCATGCCATTTTCCCAGCTACTAGCCCAAGCCCAAGTTTCCCATCCACCCCTGGTTCCAGGCTTGGGTTCACCTGCCCCAACACACATAACACTAAGGCTGTTTTATAATCTTTATTTTGTATTTATATGTTTTCAACAATGTGTATGTGTATTTGTTTTTTTTTACCTTGTGAAGATTCTTTGTAACTGCTGGTTTCATAAATGCTACATAAATAAATGTATTACCGTTACTGATATAGCGTGTATTTTTTCCATGTTTATTAAGTTTTGTGCACACACTTCAAACCACTTTATATGAATGGTTTCAGGGCCAAACAGTTTGTGTTTATAAATTATTTGTATTATCACTGATTGAGTTGCTCACCCATAGACACAGTGTGCAGCAGTCAGCAGCCAATCAGTGCCAATTAATGATGCACCACATACATGACGCCCTCTTCGCTGCAGAGACACCATCCAGGGCCACGTCCCCTTCGCTGCATTAACCCCGCCCACCACTCTGACTACACCTGACAGGTAACAACAAACAAGTCAAACTAAAGTTAAACTGAAACTGTCATCAGGATTAGGACAGTTTTTAGTTTCTTACCATTCCCTTTGGCCAATTGGTCCATCTCCCTCGTGCTGTTGGTGACGAGATGAACGCCACAAGCTAAAAATCAGAGGCTCAATCAGTTTTCAAGTCTAAAACACTGTTTTAAAGAAAGTCTGAAAATATCTATACATCACATGAAAATAAACACAAACTGCACAGATGTGTGTTTATGAACTATTGCTTCTACAGCAAGTAAATTGAGGCCCAGCTCAAACCACAACAGTCATGAGACAGGTAAGAAGCCTCACCTGTCTCAAAGAGGAAAGTACCCAGGCATCCAAAAGGGAGAAGCGAAAGAACGAATGAGTGTACTGCTGAAGCATAACAGGATGTGTCTTGAGACAAGCCTTAAAGAGGAAGTAGACTGACTGAGCGGTGAAGGACTGGACTCTATGGCTCAGTAATTAGGATAGCTAACCAGTGGTAGGAATATTATATTATATATTATATTTGCTAATAATTTTTTAATCAATTTTATGCTGATGCTTCTTTGCTAAATTTGTTTAAAAAATACAATGAATTGTATTTAACGAGAAGTAGTAGACATTGAGTTCATGTGTACTTTAATGACAGTAAAAAGTTAGGTTTAAGGTGTGCTTTTACTCAAGTGGTTCTAAAAGGTTATTCTAGCTCGTAAAGACAACAATATTCTTTTGGCATCATGAGAGGAGAGCTGCCACAACAGGTGTGACTGATTAGACGAGACTCAGAGGCTATTCGGTTAGCAGTATTATCAGTGGAAGCAGGATAAGGCAGTGGGTAGCTAGGTGAATTTTCTCACCACCAGCTTAAATAAGTTGTTAGATCCCATCAGAGTAATACTCTACAGCCATCAGCTTCAGACCCTTGTGACAGAGAGGTGGACCAGTTCAGACTGGGGATCAACACAGTGCAACTATTGTTTTAACAGCTAGTGTTTAACAGTGTAACTGTTGTCTGCAAGTGTTGTTTTAACAATCAATATTTAAGAGTGGAACTGTTTTTTAAGTGTAACTCACGTTGGTTGTCACAGCTCAGAGAGATCCCTTGCTCACTGTTGCAGGTTTCACTGTAAAAATAATTTATCTGCGTCACGTGATTACTATAAAAAGTTGAAAAAAACCCCCCAAATATTCAAATGTTTCAAATTCCTATGCAAACCTGATGCTCATCTCGGGGATCCCATTATTGTTTATTCTGAAAGACGTAAAAGGTGAATCATGAGGCAAAATCGGCAGTAATGTGGCATTCCCCGACCTGCAGAGACACACAGAGGTGAGTTACCTTTAACCCAGGAACACACAAGTGAGATACCTGTATCCCAGGTACTGACAGGTGAGTTATCTTTAACTCAGGAATAGACAGGTGAGTTAAATTTTACCAGGTACTGATGGATGAGTTATCTTTAATCCAGGTACTGACAGGTGAGTTACCTTTAACCCAGGAACAGACAGGTCAGTCACCTTTTACCAGGTACTGATGGATGAGTTACCTTTAACCCAGGAACAGACAGGTGAGTTACCTGTATCCCAGGTACTGACAGGTGAAAACAGACAGGTCAGGGTTCCAGGTGTCAGCACAGACAGTGAGCAGAGAGGAGACGAGCTGAAACTGGAGACGACTTGAACCGTTCACCTGCAAGAAAACTGAAACACATACATGAAGCATGAATAACTGTGATATTTAAAAAAAATCAAATATCAATATCATGTTATGTTATGTTATGTAACATATATGATAATACTGTGTAATAGTGCTGCATGGGTCAACATTTTTTAATACCCACCTGATCTGAGAGCAAAAATATGGGTTTATCAACCACCTGAACCTGACACTATCTGCAAACTGACTACCGTATTTTCCAGACTATAGAGTGCACCTAAATATAAGGCGCACCCACTAAAATTTGAATGAAATATATATTTTGTCACATATAAACCGCACCGGACTATAAGCCACCGATATATACATACCCCGATACATAAATGTTTATTCATATACTGAACTGATTGTTTACGAACAGTGCCGCAATAAAAGCGCGGCAATAAAAGTGCTGATAAACAATACAGAAAAGTCAGTTATCTTCCTCCTGCGTACTGAAACCATTATTGTGCAGTGTTCGGGTGGAAATTTGGCGATTTGGTGTGCAGACAGCGGCTGTCACCTTTTCCTCCTGCACACTGTTAAAGCGCAACTGCGCAACTATTAAAGTCGCTTCATTCTCCCATGAAATGAAGCCACACGTCACTATTTATCTTCCTCTTGAGCATTTAAAACTAATGAACACCATACCACTGTCACTTTATTTCTTCTGCGCACTGAAGACACTGAAGTCGTCCTCTTCAGTGTCAGAGTTGAACAGCATCAGATAATCTTCATCACGTCAGCTTGCCGTTAATGAATCTATGACATAGATTCATTAACAGCAAGCTGACGTGTCCTTACTGTTTACTTCACGGATAACCAGATTGATGACATTCAACTTAAAAGCTGCATCATAGGAATTGCTTCGGTTTTCCATTTTGAGGGGGTGAGGGTGTAATAATATTATATACCTGTGACGGAGCAGCTCCGTCAATGACTGCGGCCTGCGCGCGCACACACACACACACACACACACACACACACACACACAGACACTGTGATCTGAAGAAAAATTTATAGAAAAGCCGCACCTCTGTATAAGACGCATGGTTCAAAGTATGGGAAAAAAGTAGCGGCTTATAATCCGGAAACTACGGTACTTTTATTCCAACTCTGTTTGGAAACAATCAGTTCAGGTAAATGAATAAACACTTATGGTACAAAATCTTTCTGTCTAAATAACCTATTTCTCATATTCAGGTGCGCTCTATAGTCCGGAAAATACGGTAGGTCTTGTTGATCTATGGTTTATGAATTCATCTGGTTGTCTTTTCACTATCCATTAAGTTCAATTGTTCTTTTTATACGCTACACTTATATGAGTTTGTTCGTTCGTTCGTTTTCTTCCGCTTTATCCGTTTGTCGGGTCGCGGGGGCAGCAACTTCAGCAGGGAAGCCCAGACTTCCCTCTCCCTAGCCACTTCTGCAACCGGGGGTCGGACCGCCAGGGTCCCCGTCTCCGACTGCCGCCCATCTCTCTTCGCACCTTTTTCTAAGGGGTTCCCCCCCTGAGACCTCTCCCATGGGTGGTGGGCCCATGGGAAGGGGGTACAGCACCTGGTATTCCCAGGCGGTCTCCCATCCAAGTACTAACCAGGGTGACCCTGCTTAGCTTTCGAGATCAGACGAGATCGGGCGTGTTCAGGGTGGTATAGCTGCTCATATTTAGTTTTATTCATAATTAATTAATGAATTATTCTGAGTGCAATTAATTTGCCAGAACAGAGACTAAACACACAATGAACAAAGAAAATCTAATATTGTGACAGCTCTAGTTGCTATGGTTACCAGCAGGTCAATACAGTATTATAAAGTGATTTTTACACAGAGCTGTACACCCACCAATAATGTGACACTATTTTACCATAGCTGTAACGTAATGTAACGCAGTGTGACGTCACATCACACTATAACATCACATTTTGTAACATAACATATAGTAACGCATCTTAGTGTTAAATATGCCAACATAACATATGATAATGCAATGTATTGTAACATATTGCAATGTAACATAACACAACATATTGCGACATAACATAATGTAAAGCAACATAACGTAACACATAATGTAACATCAATTAATAATAATAATAATAAATTAATAACACTGCATTAAACACACCACAGTGTGTATTACATAATGTGACACAACGTAATGTGACATCACAAAATATTATTTAATTCAGTTTAAGATGACAATATATACATGCTTCACTGTAAAGTCACATGATTTAATGTAATAATTTATCAAATCAGACAAGTTCAGTTCTCACAAACATCATAAAACCAAAACAATCATCTGTATCGATCTCTGATCATCAGAAAAGCAGAAATGTCGACTCACCACAGTCGGCTTCATCGGAGGCATCGGGACAGTCGATCACGCCATCACACTGACTGTTGCCATGGACACAGCTTCCTGTCTGACACTGGAACTGACCGGCTGCACACGGAACTGTTCACACACCACATGACCCATCAATAGAACAACTAATCAACAATCATCCTGGTAAACAGTCACATGACTGCTTCAGAGACATGACCTCTAATCCTGAGCTCACCTGCTGACCCCAGCTCGATCCCAGAGGTGAAGTTGGCTCTGAATCCTCGACCGTAACCCGATTTGTCCGTAAAGAACCACACTGTCATCTGATTGGTTGTTGAGAACAAGTCATGGGCGGGGCCATTGCTGCCGGTGAGAATAGCTGGAAACAAAATATGCGACTCTATGTGACTGAATTGTATTGACCAGCACACAGCTGAAAACAATAATGGATAAAGCACCAGCTCACCCAGTGAGGTAGAGTTAGGCCCCATCCCGTCCCGCACCTCTACAATGTCAAATGTCTCTTCAACATCAAAGTCCAAGAAGTGAAGTTGGATGTTCTGACCCTGCACAGCGTGAAGGGTCCACACACCTATAAAAAGCATAGGATTGTGGGTAATTACACCCCTCACATATTTTTGGGAGAGATTTTCAAAAGAAGCAACTTTCTTTTTTGAAATGTACTTTTTATTTGGAAAGACAAATTCCAACATAGACAATTTACAGCATATATTTGTCTTTATAATGAGTTATATATGTCATCACCTTCAGCCATTCTTGTAATATTCATATCTATTTATGTTGCCTTTCCAGAGATTTTCTCTTACACAATTTTTTTTTATCATAAGAAACAATGGAACAACACTGAACAGGGAAGCACATCACCTCTGATTATCTAACCATCACATACAAAAGAGGGTAGGTTAGCACAGAGCACAAGTACAATCAAGTGAAATCAGATATGATCGGTTTTACATATTCAGTCCACTTAGTCCAGATCCTATAAAATGTATCTTTTTCAACTCGGAGAGAAAATGATATCTTTTCCATAACATACATCTCATGGACAATATCAACCCATTCATCAATGGTAGGTGGGTCTATTTTTAACAATTTCCTTGTGATTGAGTTCTTACTACTCACAAAGCCCTCCATAACCAGGCCCCTTCCTACTTCACCGACCTGCTCCATCATCACAATCCATCCCGCAGCCTCTATTCCTCTGACGCCAACCTCTTTACTCCACCACTCAGGACCAAGCATTGAACCTGGGGCAACAGAGCCTTCTCCACAGCTGCCCCCTCCCTCTAGAACTCTCTCCCCAAACACATCACATCACAACTGCACTAACTTGCCCACCTTAAAATCTCACATCTTTTTAAAATTGCTTTTAATGTTTAGCTCAGTCTATGTGTTTTCTTTTTTGTGTACTATCTTTTTTTTTTACTGATTTGATATTCTTTTTATGTAAAGTGTCTTTGAGTATCTTGAAAAGGCCTGTGAATATTCTCATTCATCCAGGTCACAGTTATCTCAAGGAAATTAAATCAAACGTAACTGGACTTGGACTAGTCCAGACTAGTCAAGCTAGCATGAATGATGAAGCCTCTTGGATGAGAGGTGAACAGTCTTCAAAGACAAATAACAAAGTCCAGTTGTGTATCTTGAAAAGCACTTTTAGATAAAATGTATTATTATTATTATTATTAATTCTGGCCCCTTTCCCTTGCCACCGGTACCTAGCTATTACCTAGCATCCTGATTGTCTATATCAGGGAGCTTAAGTTTAAAAAGGGTTAAATTTAACCCTTAAATATTCCACCTATAGTCATAGTTGACATGATCATAGTTTTGAAAAGGTTCTTAGGTAGTATGACACCTAAATATTTAATTGATTCTGTGTCCCAATTCCAGTTATATTAGATTTTAATTTCAGATGAAGTGTTAGAGTAGTTCCTTTTCCCACCCAATAAATACTACAAGTATAAATCATGGTTTAAACTTTACAAATTTTGCCCTTTCCCTGGGTTGAAAGCATCTTATCTTTGATACATGCCTTAAGTTACAAAAATATACTGTAAATTATTGTATTTTAGAACAGGCAGAATAAAGTAGATACCACAAGGTTTTTATCTCTCTTGTAGTGTAACGGGTGTAATTAGAACCCAAATGCAGCACACGCAGGAATCAGTCTCTCTGGGCACAGGGAAAGTCTGGGGCCTTAGGCTGGGAACACCAGTCCAGCAAGCAGGTAGGCAGGAGTTGAGGCAGACGTACCAGGAGCTAGCCACCAGTAGCTGGGCCGACACCAGCTGGCAGAATCCAGAGAGATCAGAAGCTGGTGGTCGAAGACAGAAGGCAGGGTCGGTTACCGGGAGTACAGCAAACAGGTTGGTCCAAGGCAGGCAAAGTCGGCAGCGGGAGATCAATCCGAAGAAGAGTGCTGGAAAGTCTTGCAGGAGCATGTAGAACAATCTGACAGAGAGTGAGTGAGCAGGGAGAGCTTAAATCCTAGCTAGATTGGTGATGGGAAGCAGGTGAGGGGAGTAGGTCTGATGAGGGGGGCGTGGCTGGCAGGTGAGTGGAGAGGGAATGGAAAATTACTTAGAGGTAGGTGAAAGGGGGGCAGACTGTGACAGAACCTCCCCCTCAAGGGACGGCTCCTGACGTCCTTAAAGATGAATTGCTGAGTCGGGAGGGTGGCGAGGGCCCGGAGGAGGTTAATATTCCTCTGAAAGCACCATGTCCTCCTCCTCCCCTGCTTCAGAAGGTGCCTCCTCCTCCGAAGGGGTTTCCTCATACTCAGAGTTGTGGTCAGAGACCTCGGGTGAACAGGGAGGCGGACTGGTAGTACTCCTAGAGGGTCTCGAGGACCTAGCCGGTTGATCTGGGTGACATCGATGAAACTCCCTGATGAGGGAAGCATCCAAAATATGCCGTGCAGGGACCCAGGACCTTTCCTCAGGACCATACCCCTCCCAATCCACCAGGTACTGGAGACCCCTTCCCCGGCGACGGGAACGAAGGAGACGACGGACGGTGTAGGCGGGACCCCCATCGATGATGCGGGGTGGGGGCGGGGGAGCAGCAGCGGGGACCAGGGGGCTCTCACGGACGGGTTTGACCTTGGACACATGGAAAGTGGGGTGGACCCGCATGGACCTGGGTAGCTTGAGCCTCACTGCCGCAGGGTTGATGACCTTTTGAACCTCAAAAGGTCCAATAAATCTGGGAGCCAACTTCTTCGATTCTACGCGTAAGGGTAGATCCCGGGTAGACAACCACACCTTCTGGCCAACTTGAAAAGTCGGAGCTTTAGATCGACGACGGTTGGCCGTGGTGGAGTAGCGGTCGGTGGAGCGAAGAAGGGTGGTTCGGGCCTGAGTCCAGGTCCTGCGGCAGCGACGGATGAAGGCTTGCACTGATGGGCAGGAAACCTCCTTCTCCAGGGCGGGAAAGAGTGGGGGTTGGAACCCGTAGGCACACTGAAATGGAGAGAGTCCAGTTGCAGAGCTGGTCAGGGTGTTATGGGCGTATTCCACCCACAGAAGCCGCTGGGACCAGGATGAGGGGTTTTGAGAGACCATGCAGCGTAAAGCAGTCTCCATCTCCTGATTCATCCTCTCAGACTGGCCGTTGGACTGGGGGTGGAACCCGGATGACAAACTGACGGTGGCCCCTACCAGCGTGCAGAACTCCCTCCAGAAAACGGAGGTGAATTGGGGCCCCCGGTCGGAGACCACGTCAGTAGGGAAACCATGCAGTCGGAACACATGTAGCAGAACCAGTTCAGCTGTCTCCTTGGCTGAGGGAAGCTTGGGCAGGGGCACGAAATGTGCCATCTTGCTGAACCGATCTACCACTGTGAGAATAGTGGTGTGGCCGTTGGACAGTGGCAGACCGGTAACAAAGTCTAGGGAGATGTGGGACCAGGGCCGGTGGGGCACTGGCAACGGATGCAGGAATCCAGCAGGGGCCTTGTGTGAGGGTTTGTGCTGGTTGCATACTGGGCAGGCGTTCACAAACTCCCGGGTGTCTTCGGCCAGAGTCGCCCACCAAAATCTTTGCTGCACCACCTCTTTGGTCCGCTGGATCCCAGGGTGACAGGTGAGCAGGGAGTTGTGGGCCCACTGGAGGACGTCGGACCGTAGGGGAGCGGGGACGAACAGGCGGTTAGGAGGACATGAGCTGGGCCCAGGCTGATCTTCTAAAGCTGCCTTAATTCTTTCCTCCACCTCCCAGCTGAGTGATGCTATCAGACTAGAGGAGGGGAGAATGGTGTCGGAACTGGCAGCCGAGTCCTCCTCTCTCAAAAACTGCCGGGACAGGGCATCAGGCTTCACGTTGCGGGACCCCGGCCGGTAGGAGAGGGAAAAGTTAAATCTGGTCAGAAACAGAGCCCATCTGGCCTGTCGGGAGTTCAGCCTCTTGGCTGACCGAATGTATTCCAGATTCTTGTGGTCAGTCCAGACCAAAAACGGCATTGCAGTTCCTTCCAGCCAGTGACGCCACTCCTCCAGAGCCAGTTTGACTGCCAGAAGCTCTCGATTGCCGATGTCGTAATTCCTCTCAGCTGGGATCAGTCGTCGGGAGAAGAAGGCGCATGGATGGAGCTTCTGGTCTTTGGCTGACCGCTGGGAGAGCACCCCTCCTACTCCCACGTCAGAGGCGTCCACCTCCACCACAAATTGCCTTTCTGGGTCAGGCATTTGGAGGATAGGGGCTGACGTGAACCTGGCTTTGAGGGACCGGAAGGCCTCATCGGCTGCGGATGACCACTGGAAGGGCACCTTGGAGGAAGTCAGAGCCGTGAGAGGAGCGGCTACCATGCTGTAACCCCTGATGAACCTCCGGTAAAAGTTGGCGAAGCCCAGGAACCGTTGCAGTTGTTTGCGAGAGTCAGGAGTGGGCCAATCTGAAACAGCTGACACCTTGGCAGGGTCCATCTGGATGCTCCCAGGACCCACGATGAAACCCAAGAAGGACACAGACGAGGAGTGAAACTCGCACTTCTCGGCTTTGACAAAGAGAGAGTTCTCAAGGAGCCGCTGGAGAACTGCCTGGACGTGGTGGACGTGTTCCTCCTTGGTCTTGGAAAAGATCAGTATGTCATCCAGGTAAACAAACACGTACTTATTCAACATGTCCCGGAGCACGTCATTAACCAGGGCCTGGAAGACAGCAGGGGCGTTGGTGAGGCCGAAGGGCATGACTAGATACTCGTAGTGTCCAGTGGGGGTGATGAAGGCTGTCTTCCACTCATCCCCCTCCCGGATGCGGACCAAATGGTAGGCGTTGCGAAGGTCCAATTTGGAAAATATGGTGGCCCCCTCCAGGAGCTCAAAGGCAGAGGAGATGAGAGGGAGGGGGTAGCGGTTCTTTACAGTTATGTCATTCAGGCCTCGATAATCAATACAGGGCCGAAGAGATTTATCTTTCTTCTGGACAAAGAAGAAGCCAGCACTAACAGGGGACGAGGAGGGACGGATAATGCCTGCTGCCAAAGAGTCATTAATGTAGGTCTCCATGGCCTCCCTCTCCGGAGCTGACAGTGAGTACAGGCGCCCCCTAGGAGGAGTAGAGCCGGGGTGCAGGTCGATGGCACAGTCATATGACCGGTGTGGGGGCAATGAGGTTGCCTTAACCTTGCTGAAGACCTCCCTGAAGTCATGGTATTCCACCGGCACCCCTGACAGGTCAAGCAGAGGACTGGGACATCGGGACCGCTGGGGAGCAGCTGCTTGTTGGAGACACACTTGATGACAAGATGACCCCCACCCCAGGATTGACCCCGTCGCCCAGTCGACATGAGGGTTATGGCGACGGAGCCACGGGAATCCCAGGATGAGAGGGATTCGGGGAGACTGCAGAATGTGAAACTGGATTGTCTCATGGTGGTTACCGGACATAAGCATGCGGATGGGTGTGGTCTGGTGAGTCACTTTCCCCAGGAGATGACCATCGAGGGCATTGACAGGAACCGGGGCAGGCAGTGGTATGCAGTTGATGCCTAGTTGCTGGGCCAGGTCCTTATCGATGAGGCTGACATCAGAACCAGAGTCAATGAAGGTGGCGAGGGTTTGGGAACCCTCCGCCAGTAACAGCTGAACATGGCATAAGGATCGTTTTCGGAGGAATAGCTCAGAGGGACGACTCACCAGTACTTCCCCCTCTACTTTTGCTGGACACTGTGAGATGAAGTGACCTGCTTGACCACAGTAGAGGCAGAGTTTCCCCTGGCGACGGCGCTCCCGCTCCGTAGGAGTGAGACTGGTGCGGCCCACCTGCATGGGTACGGCCTCTCTTCCCTGACCACTAGAGGTACCCAAAGTCTCTGGAGGAACACGTGGTCGGCCCAGCAGGCGCTGGTTTGCCTGTCCTTGCCGCCTCTCTTGGCGTCTTGCCTGCACGCGGCGATCAATCCGGGATGTAAGTTCAATAAGTTCATCCAGAGAAGAGGGAAGGTTGTGAGAGACCAACTCGTCTTTAATGTAGTCCTCCAGACCCCGCAGATAAGCATCGCAAATGGCAGCCTCGTTCCAGTAACTCTGACGGGCCCTGATGCGGAACTCAATGGCGTAGTTAGCGACAGTCTGTTCACCTTGGCTCAAGTCCATCAGACCCCCTGTGACGTCTGGACCGATGGATGCTATGCCAAACACCTTACGAAGCTCCATGGTGAAGGCTTGGAAGGAGGAGCAGGCAGTGGTCTGGCGTTCCCACTCTGCTGTTCCCCACAGGCGGGCTCGACCTGTCAGGTGGTTGATGGCAAACGCCACTTTGGCCTCCTCTGAAGCGAAGGTCTGGGGCTGCAGAGCAAAGAGGATGGAGCAGTTGGTGATGAAGGGGTTACAGCCTTCCGGATCTCCAGCGTATCGTTCTGGAGGTCCCACCCGGGGCTCCGGCAGTAGACCCGAAGGAATGGGAACAGCAGCAGGCAGGGGTGGTGCTGGTGGAGCAGCAGCCGAAGCAGCTGCAGATTGGGTAAAGGCTGCTGCCAGCTGCTGGACCTGGTTAGCTAGCATAGCTAACCCTTGTGTCTGGTTCCCCGTAGCCTGCTGGATGTCAGCTGTAATGGAGGCGAATCTTTCCTCGTGTTGCTGAAGTGCGTCTTCGATCCTCTTGAGCCGGGACTGCGGCGAAGAAGGGTGCGCTGGGTCCATTTCTGGTCAGATTGTACTGTAACGGGTGTAATTAGAACCCAAATGCAGCACACGCAGGAATCAGTCTCTCTGGGCACAGGGAAAGTCTGGGGCCTTAGGCTGGGAACACCAGTCCAGCAAGCAGGTAGGCAGGAGTTGAGGCAGACGTACCAGGAGCTAGCCACCAGTAGCTGGGCCGACACCAGCTGGCAGAATCCAGAGAGATCAGAAGCTGGTGGTCGAAGACAGAAGGCAGGGTCGGTTACCGGGAGTACAGCAAACAGGTTGGTCCAAGGCAGGCAAAGTCGGCAGCGGGAGATCAATCCGAAGAAGAGTGCTGGAAAGTCTTGCAGGAGCATGTAGAACAATCTGACAGAGAGTGAGTGAGCAGGGAGAGCTTAAATCCTAGCTAGATTGGTGATGGGAAGCAGGTGAGGGGAGTAGGTCTGATGAGGGGGGCGTGGCTGGCAGGTGAGTGGAGAGGGAATGGAAAATTACTTAGAGGTAGGTGAAAGGGGGGCAGACTGTGACATGTAGATCAGATTAAGCATCTCATAAACAATGTTCTTGGTCACAGTCTGTTAGTTCTTTATATTATATTTATATTGTCATTGTTATGTGGCAGTAAATTAGAAGATAAAAGAATACAAACAAAAGAATATAAAAAAAAAACAATGGCGCTTTCCAGTTGTTATTATGTTCCCTATTGTTTGTCTTCACAGGTCAAATCAAATCAAATCAAATTTTATTTATATAGCCCAAAATCACAAAATACATGTGTCTCAGAGGTCTTTACAATCTGTACAGGGAGTGACACCCTCTGTCCTTAGACCCTCGATTAGTGAGGAAAAACTTGCTCACAAAAAAACCTTTTAACAGGGAAAAAGGTGGAAGAAACCTCAGGAAGAGCCACAGAGGAGGGATCCCTCTCCCAGGACGGACAGACGTGCAATGATGTACACTCACAATGAATAATAATGAATTACAATGGATGATAAGAATAGGTTACAATGAATGATGAATTATTACAGGTATAAATATCAGGCAGCAGTAGCAGACAGGTACTCACACTGAGCTTTGTTCCCGTAGGATTGTGGGTAGTTTGGCGAGTTGAAGGTAGAGTTTGGCTCCCAGAGATCAAAAGGTCCTCCACAGTCAGCTGACCAATCAGAGCACAGGGGTGGAGTCAGTTTTTTGTCTGTTATTGACTTATGAATGAGCTTTGAGTTTTGGACTCTTCTTAATATGAATACAGATGTGTTGAGTGGGGGTGTGTTCTTTGTCTTGCCTGGTATAAGGGATGTGGCCAGCATCACCTGTATAGGGGGTTGGGCCTGTGTTTTATTGGTGCGTGGCTGGTGTTTTACGTGTCTTTTAAGGTATACGTGTGACCCATGTCTTACCTGGTATAGGAGGCGTGGTCGTCAGAGGCGGTACATTAGTTGGTTCGGGGGGGGGGGCACCACAAGGAGCAGAGATTAGTGTGATGTCATCCAGAGCAATGTCATTCCTCATTCCTTCCTTCTTCAAAGCTTCAAACACCACCTGCAGATATCAAACTGTTTGATAAGCTGATTGATCAGTGATCAGTTATTGACCATGTAATGTCACTGACCGTGGTCTCGGCTGTTAGGTTGAGGGTCACCTGGCCATGGTTCCAGTTGTCACCATAGTTACCGTCTCTCTGAAACACCACTGTAACAGCAGTTTCAGAGTTTGATGAAGACATTTGGAGCAACAGTACTTTAAGACGGTGGACGTCCTCTCCAAACATGTGGTACCTGCAAATTGATCATACATTTACATGTGATCAAAACCATCTATTGTCATTAACACAGACCTCCAGCAGGGGCACTCGCAGCACATGTACATGTACAACATTCTGATTCCATTTTTTTTATAACTACTGGCTGCTGATTGAAGGGAAGCAAACACAAATAGATTGTTTACAATCAGTACAAGTTTTGACTGATTCTAAGCAGCCACATGTAAAATCACGAGATGACACGACCTGCTTTACGGTAAGCATATTCTGTCACTTCTGGTTACCAGTGTTACTGACACGGTGCTCTGTGTTCTGCTCACCTAATCTGATTTTCATATATTACACACATTGATGAGTGTCTCCATAACTTTACACCATCACTGAGACTTGTTCTGTTTGTGCATGGACAGGTCTCTTAACCTTAGAAACTGCATTTCGATAGTTTTCACCAGTTTCTGTTTGTCTCACTAAGTAGCCTAGCTAAACAATTGCTTCTCTCTCTCTTCTCCTCTCTCCTGTCCTACGTGCCACATGTTTAGTTACTCCTCATCCTCCTTTAGTGAAAATGGTAATTGTAATAAATGTAGTTTATTTGTAGCTCTGGAGGCGAGGCTTAGCAACTTAGAGACAAGGTGCCGCACCACTGAACAGTCAGTAGCTGCTACAGTTAGCAAGTCCCCTGTAGCCAGTGCGGTACCACCGAATGCAGCTTTAGCTACCGTCCCCCGGTAGTTCCCGAGCAGCCGGGAGGCTGGGTGACTGTTCGAAGGCCCCAAACAGAAGCCCACAGTACACTACCAACCGCTCCACGTCTCTAACAGATTAACCCCACTCAGCGACACACCCGCTGAGAGGCCAACTCTGGTCATTGGCAGCTCAATAGTACACACGTGAAGTTAGCGGTACCGGAGACCATAGTTAAATGCATCCCGGGGGCCAGAGCGGGCGACATCGAGTCTAATTTAAAACGGCTGGCTAAGGATAAGCGTAAATATAGTAAGATATCGATCGGCTGCGGTAGTGACACCCCATTACGCCAATCAGAAGTCACTAAAATTAATGTGTCATCGGTGTGTGAAAATGCTAAAACGATGTCGGACTCCATAATTTTCTCTGGATCCCTACCAAATGTAACCAGTGATGACATGTATAGCCCTATTATTTTTCATTAATAGAGGAAAATAAGAACAACCCCAGGTTTCTTTCCAGCACTGTAGCCAGGCTAACAGAGAACCACAGCTCTATTGAGTCATCTATTCCTTTAAGCCTAACTAGTAATGACTTCATGAGCTTCTTTAATAATAAAATTATAACTATCAGAGACAAATTTCATCACCTTTTGGCCTCAACAGGCACTCATCTGATTTCTGATACAACAAGTTTGGAAATAGCTATAAAACCTGATATATATTTAGACTGCTTTTCTCCCATCGACCTTCAACAAATAACTTAATAATTTCTTCATCTAAGCCGTCAACCTGTCTCTTAGACCCCATCCCAACCAGGCTGCTTAAAGATGTATTACCTTTAGTTAGAGGTAATACCTCCTCTGTGGCTCTTCCTGAGGTTTCTTCCACCTTTTTCCCTGTTAAAAGGTTTTTTGGTGGTTAGTTTTTCCTCACTAATCGAGGGTCTAAGGACAGAGGGTGTCACTCCCTGTACAGATTGTAAAGCCCTCTGAGACAAATGTATTTTGTGATTTTGGGCTATACAAATAAAATTTGATTTGATTAATGTTTTTCAGTTTTTTATTTGTATACCTGTTTACATGTTTACACATTTACTTACACTGTGTACATTTTTACTTTTTTGTCTTCTCTATTTACTTCTTCAAAGGTTGGTTTGTTTGTATTTTTATGATTTGTTCAAATGTGTATTTGTTTACTTGTTTTATATATTTAAACTATTTTATTTGTTTATTTCCCCTTGTTTACATTTTATTTTTCTTTGTTAGTTTGTTAGTTTTTCCTGTTTTATGTTATTGTTTTGTTTGCTTTAATTTGTCTTTGCTCATTTTGCTTTGTTTACATGTTTGTTCTTTTGTTTACATGTTTTTTTGTTTACTTTTCCATATTTACCAGAAGTGCAGACATGTGGGTTGTGTGGACACGGTCAGAGGGAGGCTGTGGATTTTGAAGGTCTTCAGCCATTGGCCAGGACTTGGAGGAGTGACGATGTAGAAACCTGACCGAGTTCAACACAGATCAATGCAACTGCTAATAAAAATGAATACTACTGATACTAATAGTAATAAATACTGATGATACTAAAGGCAACAACATTATTATGAGTAACAATGATCATCATGTTTTTGCAGAATGATCCTTTAAATCACATCTTACAGCTTTCTCACATTTTCTTTATTTTCTGATTTCCTGTATTGATCATTTCATCCTGATGTAACTGTCCTGTTTTTAACAGGTATGCAAACACACCTGACAGGTTACCAAGTGTGTGGTCGACCGCCGGGCCAGTCAGTGGAGGAAATGTGGAGCCACTAGTTCGAATCCAGTCTCCATCATCGTCCTGCTGCTGCCTCCAGAAACACATACCCTGCTCAAAGGCACAGGTCAGCTTCTCCTTGTCTGCAGACAGACAGACAGACAGACACACACACACACACACACACACAGAGAGATATACTCTGACACACTGCAGTTGTGTTTTATTCTGGTCTGTCAGTCTTCTGTTAAAGTCTCACTTCTCTAAGGGACTCTTATTCTATTTCAGTGTAAACTGATGAAGTGACTTATTTTATTGATATTACATAACAATAACAGACTGATTAAAACTGATTAAATGAACCTGTGTATCAGAGATGAGGTTTCTGTATTATTTATACAATTCTCTGTCTGTGTTTTATATTTTTATTTTTTAATTAACAAACATACATAATGGGTTTCTTGTCCCTGATGCTCAGCCATTGTTCTATTCAGTCTGATTATTTAACTGCAGACTTTTCTAACGTAGGATTGTTTAACAGAGAGTGAAACTCTCAAGCTCTTATCCTCGTTTATATCTTCAATAATAATCTAAACCTGATGATTGAAATTTTAGTTATTGTCTTTACAGTCTAATACACTTTCACCAAACACATGCAGGTTTGCCATTGTAGGAGGATTCAGCCATACCTGTGCTGTACCTTTGCTGGTCTTCTCACAACTAGCTCCTGGTTGGACTCCCAGCATGCACTCTGCAACCAACCTGAACATGCTATTCATCTCTATATAAAACTGCCTGATATGAAATCACCATCCAAACTCTTGTAGTTTGTGGTTCTGTGATGGTTGAATGAGCTACCAGCTCCACATGTTGCTTTCAGGAAATGCCTGAAAACTCAGCTCTTCCATGAACACCTGAACACCTGAGTCCTCTAAAGCTTGTAGCTCTTTCTTGATTCTTGCTATTCTTTCTTATTGCTTCTTCATCGCACTTGTACCTGGTCCTCTAACATCTCTTTGGCTCTTAAAAGCCCAATAATATAATATAATATAATATAATATAATATAATATAATATTACTTGTCAGATCGGAGAGATAGGTGGCGCTGTAGGTGGCCTTGAATCCCGACAGGTTGTTGAAGTCATCAGAAGAAAACTCCACAGTCGATTGGTCATTCAGCAGCCACACGGTCCCAGGAGGGCTGAAGCCCGAGAGCTCAGCTGGAAATCATGTATATAGTAATATAGTATATAGTAATATAAAGTTTGTGTGTGTGTTTATGTTGTGTATGAGAGTGACCTGTCAGCTGTTTTTCTGCCCCAATGCCTTCATAAAGTTTCAGGATGTCAATGTTTTCTTCAGTTTCAAACTGCAAGAAGTCGATCCGAACAGAACATCCTATCTGCAGCCTGAAAACAAAATAACTTTTCATTTTATCAAATATAAAAATAAAAAACCCTTGAATTAAACTTTTAACTGATTGTACTGCATGTGCCAATAAAAGTTCAAACGTGTGTATTGTACTGTTGTCTCAGAAAGTACATAGTACTGTGTATATGGTATATAATAACTTGCAGAACTCTGTGCAGTACTCTGTCTAGTACTGTGTGTACTAGTACCTGATAATCCAACGGCAGGAGCTGCTGTTATTGTATGTCTCAGAGACGTCAGATGAACTGAACGTGCCGCTCGGCCCCCGCAGCAGGAACTGTCCGTCACATGCCGTCGCTATGGCGATGCGAACAATGATGTAAAACCAGCCTACCTCTGTATAAACATCACATTACTATATATGAACAAATACCTTCACTTATCAATTAATGTCACTGACCACAGCGAGTGGCATCTTCGTCTGAGCCGTCGGAGCAGTCGAAGACTCCGTCACAGAGCCGATCAATCGGAACGCAAGTCAAACGATCAGCGCAGGAAGTGTGATGCAGAGGACACGTCACTGATACAATGAGCACAAGATTTGCTTTCAGATATTTAGTTTTTATCTTCAACCCAACAAACAGACGTTTTCTGACCTGCTGTCGGAGAGACACTCGTCGCTGCAGCCGTCGTCTGCTCTGCTTTATCTGCACGGACAGTCATTATTAACACAACAGTAATTTTTTTATAATATAATTACATCATCGTTGCTGTTGTTAGTTCGTTGTTTTATTTCTCAGTAAAAGAGAAATCATATCTTCCAAACAAATATATCTTCTGATCTAATTTTTTATTATATATTTCATATAGAAGTTTATGAAAGTTCATTGAACAGTTTCAAGTATTTTGTACTTTTTTTCTCAGTAAGTCCTCTGACCTCACACGTGACCTCACCTGTGACCTTGATGCTGTTTCTGTCAATCACCAATCCCCTGCCGTCCTGAAGCCCCGCCCCTAGCTGTAGCTCTGCCTCCTTCCTGTCAATCAGCTGATTGAACTGGAGTTCAAAGGTCACCACCACACTACCCTGGCTAAGATCAAAGCAAGTATACAAACTAATCAGCTTAATAATAAGCTGATTTATTATTGGTAGTATCATCGGTTTCTGATAAATCAATAAATCAATCACACAACAGAACACTGATCAATTGTCTGACCTGAAGTGTGAAACCTGACAAGACTGGAACTGCAGTTTTAACTTGCTGCGACTGTACGCCTCCCCCACCTGCCGAACAATCACAGGTTAGATCAACACCTGTCAACCAATCACAGGTTAGATCAATAATGTGTTGATAATGATGCCTTTATGCGTTTATCTCATTATTAGACTTGATTAGCTTATCTCAGACTTCCTTTTCTCTCTAAGATCCTTGAGAAAGCAGTCATCAGTCAGTTATGTGACTTCCTACATATCAATAGTTTATTTGAGGATTTTCAGTCAGGATTTAGAAAGCATCATAGCACTGGTGAAAGTTACAGATGACCTCCTACATGTGTCAGACAAAGGACTTCTCGATCGACCATCACATCATTCATTAAGATGATTTATATCACATCAATTTCAGTTTGTACATGTTAATCATGAACCCTCCTTGCATGCAAAAGAAAGAATTCCATAAACTATCATTGTTTTGCAGATGATACCCAATGTTACCTCCTAAACCCTTCTCACTCCGAATCGTAGTTGAGCTGGTTTAATGCTCTGGCTCGTTCCTGGTAACTAGCGCCGTAGAGTCCGGGCAAGTGTGTAAAGAAAGGAGTGGGGAAAGGGAAAGACTTTCGTGCAAAAACGGCACATTTAATTCTGCTGTTGTCAAAACAAAAATACAACAACCAGGTCTATTCATATGCTGTCTGGACACTGCTGCGATCTAAAACTTAGGCATACACTGACCCCCCTAGATATAATTTAAAATCTACAAAGCGCTTAATGGTCAGGCACCACCCTATCTTAAAGGGGGGATGTAGTTTGGGGGGGCAGTAGCTAAGTCTATGGAGAGTCCTTGTATGTGTGCATGTCTATGAGCATGTGTGTTCAGGGTTTGATGCATGTAAAATAATAAAAACACAGTGTAAAGATTATTTTCCCATTTAGGGATCAATAAGGTATATCTTTGTCTTCTTCTTAAAGAGCGTATAGTACCTTATTATCCTACTAGAACACTGTTCTCCCAGAATGAAGGCTTACTTGTGGTTCCTAGAGTCTCCAGAAGTAAAATGGGAGGCAAAGCCTTCAGCTATCAGGCTCCTCTCCTGTAGAATCATCTTCCAGGTTCAGTCAGGGGGGCAGACACCCTCTTTATGTTTAAGAGGAGGCTTAAAACTATACCTATATCTACAGTAACCTATAGTTAGGACTGGCTGAGACTTACTTTGAACCAGCCCCTAGTTATGCTGATATAGGCCTAGTCTGCTGGCGGACTTAACCATGATGCACTGAGCTCCTCTCTCCTCCTCTCCATCTCCATCTGTATGCATTCATGTCTCATTAATGCATGTTGCTAAATTAGTAGTATTACTTTTATTAGCTATAATTTTACTCTTATTATTATAGTTGTTATTCTTGCTGCTGTGTCTCTTCCCTCTCCACCTGCCTCCTCTCTCTCAACCCAACCTGTCCAGGGAGATGCGCCCACCCTGAGCCCGGTTCTGCTTGAGTTTTTCCTTCCTGCTGTCACCAAGTGTTTGCTCATGGGGGAATTGTTGGTTCTCTGTAAATTAAAAAGTATGATCTAGACTTGCTCTATGTGTAATTTACAAGGCAGCTGGAGATCATGCAAGAAACCTAAGATGCTGGTTGGTCCGAACTACTGACAGTTCAGTTGCATAATTTTAAGTCTGACAAAATGGATTCTCATGTCATCTTGTAATAAGCCCGTGAATATTCTTATTCATCCAGGTCATAGTTATCTCAAGGAAATTAAATCGAACGCAACTGGACTTGGTTATTTGTCTTTGAAGACGTTTCACCTCTCATCCAAGAGGCTTCATCAGTTCATTGTAGCTTGACTAGGCTGGGACTAGTCCAACTAGCTGGTGTAGAAACCCAGGTATTTAACCTCTGTGGAGGCAGTCACATGGCCAGTGATGTCATTGGCTCTATTGTGTTATAACGACAGTCGTTAGAGTCACATGGGGTCTTTTGTGAATGGCTGTTGTTCTTAGAGGCTAAGTTGCTGAATCTCCTGGGAAGAGATGAAAGGGCAGCATTGTAAATTGGAGATAGATGGTGTCTCAGACCTCCTCCTCTGTTTAGGGATGGTTTTTCTAATTTCACATAGATGGCTTCATTTACCCCTCTTTAAACCATCTATTCTCTCTGTCCAGGATGTGAACATTGTTGTCCTCAAAGGAGTGAGCTTTCTCCTTGAGGTGTAAGTAGACAGCAGAGTCTAGGCCTGAGGAGTTGGGCCTCCTGTGTTGGTACATGCGCTTGTGCTTGTGTCATCTTGTAATGTTGTGATCTTGCAAATCAAGCTGCTTTGCAAAGTAAGTGACAACCAGACTTGAATGTAATACATGTGTAATTTGCAATGCTTGCAGCGTAGCTCCATGTCGGATGAAAAACACAATCTCATCAAAACTGAGCCACTTCCTCTGCTGTCCTTCAAAGTAAAATAATGTTAAAAAAAATAGAATAATGTTGAAGCTCCCTGTTGACTTTCTGAATAAAAGCTGTAACTCACCAGCTGCTGGACATCAAAGGCGAGAGATTTGAACTGCAGACTGCTGTGGTTCTTTAGCTCCACAGAGAACTTGGCTCCCTTTGTGATCACCATCCGGCCATTCAGAGCCTCCGGCTCAACCGCACCTCAGCACAAGCAACAACAGTTCATTGATTGATTGATCGATCAATAATGTGTTCTGATAAAGTGAGTCTCAGCTGTATGTTACCTTCAGGATGAATGCTGATCCACAAAACAATGATCAGTCCCACACAACAAACCAGGAGTAGCAAACACACGGTGATCAGGAGAAACTCCAAAAACGACATACCACGCTTCATCCTCAATCGATCAGTAATTCAATTAATCAATCAATCAGTCTGCAAGTAGTGAAAAAGTTATAATTAGTATTTTTTATCACAAACATGAACACACATAATCTTACTGAAATTGTAGATTTTCATTGTTTCGGAGCACTTGACTTCATGATGACTGAACAAACCCATCATCTTACTGAGTGTTTTCTTGGTGGTTAATGTTATTTGTACAACTCTTAAATTAATTCAGTGTGACAGTGAATATGTTTTCCTTTTTTTTTTTTTCAAGTTTTGGGATAAAAGTGGAATTTTTTGGATTCAACACTTCTCAGAATATTTAAAAATAACAAAAGTTTGTGTTGTTGTTAAAATGCTAAAAAAAAGTATTATTTTGGTTAATGACCAGTTAAAACCATTACTAGCAACTAGGGGTGTGTCGAGATCTCGTGTGACGAGATCTCGCGAGATGAAGATTTGCGAGATTTCTCGTCGGGTTGGAAATCGGTCTCGCGAGATATGTTGTCCAACAAGCAGCCGGAAAACACATCCATAACTATTTGCGACGCCCCCGCCACTTTTAAATTGTGATCCAACAAGCAGCCGAATGACGTCGGAAAACAAAAAAACTAAGTTAAATAAAAGTCTGTTGTCCAGGCATTCATATTTGTAATTTAGTTTTCTTAAAATCTCGTCTCGTCTCGATCTCGTGAACCCAATCTCGTGTCTCGTCTCGTCTCGTGAACCGAGTGTCTCGTCACACCCCTACTAGCAACAGTAACAAGCCTGCATTAGCCATCCTGGATGCTATCAGAGTTTATGCTCCAGAGTCTCATCACTTGGTTCATATTCAGAGTGTAAAAGTGAAAACTAAACTTTAAAGTATGAACAAGTGTGTATGCTAACAGCTCAGGAGTGTTATATTACAATTAATGGTGGGCCATTAACGGCGTTAACACGCTGCGATAATGTGAGACTCTTATCGAGCGATATAAAAAATACCACCGTTAATCTATTATCAAAATTGGGTTTGGAGCTGGGTCCTATAATAAGCAAACTGATGACTTTCACCGTGATATTTTAGCGCGGATGTATACATATTTGCACTGTAGGGGGCGAGAACTAGTTTTCGAACCTCTACGCGCCTGTGAATTACCCGAACTACCACACCAAACGTGATAGTCTATCATGATGCAGCCACGAAGCCACAAGGCTTGCTTCAGGGAAAATTCATTTCTAAGAAGCTTCCCGGTGGTGGCATCGACAAGACTAAGGTTGTGTTCACCTTATGCAATGCAGAATTGGTTTACTGTAGGAGTTCTTCCAGTCTCAAATACCACCTGAACGCAAAGCATCCCTTTGCTATAAGCAGTCAGTGATGCATTTTGCAAACTGATGCATTTTGGCTCCTGTTCTAATGCATCCCCTGGCTTAAGAAACCCGTTCTCAAAGACTTACTTTTGTTCAGTATTTAGGTATTTTGCATTCTGAACGAGCCATTTTAATCTAGTCATAGTAAAACCACAATAAACTACAACAAGAAGAGTTTACCAGATTACCTGTGTTGTTTTCTTCTTCACCTGCTTACTGTTGGTCTCAACTGTCTTTTCACTGTTAATGGATCAGAAACAGCCTGTTGTATTGTGTACTCTCTGTCTTTGAACTGTGATCTGTCATCAGATTTTATTGAGCTAAAAGTGACTCATTATCAATACATAATCTGGCAATCAATAATGCTACTGATAATCATTAATAATTTACTGCTGACTGTTAGGTCGGGACTCAAACAGGACTCAGGGGTTTCAAATGAACTTGTTTATTAATAACAAAAAATCTCTTGACAGAGTGAGGCTATAAAAACGGGCTTAAACTAGGGAAAACAAAAAACACTCCAAAGGAGGAAAACTCTAAGCTACTCTAAAGATTATCAAAATCACTCTTAAAGAGGAAAAACAACAGGCTACAAAATATTAACAAAAGGCACTCCAAAGAGGCTAAAAAACACTACGCAATGCACTATGAATCAAAAGGCTAGACTAAGAATTAACAACATAAAATCACTCATTCGAGGAAAAACAAACAAAACACTTGAGCTATAATGCTATGACTGTGAGCAATGAATCAAGGCTTGGGTGATCACTTCAAAAAGACGAAACACTTCGGCACGGGACAAAGGGAGACGCAGAAAATATATACACAGGGTGATGGGAAACAGGTGGAAGACAATCAGACCGACGACACATGAGGAAGGGCAAGTGACCTGAAACGAGAGGACAGGTGGATATCAAAATAAAACAGGAAATGACAAAAACCCCACTTGACTTCACCGCAGTGTGACACTGACACATTATTATTTGACCAAAAAAAAAAAAAAAAATCAGATCTATGAGTTGTTAACAGCTCCACTAAATAGTGATTTTTACCTCTAAACTTCTCACATGGTTTCATTTCAATAAATGTTCAAATGATCCAATATTTCAGCAAAAATCAAAGATTAGAGAAAAAGTCCAAAAGCTGAAAACACATTTGTGTATCAGAACTTTGTTTCTTCTTCTTTCCTCTCCCATTAATCATCTCACGACCCCTCAGATTTATCTGGTGACCCTTTGGAGGGGCCGACCCTTAGGTTGGGAACCACTGGACTAAACTAGCTAACTGTATATAAAGTAGTTGAAACTAGCTCCACCTCCAGCAGCTACAACAGTAACATGCTGCTCTAACACTGATGCTTCAGTTTTAATAATTTAATTATGTCATATCATTAGATGCACGTGTTCTGACAGGAACCAAGATCAGAGATTACATCTCTCCCATTTTGGCTTCCTTGCACTGGCTACCCGTTTATAGTTAGTTAATGATTTGCTGCTGCTGTGCATTTGTGTCTCTCTATCACAGGTTCCACTGCTACTGTAATAATTCATCATATATTGTAACCTATTCTCATTTTATCATCCATTGTAATTCATTGTGATTGTACAATATATGTGTGTTGATTGTTCTGTACATGTGACATCATTGCACGTCTGTCCGTCCTGGGAGAGGGATCCCTCCTCTGTGGCTCTTCCTGAGGTTTCTTCCACCTTTTTACCTGTTAAAAGGTTTTTTGGTGTGGAAGTTTTTCCTCACTAATCGAGGGTCTAAGGACAGAGGGTGTCACTCCCTGTACAGATTGTAAAGCCCTCTGAGACAAATGTACTTTGTGATTTTGGGCTATACAAATAAAATTTGAATTTTGAATCGATATATAATAATATATCAGTCAGAGGGACCAAAACACTACTGATAATGCAGTACTTTAACTACATCAAGCTCACAATATTTATGTACTGTTACTGCTTCAGGATTTTTAACTGACATGTTTTTGTATTTTTTTCATTGCTGTATTGGTACTTTTATTATACTATTACTTTAAATAAAGTATCAACCTCACCTGTCAATAATAAAACATTCAAAGTCACCTGACATCAAACCGATTCTTTGCGTATCAGAATCTAAAGTCCATCAGCACTAAAGATGTCAGATAAAAATGTGTCCCCACCCTGCTGCACTCACCTGACAGGTGAAGCCCAGGTGAGTCCCTCCTCACTACAAACACGTCAGTCTGATTGAAGCTCTGAGTTTATTTTCAAGTGACACTTTAAAAACCAATTCTGACAAATCACAGAATCACAGAACATCTAAATTATAATCACTATAAACAATGTAACAGATTATTAAAACAAATGTGTTGATTAAATGTTTTCATAATTAAAAACTTCAATTCCAAACAAATGTCTGTAAAACTGAGTTTAAACTCTTTCAGAGATGGGAGACTACAGTTGGAAATAAGCGAATCAGAGAAAAGTAATGTCATATGGCATGCTCTAAAAACAAAAACACAGGGAAAACAGAGCTTTTAATCAAGAATAGACTCTTATACAGTACTGTGCACTTTAGATGTTTAGATTCTTATCCATGTAATGCAATAAAATACCATCAGAAAGGTGTCTGATCAGTCCCAATAATTTTCTGCAGCATGCAACATTGACCTCAAACATACAGCCAGAACTATGTTCATTTACAGAAGAACAAGGAGTCCTGTAACAGAGTTTTTCAGAAGCGAGGACTGAAACTGGATCACCAATGATCCACTGCAGGCTGCCTCCCTGGGGCCCTGTAACCGGAGGGGCTCCTCAGGTCCCTGGGTCACTGTGAGGTCACCAGTTAGTAGTAATTTGATTGACTGATTGACTGATTCACTGAAATGAAAACTACAGACCAACAGCTTTGATGTTTCACATGATACTTTTTCTATAAAAACTTTATATTCAATCAAAACCAAACAGTAATGTGATCATAAAATCTTTATCACAAGAAGACTTTCCTTTAGAAAATGGGAGAACTGTTGATCAAACATTTTCTAATTGTACCAGAGCATCAGGAGAGCTGGTAGATGTTCTTTATTACCGCCTCCCCCTCCTCTTCCTCCTCTTCCTCGCAGGTCTCTGAAAGAATCAGAAAAATACAGAGTCAAATCCTTGTTTACAGGTAAACAACTGATGTCATCCTGCGTTAATCACCTTCTTCTCCTCCTCTCTTTAGTGTGTCTCTTCCTCTGACCTCCTCCTCTTCTTCTTCTTCTCTACACTCATCAATGTTCCTGTAATTTGTCTGAGAGGAGAAGAAAAAGAGAATCAATGTGTTCAGGTACTGACTGCTTATACTTGCAAGCAGCTGAGAATCAGAATCAGAATAATCTTTATTGTCATTGTACTTGTACAACGAAAATTGAGGGATGCTCCTGCAGTGTCACCAAAAAAATAATAATACAAAAGAAACACAACATAGAATATAAAACAGTACAGTGCAATCGAAAGAAAAACAGTGCAAAAATGTGTGGGTTTAGTTTAATTAGTTAGTTTAACTAAAGTCCAAGCATGCATTAAGGATATAAAAAATTGTACAGATTGTAAAGCCTTCCAAGACAAATGTATTTTGTGACTTTGGGCTATAAAAATAAAATTTGATTTGATTTGAATTTGAATTTGAATTGAAATTTGATTCTCACCTGTTCACTGTGATGTGGCAACATGTCATTGGTGGAGGGGAGGAGCCTGTTAATGAGCTGACCAATCATTTTGAATGTCGGTCTGTCTGTGGGCTCCAAACTCCAGCAGAGTGTCATCAGTTGATACCTGACAGGACATTTAAAATAATAAATACATAAACTGACATAGGATGCTGTTAAATTCAAAATAACTCTATTATTATCTCACATCTCTGCTGGAGCGAAGTCTGGCTGATCCATATGGCGGCCATCTTTGATCATCTTGTAAAAGTTGGTATCCACTGCAATGTTTGGGTAGGGACTCTTACCTGAACAGGTGGACACACACACACAAACGGACAGACACTGAACTATGACTCCCAGAGATCATTGTTGTCAGAAACATCCAATCAGAGACCTTCAGACTCTGTTGCCGGGCAGTTAATGGAGGGGCGTAGTTAGAACTCAATAAAAAGTTTTTGAGGCATCTCAAACTCAAATGTGATCTCCATAGCAACCACCACTGAGGCTGTTTCCATGTTTACCCAGAGAGAAGATCTCCCACAGTAGGACTCCATAGGACCAAACATCACTCTGAACCGTATAAATGCACTGAAAGATGCTCTCCGGAGCCATCCACTTCACTGGCAGACGGGCCTGTCAGAACAAAACACGTAAGAAGCACACTCTGTTGTTGTTTACTCTAAGAGTTGACAGTTTGTTATAGTCTACTCTGTCTAGTATAAACACTGACGTTGCCCTGCACGATGTAATTGGGGTCGTTGCGGATGTCTCTCGCCAAACCGAAGTCACAGATCTTTGCAACACGATGATTGGTCAGTAGCACATTCCTCGCTGCTACATCTCTGTGGATACACTGATAGACAGACAGGTGGACAGACAGAGAGAGAGAGAGATACAGACAGACACAAAGACAGAGAGACAGACAGGCAACAGAGATCCTGAGGTTAGCTACTAATTGTAATGATCATATTGATGTCAGTGTGTGTATGTTTTCTTACATTTTGGCTTGACAGGAAGTCCAGACCCTGAGCCACCTGGTAAGAAAACCTCATGAGGTCACCAACAGATAGACTGTCTGTCTGCACACCTGAGAGACAGGTCTGGCATCAGAGAAAAAAACTACACATTTGTTCAGCTATGTCAGGCATGTTTAGATGTGGTCAGGTGTATGCAAGTGTGTCAGGAGTGTTCAGGTGTCTCAGATATGTTCAGGTGTGTCACTTGTGTTCAGGTATCTCAGGTGTGTTCAGGTGTGTCAGGTGTATTCAGTTTGTTACCTAGCTGTTTCTGACCTGGACTCAGAATTGGCTGCATCTCCTGATATTCTGAACAGCACGAGATCCCACTGTCACTGCAACACACACACCGTGACATCACAGTGACATCATCACAGGTGACATTGACCTCAATGAAGTACAAATGTTATAATGAGCAGCTGCAGACTAACAGTCAGGTTATATCCAGGTGAGTAGCTCTCGGTCTGAAAAGTGAAGCCAATGAAGAAGTACCTTCTCTCTAATGGTCAACAGGGGGCGACGACTCTGGCTGTAAAATTACTTTACTTCTCATTTTAGCCATTTTAGTCATTACCTCAGTAATTGTGTTTATAGTCTCAATCACTAGTTTCATGTCTTACAGCATGATGTTCATTTTGTAAATGGTTTAATGTTTGAGCTGCCACTCATTCCACCAAGATATCAAGTTACATAAACTTATTTTTTCTGCTTACTTATACAGTTACTGCAGAGTTACTGTTCACCTCTGGTTACCTGTACAGGGCTGAGTGAGTCTGTACACAGGTATGACATCACAGAATCTACAATATATTTCATTAGATCTCTGAGAAAATGGTCTGACTGATAATATATGAATATTAATATAACACACTTCAAAATGAAACTCATTCAGACCTCCTGAGCCTAGCGTGCTGGGCAGCCATGTTCTTATAGAACGCCTCCCCCTCTACTTCATCAACACTCAAAAAGGATGCCATGAAGTCCTGAGTGTGGCCCCGCAGGAAGTTGAGCAGATCACCATGGCTACAGTACTCTGTGATCATCAGCATGGGGCCTAGTGGGCAGTGAAAAGTTAGAGAGAAGACGTCAGAAAAACAACATTTCTTAGTTTCAGACAAGCTGATAGTGCCGGGTCTGAAAAGTGAAGCCAATGCAGAAGTTATCTCAAGGAATTCAATCAAATGCAACTAGACTTGGTTATTTGTCTTTGAAGACGTTTCAACTCTCATCCAAGAGGGTAAAGAACTTTTCTGACAGAGAACTCACCCACCCAGAGAAGGAGGTCTTAGCCAAAGGCTTGAATTTTGCCAGGACACCAAAAACAGTTTCCTATAGTTGATTTAATTACAGCTACAGAATCAGCTATAAAGAAAAACAACTTAACTGAAACTGAAGCCGAACAGCTTAGGTTGAAAGTGTCAGGAGCTCTGTCCAATGCCAAGGCTCCCCCTTCCAACCTCACCTTTGAGGAAAGGAAAGCAGTAACAACACTCAGCAAAGATCCCAATATCACAATCCTTCCAGCAGACAAGGGACAATGCACAGTAGTGCTCAATACATCTGACTACCATGCCAAGGTCACTACACTACTCAGTGACAAAGAAAAATACAGAATTCTGAAAAGAGACCCAACCAGTGGCTACAAAAAGAAGGCAATAGAATGCACAAAAACTACAAAAACAAGGGATTATTGACAGGATACAATACCACCGGCTATATGCACAAGATTCAATCCCCTGCATATATGGACTTGCTAAGATCCATAAAGAAGAGACCGATTGTCAGCAGTATTATCTCGGTCAAGCATGTGGTGAACATCCTGGTACCCTTGGTGGGCAACACCCCTCACCATATCCAAAACTCCATTGATTCAAGTCCGAAAACTGAAAATGGAGCCAGGTGAAACCATGATTTCCTACAATGTGACTTCCCTGTTCATTTGCATACCAACCATGGAGGCTTTGGAAACAGTAAGAGAGCGACTTACACAGGACAACTCTCTCCAGGACAGAACAAAACTCAGACCAGAACACATATGCCAACTTATGGATTTATGCCTAAACACCACGTATTTCCAGTTCAATGGCAAATTTTACAGACAGAAACATGGTTGTGCCATGGGCTCCTCGGTATCCCCCATTGTGGCCAATTTATAAATGGAGGAGGTGGAACACAGGCCCTTTGCTCCTTTAAAGGAGTAACACCGAGCCACTGGTTCAGATATGTGGATGATACATGGGTCAAAATCAAAACCCAAGAAGTGCAAGCCTTTACTGAACACATTAACTCAGTGGACAGAAACATCAAGTTCACCAGAGAAGATGTTAAGGACAACAGTTTGCCCTTCTTAGACTGTGACGTCCATATAGAAAAAGACAGGAGCCTCCAAATTGGGGTATACAGGAAACCCACACACACAGACCAATATCACCTTTTCGACTCACACCACCCACTGGAACACAAGCTTGGTGTTATCAGAACCCTGCAACACAGGGCTGATAGTGGTTATCCCAGTTGGACCTTTGTGAAAACCCAGCAACACACTTAGACAGAGGCTGGTTAACCCCAAAGACAGAACACCACACACTCAGAAAAGCAGTATGGTGTATGCAGTACAATGCAATGAGGAATGCACCTATACATTGGGGAAACTAAGCAACCATTGCACAAGCGCATGTACCAATACAGGAGTCCCAACTCCTCAGGCCTAGACTCTGCTATCTACCTACACCTCAAGAAAAAAGCTCACTCCTTTGAGGACAACTATGTTTACATCCTGGACAGAGAGGATAGATGGTCTGAAAGAGGAGTAAAGGAAGCCATCTATGTGAAAATAGAAAAACCGTCTCTCAACAGAGGAGAAGGTCTGCGACACCGCCTGTCTCCAATTTACAATACTGCCCTTTTATCTCTTCCCAGGAGATTCAGCAACTTAGCCTCTAAGAACAACAGCCATTCACAAATGGCCCCATGTGACTTTAACGACTGTCGTTATAACACAATAGAACACTAACGAAGTCAAAACCAACTTTTTACCATCCCTAACGACTGTCACTCAATGACTGTGGTTTAACACATGGAGCACTAACGAGCCAATATCATCACTGACCATGTGAATGCCTCCACAGAGGTTAAATACCTGCGTATCCACACCAGCTAGTTGGACTAGTCCTAGCCTAGTCAAGCTAGCATGAACTGGTGAAGCCTCTTGGATGAGAGGTGAAACGTCTTCAAAGACAACGTCCAGTTGCGTTCGATTGAATTCCTTAAGATACGTAACCATGACCTGGATGAATGAGAATATTCACAGGCAATGCAGAAGTGCCTTAAACCTGCATTCTCTCTAATGATCAGCAGGGGCGACTCCACTAACTACAAAAAGAAGTCTGATTGTATGGAAGTCTATGAGACAATAACCCGACTTCCCACTTGATTCATTACATCAGTAAACATTTTCCTCAACATTTGCCTCAAGGATGTTGTTGTGACACTGATTAACACTGATACTAAATAATTGTAATGGTCATCACCTCCTCGAGTGCAAGCACCCAACAGGTTCACGATGTTGTCATGGTAACCAAGATGGCTGAGAATCTTCAGCTCTGACATCAGAGCTTCCCGCTCCTCAGAGTGAGCGCTCGCTGTTTAGTAACACATGAAATACAAATCTTCACTGTCAGGTAACAGCAGCTAACAACAATGTCATGATGATGATGGAGATTAATCGACTGACGTTTGAGCATCTTGACAGCAACTCGGGTAATGTTGTTGTCGGTTCCCAGACCATATGCCGTTGCCTCAACAACCTTCCCGAATGCCCCTGAACCCAAAACAGCTCCTGTCACAGAGAGTGAAAAAAGCATCAGAATACAGACAAAATAAACGGATAGTGAAGAAGGTTAAGAGAGACAACAGACGGTTAAATGTGCCTGAAAATGAACTGAACATTCATGTTGTTTTAATCGAGTTCTGTCTTGTACCAAGGCGGAGTTTGTCTCGGGGAAATTCCCACTTGTAATTGTACGGTAGCTGCATGGGGTCAACAAAGATGTAGTTGTTGCCATCGTTGCTTTCGATGATCTTCCAGCGAATCTCATATTTGGGTTTCTGAGAGAAGAAGATGTTACAGAACATGTCAGTCTGCAGAATGAACTCATGTTAAATGTCCATGATTATATTGAACATGTATGATCATCAGCAAAAGTACCTGTTTCCACTTGTAAAAGATGACTAATAAGAGCAGGAGGAGAACTGCAGTAACACTCAGAGCACCAATGAGATATGTGGTAAAAAACATCTGAGGTTTACCTGGAGAACCTAAAGACATGTTTCATCAATAACAACATTATGTTCAGTCATGTACAAGATTTTTCTAATGAAACGTTTCGACTCTTACGAAGACTGAAGACACCACGTGACAAGCCCATGCTGTTGTTGGCAGCACATTCAGCTGTGATATCAAAACCAGGTGACAGAGGGAGATCCAGGTCTTCCCTCACCTGCTCTTCCTCCTCCTGTGATATCATATCAGCTGGGAAGACCTGATAGGTGGAGATGTCTCCACATCTGCAGAGGAGGTGAAGCAGAGGTCAGGATGTTTGCTTCCTTTGTTATTCTCACACAAAGAACAATAAACCAGCCTTCTCAAGTGCCACCCTGAGGACTGTACAAACGTTCTGCTTTCTCAGAGTCTTTGCAGGACATTACATTGATTGGTACATACGTGTCTTTGACCCCAGGGCAGGTGTACCAGCGGATTGTGGGCAGTGGATATCCAGAACTGCTGCAGGTCAGAGTGTTATTTTCCAGAGTGACAAGAACACTTGGAAGACCTGAAAGATCCAATTTATTCTTTATATTCATATACACTGAAAAAATAATCGTAACCCTAACAAAAAACAACAATAAAATATGATGGAAGGAAGTAAAAGCTGGCAGACATCATTTAATGTGGTGATAAGAGGTTCCTCGTGAAACTACTGACAGATTTAAACATCTACAGACAGTAAAAGTTAAATATAATCATGAGGAGCAAAAAGGAAGCTGCAGCAGTGAGGAAGATTTTCTTACGATAAATTCTGAGATCAATGTTCATGGAGCCACTGAAGAATGGGTTAGAGAAGTGGAACGAGTACTGGCCTCTTTCCTCCTGACGGACCCGTCGCAGCAGTAGGCTTGCTTCTGACCTGCAGCATGAAAAATACATATTAACAAACATCCACACCAGCAATGCCACCTTAACTAACCGCAATACCAAAAATACCACGTTAACAAACTTTTAGTTTGCAATTAGTAAGCTAGCCTGTATCCCTTAGCATGCTGATCTGTATCCATTAGCATGTCTTTAAAGATTCTAAGTCATCACGACTCACATCAAAACATCTTCAAGTATCGCCAACCAAGTCCATTTGCCCATGATTCAACCTTCCTTGGATAATCATTAGCATGCTAACCTAGTGCCGTTAGAAGTATAACTCTCCTGATATACTGTGTTGTTGTTGTTGTTGACGTGTGTTGGTATCATCCAGCGATGGCTCCTGATTGGAGGATATGCATTCATCACAAAGGTCAGAATCACATCTCGATCTTCATATGCCTCTACTCTGCTGCTGCCACTAATGTTAGCATTGCTAGCCTCATTCATTTCCATTCTGTTTGTGCTAACATTAGCAACCAATTCCCCATTCACTTCTATGATTTCCATTGAACTGCTGCTAACATTAGCAACCAGGGCCCCATTGACCTCCATGGTCCTGGTGTTAGCATTAGCATGCTGCTGCAGGTACATCCTCAGGTAAGGACGATCTAGTGAAGAAACAATAAATACTGTTTTACATTCAATTTGAGAACAAAGATCTGTGATGTCCACTCTCACTATAACACTGGTGAATTTTCTTACCCAGAACTCTGAGCTGTGCAATTGCCGTGGCAACTCCAGCCTCATTGACAGCGGTACAGGTGTATGGTCCGCTGTGCGTCAGCCTGACAGCAGCAACAGTCAGCGTGCTGTTGATGTACAGGTGGTTGGTATATTGACGGCTGAAAGTGATGTTTGCCATCTAGAATGAACCATACAACCAAAAAAATATCAACACATTTGATCAGTATCAAAAACTCTCAGGTGACCTCTGACTTTTTACCTGTGTGTGGGGGTGTGTCCAGGTGACGTTGTAGAAGTGGGAGGGGTTACTGGTCAGACAGGTGACCTCAAACTGCTCTCCTTCAAGACGGACAAATTCATTCTGACTGACAGACAAGGAGGGAGGATGACGCAGCCCTGCAGATAGACAGATAGACTGTCAGACAGGTGGAGTGACAGACAGGAAGACTGTCAGACAAATAGAGAGACAGACAGGTCTTACTGGGCAGCACCAGCAGGTCGACAGGTGTAGAGCTGACTTGTATTCCGTCTCTCCAGCCTGAGCAAACGTAGCGTCCGTTAAATGCCCTCTGCAGGTGTCGGATCAGGGCTCCTTTCCGGGGGTCAACAGTCACATTCATGCCAGGGGGCAGGGCCGGTTCCCTGTTCCCAGCGCCCTCTAATTTGAGGGTGAGGTTTGTGATGGACGGGTTGGTCACAAGACATCTTAGTAGGAAGTCCTGCCCCTCTTTTACAATGGGGATGCTGCGAGGCGTGACGAACACGCTGGACGGGTTGGATGGGTCTAAGAGGGGCATGAATTGGAAACACGTTACATTTGAAAAACAGCGAAAGATTCGAAAGGGCCACCGTGATTAAAAGGGTTTGTTGGATTTACTCACCTAAGACGTACAGGTGGATCCAGATGTCCAGGTGCCCCAAGCTCTGGTTGGTGTACCCACAACGGTATGTGCCGGTGTGTCTGACATCTGACCTATTGACTTTCACCGGGTCTGGCAGCTGGTCCTGGTACAGCAGGCGGAATGCTGTAGAAGACCAGCGGACCGAACTGTTACCGTGACAACTGAGGGTGAAGGCGGAGCCGGCCCTCAGAACCCTTTCGGTTTGGTTTGGCAGGAAGTCCGAGTTTAGATGGATTGATGGAGGACAAAGATCTGAAACGCAGAGAGGAAACATAAACAAAGCAACAACACATGACCCCGTCCACATGACGAGTGGGTGTAATATAACCACACCCACCTGTACACACCTGTAGAGGGGAGGTCAGAGAAATGAATGATTATTAATTATTGTGTTAATGATGATCATTCTACTCAGTGCTGGATGTTTTCTACTTTATATGCTCAAAATATGTTGTATTTACAGCCTGTTCTGCTGAGAAAACATGACTGCAGCTGTAACCACTACTAGGACATCACTGTTCCAACTAGCCTTCTCATTAAAAAACACTGTAGAGTTGCCAGATTGTGTGCTACAGTATCTTCAAATGTGAGGCAAAGGTTTACTGCCTGATACTGCCCCTGATCATTACATACAAAACTACTGGCAGTTATTTACACTGTAAATATATTGTATTTATTATATTAATCAATAATACCTCAATTACAACAAAATAATATTTTTTCTATTATTTTTCAATAAACAAAACCAAACAATATTTTATGCTGAAGTTTGATTATCAGTGTGTCATTGACAAGCTAAATAAGAACAGATCACCAATATTTGTTGGTTTAGATTGTATTTCATAAGCAGATATTCTTATTTGTTTGCTGATATGAAAGAAGCAAAGCAAGAAGATCAGTGGATCTGATTGGATGTCTGTGGAGGATTAGACAATCTCATTGGGAGCAGCAGTAACGGCTGTTAGTATTCAGTTAGAACACTCTGGTGATGAGCCACCTTCTGGTCCAAGATCTTAGTCTAGTTAATTATTAAAAGATTTAAACTAAACTCACACTAAACTAAAGTCATACTAAACTAAACTCAAACTAAAAGAAACTTATAATAAACTAAACAGACAGACAGTGAACTCAGACTGAAATCATGACTCCAGACACGCAGTAGTTAATTATTTAGAATTAACTGAGTATTAGGCTTGGTGTCAGGCTCAATATCCATGATTTCTGTAAAAAGACAGATGACCAGATTATTGTTCTGAAGCTTCATGTGACAGTTTGAGGATTCACGTCATTGAGTTTCACAATCAGAACATTTCTGTTCTGAAAAAAAAAACCAAGAAGTGAAACTGTGCATCTGCTTAACTACCATCAGCAGTTTGGTAGCAGCATTTCCCAACTGCTGGACGAAACAGAGACGCAACAGAAGTTTTGACTCAGAATTAGGAGTTAACAAAACAACATGGATGCTCAGGACCAATGGCAATGATGTTAATGGTGTTAATCATGTGTTGATCCATTGTTAGACCTGCTGTGGGAGCTCTCTGACACTTGACATCATCCTCTAACTCTGACCTTTAAATCATCCTCTCTGCCAATCAGATATCAGATATCCTGCAGGTTTATATCCACTCTGTATCTGCTCAGATTGACCTACTGTGTCATCTGAAAGATATGATAGTCTAACATCATCACTGTTTACCAACACAAACCTCTTAAGATAGCTAACATCATGAGAGATGTGCCGCTATCAAATTAATGTTAGGTAATTTCACAATAGGTCTTTACACCACAATCAACTGGGATTTTATTCACTGAGCAGCGGTCTGTATGTTGGACAAAAGCAGTTTAAAATCTGTAAAGAAAATCAGGTTGTTCAAAGTTTCACACAGCTGACTGGAGATGAATTTAAATACAGTTAAATTCATAAAAGTACACAGAACAGAATAACGGTTAAACTGACTGTGGAGGGACGGAAATATATCTTAGAAATGAAGAGTAGCTGATTAATTAGTTGTTTATTCTTTAAAATGTCTTAAACAGTGAAAAATATTCATCTCACAACTAAAGAACAAAATATTTGTTAATGTTAATTATTTATTGTATTAAATCATTTGTAATGTTGTATTCTCTCTTATCTACTCTATTTGTTATTTCATCTAGTGTAACTGTTGTTTATATGAAATCTTCATGACTTTTCTGCTGCTTGTTGTTGTCTTATGAGTTTTCAGTTTTCAGGAGGTTTTGGGGGTCGGTGTTATGAAAGCCCAGTCAGTCAGGAAACACATTTGCTACCAGAAACCACACACACACACACACACACACTCTCTCTCTCTCTCTCTCCCACTTCCTTGTCTTACTTCTTCTTTGTTGAGGAGTCTGTGGGAGTGGTGGAGGAACTGGTTACCATGGCAACATGTTTACATCCACTCCGCAATTCTTTCATAGTAGTGTTTGTAGTACTATTTTAGGTGTAGTAGTTGTAGTACTGACAGTATTATGTGTAGTAGTTTTTGTAGCAGTATTTTATGTGTAGTAGTCAAAGTACTGACGGTACTTTATGTAGTAGTTCCTGGTTAAGTCAAATTGTATTATAAACTCTGAATAACACTAAGACATCTCGGTTTAAACTAACAATCAATCAGCACTGAAACTGTTTTATAATAGAATATGTCATTTATTATGTGAACAATTTTCAGATATTATTACTATAATATATTTAGTATATTACTATCATCTTAAGACATAAGATAATTAACTGAGATTAGATTTTGAGGAAAAAAGTTCAGACTGCAGTTCGTCACATCAAATTATTCAAATTCACGTTCAAGTAAGACACTATAACAACTTATTAATAAAACCTTTTTAGTTAATAAAACTATTACTTTAACTGTCCATGTCAATAAAACATCAGCAAATATATAATTATACAAATCTATGTTCATTAAGCTGTAAAAACTGTTCATTAGGAGTTATAAACTGTTAACTTCCTTTCAATAACACATTTATAAACTCTGGAAATAAAAGTTTGTTAAAGAACAGTCATTAATTTATTTTATAAAGACTTTATAAACCATTATTGAGCAGTTATGAACATTAGAAACAGTTATTAACCCAATAAAATTAATTACTTGTTAAGGAACAGTTATTTAGTTATTTATATGATGTGCAACTTATGAATATGTTTTAATGTCTGTGAATAATATTGTTTCATGCTTTATTTATATAGGTAGATAGATATACTTTATTAATCCCAAAACTGGGAAATTATATTATGTCTTCACACATGAATAACGATAATGAAGTCTTAATAATGCATTAACACTTAATTAACAGTTAATTAATAGTTTGGTTATCGTCTTACCTTCAGCTGAGCAGCAGCTGAGGATGATCGACAGCAGCAAAGAATGCAGCAACATCTTCTCTCCTGTTGTTGTTTAGACTGATGGAGTCAAACCAACTCTGAAACTGAAGGAACTGCACTTCCTGTCTGTCAGAAGCCAGCAACAGTTGTTCCAAACCTAGGGTTCAGGCCCCTCCAAAGGGTCGCCAGTGGATTGTCCAGTTTTGGGATTTTTTTTCCTCTAATCTCTAATATTTGGTGATATATTAATTAATTTGAACATTTATTAAAATAAAACTGTGTGAGACCCCTTTAACCTTTTCATCTATGCACTTGCCTACTTGCAGTTGTTTCTTACTTTATATATTACAAGTTCATATATTAAAGTAAAGTCATTGTCATCTAATAATACATTTTCTCTCTTGTAAGTCAATTAGAAACGTTATTAAATATCAAAATGTGAATGTACAGACATTGAGGTTTTTATACAGAAATAAGAATTAAATAACACCCACCAATCAACAAATAACTGGTATGAACACTGTGACAGACCTAAAAATGAAGATATATATATATGTACACATGTATACATGTTGTATATGTGTCTGTATGTTATGTATATTTAGAGGCAGTTTCTGTGTTACAGTTTCTCCGTAAATCATCTCAAACGTTAAAAGTGACTGGTTGATCTTTATTAGCATTATTACTGGATTATTTCAATTTAAATATCAATATCAGTTAATATTGAGTCAGGAAGCACACATAAATATGTACAGAGGTATCTAATCATACTGTCAGAGGTTCGTGTTGAACAAAAAGAGGAAGGTTATTGTTCAGTGAATCATAGTTTTAAAGTTGACATTTGGCACATTTCTCAGCTTCTATCAGGAAGTTGAAAAAATATAAGAGGTGGGCGGAGTAAAACGTGAATCGCCTGAAACACACGGAACACTTGGATCACCTGATCCACCTGGATCATCTGAAACACCTGTATCATATTGAAACACATGGACACGCTGACACCAAGTGGATAGCTCGGATCTGACTAAAAGATCCTCTAAGCAGTCAGCTGTTCAGCTTTTCGAGGAAACACATTTTGTTTTTTAAGCCTCTTTTTCACTTGCCAAAATTAGCATTAACATTATAATACTTAATATATATATAATATATGAATTATGAATATGCTAACCAAGCTCGCTTGCTAGTGTATTGTTACTGTTAGCTCCACCCTATCGTCCACATATGGTCACTTCTGGTGCTCCAGAAAAAACAAGATGGTGATAGCCAAAACGTCTGGGCAGGAGTCTTCAAAACAATGGGTAATAGGTGAATTAGGTTCCTTGCAAATTTGGCGCTGCATTTCTGCAAATGGAGTTGGAGATTTGTTCAGAATTAATGGTGTCCTCAATGCTGACAAATACAGGTAGATACAGTGGTATGAAAAAGTTTGGGCACCCCTGATCGTTTTCAGGATTTTCCTGTGTTGTGTTTGTCTGCTATATGATATATCTAACTGAAAATGCTGATCTGAACAACCAATGATTTATAAAGGAAAATCCTGAAAACGATCAGGGGTGCCCAAACTTTTTCATACCACTGTACTTGTCCATCATATGATACCATCAGGGAGGCGTATCATTGGCCCCAAATTTATTCTGCAGCAGGACAACAACCCCATACATCCACTAATAACCATACAGGTCATTCAGAGAAGTCCTGGAAGTGATGGCCCCCACAGAGCCCTGATCTCACCATCATTGAATGTGTCTGGGATTACATGAAGAAGCTTACATTTGAGGAAACTTACATCCACAGAAGATCTGTGGTTAATTCTCCAAGATGTTTGAAACAACCTACCAGTCACGTTCCTTCAACTCCAACTGTGTGCAAGTGTACCTAGAAGAACTGATGCGAAAGGATCAAATTCAAATCAAATCAAATTTTATTGATATAGCCCAAAATCACAAAATACATTTGTCTCAGAGGGCTTTACAATCTGTACAGGGAGTGACACCCTCTGTCCTTCGACCCTCGATTCGAGTGAGGAAAAACTTGCCCACCAAAAAACCTTTTAACAGGGAAAAAGGTGGAAGAAACCTCAGGAAGAGCCACAGAGGAGGGATCCCTCTCCCAGGACGGACAGACGTGCAATGATGTCACATGTACAGAACAAATCAACACACACATATTGTACACTCACAATGAATAATAGTGATATATGGATGCTCACAACAAATATTGATTCCTCTGTTCATTCAATGCATTTTGTTAATTGATGAACTATTAACACTTCCGTTTTTTAAATCATTCTTAGTTTACAGTATTTTTCATACCTGCCTAAAACCTTTGCAGTACTGTATAGATATAGATATGCGGATAACACCTGTCTCCTCATGTATTTTAGATATTAATGTCTGGATGTCACAAAACTGAAAGCTTTACCTCCACGTCCACATGTAAGAGTCTTTGACTCAAATCTGAACTTTCACGCTCATGTGGGATTTGATACCAAATCAAATCATCTCAAAAGTATCACTTAAGTGCGATCATTTCTCTCTCTTTAGAGACTTATGCATGTTTTTTATATACAGCAGGCTGGACTGTTGTTGTGCTCTCCTTTTTGGTTGGCCCAAAAAGTTAAAATCAGCTGAACTCTGCAGCCAGAATACTGAGCAGGGCCAAAAGGAGAAAACACATTACCATAAGGAATCTTGGAGATCAGGAAATTTCTTTTAATTCCCACATATCAAAGACTGCCCTTTTTGACTTATGTAACATTAGTAAAATCAGACACATTCTCCCTCAATAACCCATTTGTTACTTCCAGGCTGGATTATTACAATTCCTTATTACCAGGCTGCCCCAACAGGCTCCTTGCCTACAAAGTGCATAATAGTCAGGCACCGTCTGATTTTAAATACGGTAGTTTTTAATAAAGTTTCAGTTCAGATGAACATGAATCATGTAGAAAGTATCTAAAAGCTTTGGAGACAAAATAAGAGCAGGTAAACAGATATAAAGATATAAAACACATATACAGACACTGCAGGATAATACAGAGTAAATGAAAGATATGAAGCTAAATATGAATCTGATTCAGGACCTGCTGTACAAACATTTCATTCATACCTGATGTTTCTGTTTCACTCGACTCAAAAACACATTTTAAAAATATATTTCCATTGCAGCCTGATTGATTGATTGTTCTGGTAGATGGAGACATGAGATTAATTAAACCCTCTTCTCTGCCTTACAGGCAACTGAGGCCTTCACAGGCTGCTCTCCTCATCTACATCATGGCTGCAGGACAACTTGGACTCCTTATTCTCGTTTATGTCCACTGATGATGTCACTTCCTCTGCTCCAGGTGCATCCTGGGAGTCTGACAGCTGAGGGCTGTGGAGGAGACAAAATTGTTATGACTGGTAATCGACAAAAGTTAGGACTCAAAGGCACGACACGAAAACAGTTCAAGTTCAAACAAGGCTTAGTTTACTTGCCAGGAGGAGGGTTCGGTACACAGTAATGAGTCAGACAAGGCAAACAAATCCAAATGGGCTAGGCAAAGGTACTTGAGAAAGCCTTAGCCAATCAGCTATGTGATTTTCTCCATACAAACAACTTATTTGAGGAGTTTCAGTCCATGCAAACTCCATGCAAACCAAGTTTCTCATGGAGTCCCACAAGATTCACTTGACTAGACTTCAAGCATGCATTAAGGACATAAAAAATTGGATGACCCACAATTTTCTGATGCTAAATTCAGATAAAACTGAAGTTCTCGTAATAGGACCCAAACACCTTAGAAACTATCATTCCAGAGATTTAGCCTTAGATGGGATCACCCTGGCCTCCAGCTCCACCGTAAAAAATCTTGGCGTTGTTTTTGATCAAGACTTGTCCTTTAATAACTATATAAAACAACTTTCGAGGACTGCATTCTTCCACTTGCGTAACATTGCCAAAATCAGACGCATCATTTCTCAAGCGGATGCAGAAAAACTAGTCCATGCATTTGTTACTTCTAGGCTGGACTATTGTAACTCTTTGCTATCAGGCTGCTCTAATAAGTCTCTTAAGAGTTTGCAGCTGATTCAGAACGCTGCTGCACGTGTTCTGACAGGAACCAAAATCAGAGATCACATCTCTCCCATTTTGGCTTCCTTGCACTGGCTACCCGTTAAATCTAGAATAGAATTTAAAATTCTTCTAGTAACATACAAAGCTCTTCATGGTCAGGCACCATCATATCTACAAGAGCTCATAGTACCTTACCACCCCACTAGAACATTGCGATCCCAGGATGGTGGGTTCCTTGTGGTTCCTATAGTGTCTAAAAGTAGATTGGGAGCCAGAGCTTTCAGCTATCAAGCTCCTCTTCTGTGGAATAAACTACCACTCTGTGTTCGGGAGGCAGACACGATCAACACCTTTAAGAGTAGACTTAAGACTTTCCTGTTTGATAAAGCTTATAATTAGGGCTGGCTCAGGTCATCCCTTAGTTATGCTGCCATAGAACTAGACTGCTGGGGGACTCACATACTCTCTTTTTCTCTCTCTCTCATTCTCTCTCTCTCCTTATCTATCCATCTATCTAATCCATCTATCTATCTTGTTACTAACTAAACTTCTTCCTCGAAGTTTCTGTGCTCTCTCGTCCAGCAGGTTCTTGTGGACTGTGCCTGCTGCTGTGGTTCTGCGTGGCGTCTACTGCATGTGTTGTCACCGTCATCATTGTTACCATATCCCCATTACAGATTATAGTTAGTTAATGATTTGCTGTTGTGCATCTGTGTCTCTATCACAGGTTCCACTGCTACTGTAATAATTCATCACTTATTGTAACCTATTCTCACACATTCTGTGTGTGTTGATTTGTTCTGTACATGTGAACCTCATCTGTGGCTCTTCCTGAGGTTTCTTCCACCTTTTTCCCTGTTAAAAGGTTTTTTGGTGGGCAAGTTTTTCCTTACCCGAATCAAGGGTCTAAGGACAGAGGGTGTCACTCCCTGTACAGATTGAAAAGCCCTCTGAGACAAATGTATTTTGTTATTTTAGGCTATATAAACAAAATTTGATTTGATTTGATTTGAAAGGCAGAGGTCAGCAAACAGGCAAAATCCAAAAAAAATAAAAAACGAAATACATGGGACAGCATAATTTCCACCATCTTTTTGGGGTAGGGCAACTTGGGCAGAGGAATGAAATGAACCATCTTGGAAAAGTCCAGTGAAATGACCAAGGACGATGAGGGAAGCAGGAAGGGAGGCTTGAGGAGACTCCAGAGAGAAAACAGAAGAGCAGCAGTTTAACATACATCCTTCACTCCAGGCCATAACCTCACCAGTGACCCAGTTCATGTGGGGATTGTGTTTAGCAAGCCACGGTAACCCTAGTATGAGAGGATGTAACAAAGACTCAAACAGGTGGAAGCTCAGGAGTTCAGAGTGATTATCAGCCATGGTAAGTCGGACCAGTTGAGTACGATGAGTGACCCTGTACAGCAATCGACCATCCAAAGCACTAGACTCCAAAGTTTCAGGCAAGGAAATAAGACAGAGACCCAGCCTCTTGGCCAATTCCCAGTCCATAAAATTCTGATCAGCCCCAGAATTCACCAACAAAGGATGAGAGAGAATCTGGGTAGGGGTGATGAGTTGTGCTTGAGTGAGAGGGCAGCTCACCAGCGCCCTCTTCTTCACTGGTGAGCCCTGTCTTTTACTGGACGGAATAACAGGAAATGACCCAGCTGTGAGCAGTAGCTGCATTGGCCCTCTCCTTGGCAGCACTGTCTCTCCTCTGGAGTGAGTCTGGCTTTTTCCAGCTGCATGGGTTCCTCTGGAACAACAAGGGGCGAGATGGTAACAGGGGATGCATGAGGAGGAGATCGCAATGAAGGAAGATTTCCATGAGACTGCCCCCTATGGCCGGGTGGAGGAGCAGTAGATCTGAGACTATCCTTTTCTTTCTCCATCAAACGAGTATCAATGCAAATAGCAGAGTCCAAATCTGAGGGGATGTCTGGGGGAGCCAACTGGTCCTTTATAGGGTCAGCCAGCCCATAGAGGAAGGTGTCAATCTGGAAAGAAGCATTCCAACCACTGTCCGCTGCGAGGGTACGAAAACTCTATGGCATAATCAATGACATGCAGTTTGCCTTGTCGTAGACCCACAAATGCACATGCTGCCTCACGATCAGGGGTGGTGTGGTCAAAAATCTTACTCAGGGTTTTAGAGAAGAGTTCCAGAGATTGACAAATGGAAGACCCTCTGGCCCACTTTGCCATAGCTCAGGTTTCAGCTCTGCCGAAGAGATCGGTTATGATGACCGCCACCGTGGAGCATTCAGTGGGAAATGCTGGTGCCTGCAGCTCAAGGTGGAGTCCGCACTGAACCAGAAATGACTGGCAATTCCCAGAATCTCCGGAAAATATATAGGCTTGGCGAGGTGGAAATTAAATCAAATCAAATTAAATCAAATTGTATTTATATAGCCCAAAATCACAAAATACATTTGTCTTAGAGGGCTTTACAATCTGTACAGGGAGTGACACCCTCTGTCCTTAGACCCTCGATTCGAGTGAGGAAAAACTTGCCCACCAAAAAACCTTTTAACAGGGAAAAAGGTGGAAGAAACCTCAGGAAGAGCCACAGAGGGGGGATCCCTCTCCCAGGACGGACAGACGTGCAATGATGTCACATGTACAGAACAAATCAACACACACATATTGTACACTCACAATGAATAATAATGAATTACAATGGATTAGGTGGAAATTAGGTGGAAGAATCTAGTCGACTGTCTGGCCTGGGCACTTTGTGGATGTTGACAGACTTAAATGATTTGTATACATTGGCCTCTGTGATGACCAAAGCACTGGTTGTGGCAGCAGTGGTGGGGCTTCCCACCGTAAAACTGGAGGGAGGCAGTGGCCTGTGCCACTGGATCTCCCTTTAATGTCTGATATTGTATGTAGTCCCTGCCACGTACCATTTGAGTCATTACCACTTTGCTGTGTCTTAATCTTCTATGCATTCTCATCTGGCTGCCATGATCACGCTGCAGGAGTTGTAATGGGCTTTTTCTACTGCAACTGAGACTGGTTTCTTTAGGGGCCAAAATAATAAAAAAACAATAAAATAAGCAAAGAGTTGCAACGTCGGCCATACTTGACTTCATCTTAAGGGCCAACAATTCCTTCATCATCACCATCATTTTCATCATCACAGTTAATGCTTTGTTCAATGGGCATACCTGACTGCGTCCACCACAGTGCCGCTGCTGGTTTCTATGGTGATGTCAGTGATGGGGATAATGTAAGTGCCATGGGAGGGACCTGCTTTATGTGGCTGTGCCTCCAACAGGTGAACTTTCATGTTTCCTACAAACAAAGAGAAGATGTGGGATTTAAACATGAAGGAACAAACATGAACTTAATGTGCAACACACGACAGGTGAGTCATCAATAATCAGCTTTGTCTATTACAAAATGTTTATTATTTATTATTCAACCGTTCGTTACCGTTCATTTGATCCACTGGATCCTCTGCAGCCCGGGATGAACACAGTCTAGATCGAACAACAGCTGGATTTTCTCCTTTCAGGAAGTTGTTGGTCAGCTGGACGAAGCGCTGACAGGAGAAGAAGAGAAGTTGGAGTGAAGTAGAGTGGAAGTGAAGTAAGACTGAAGTTAGAGTGAAGTTGGAGTGGAAGTGAAGTTGTTAGAGTGAAGTCAAGGTGAAAGTGAAATAAGTGAATTAAGAGTAAGTGTTACAGTGGACTGGACAGCTGGCTTCCATTTTTTTCAAAATCAGAGAACCGATGACAGAATTCTCTTTCAGATCGACTCTTTCCGTATGGCTAGTGTGAGGAAATCATTTAAAGGCTCTAACATTTGTGTACATGTCATCCACCTTATTAGCTTTTGCTAGTAAAAAAAACCAAGGCTTTTTTTGCTGACAAAAAACTAGCCTTGGTACTTGACTCTTGGATTGCAGTTTGTCTGTGAAAAATATTTTGCTGAGTCTGTAAATTAGCTGTCAATCTCTGAGCTGTAGCTCAATATTTTGTTGTCCACTCTTTATTTAACACTCTGCATTCACTGTCTACTTTTCTTTCCTTTGGTCCGCTCATTTTTACTGAAGGGGTAAAAGTGCAAAGCGAAAAAAAAAAAGTGTAGTACATTAGTACATCACACTTCAACAAAGGTCAATGTGGTTGTAGTGAGCCATCTGTTGTGGACACATGTGCACTACAGGGAAGGGTAAAACGAGGTGTAATATATATATATATATATATATGTGTGTGTGGGCCGTTAACGGTGTTAACGCGCTGCGATAATGTGAGACTCTTATCGAGCGATATAAAAAATACCGCCGTTAATCTATTATCAAAATTGGGTTTGAAGCTGGGTCCTATAATAAGCAAACTGATGACTTTCATCGTGCTATTTTGCGCGGATGTATACATATTTGCACTGTAGGGGGCGAGAACTAGTTTTTGAACCTCTACGCGCCTGTGAAACACCAAACGTGATAGTCTATCATGGATGCAGCCACAAAGCCGCAAGGCTTGCTTCGGGGAAAATTCATTTTTAAGAAGCTTCCCGATGGTGACATCGACAAGACTAAGGTTGTGTGCACCGTATGCAATGCAGAATTGGTTTACTGTAGGAGTTCTTCCAGTCTCAAATACCACCTGAACACAAAGCATCCCTTTGCTATAAGCAGTCAGTGATGCATTTTGCAAACTGATGCATTTTGGCTCGTGTTCTAATGCATCCCCTGGTTTAAGAAACCCGTTCTCAAAGTCTTACTTTTGTTCAGTTGGTTGTTGGCGTGAAGTTATAGTGAAGTTATAGTGATGTTAGGGTGAAGTTAGTGTGAAGTCAGAGTGAAGTTAGAATGAAGTTGGAGTTTCCATGGAGCTTCATTTATTTACTTTTCTGTAATCATCCGTTAGCATGTCACCAATGGAGATGACCAATGAGGAGAAAGCTGGTCTGTCCTGAGGTTTCTCCTGCCAGCACTGTTTCATCACATCAAAGCTGAAGAGACAAGAGTCACACTAAAGATCTGGTAATAAGGCATGGTAATAATAAAATGCATTTTTGTAAAGAGCATCTATACCTGATATCTGTTACATTTTATTCACTAAAAGTTGTTTAAATTTCCCAAAAACCATCTTACAGCCCAGATTCCCCTTTGTCTTCCATGTTGGGAACCACTGCTCTAATCCATCATGAACATCAACTTTATTTTTTTTTCACATAACCTCATATCCCACATTAACCAAGTCTTCAGTTGATTTCTATCTGACACCAGTGATGCGTGAGTCATATGTCATACATGTTTTGTGGAGCGTGGTCAGGTTGGTTCATACGATATCCTCTCTTCAGAGAGGAGTAAAACACTTGGGTCATGGGGAGGTCAGGGTACGGGCTCTCACCTGGGACAAAACATACAATATACTTCTGAAGAAACGTGAAATCCTCACATGGTAATGACTTATTTTTAATAAACTTTTTGACTTCTATTTTCCTTATTAACATAATCAGACAATTTAGCAAACTAGCAACAACAACTTACAAAATGAGAATAAGTAGTTGTAACTCATAAACTTACTACCTTACTGTAGCAGTCTAACTACATGTTTTATTATGCAACACTTTAATTTGGTCACTTTTCCACCAAAAATATGGTCAAAATTATCTAGTACTCAAATAAAACACAGAATAAAATGGCAGCTAATATGTTTTGGCGTTTACCGAGAGAGAAGATCTCCCACAGCAGGACTCCGTAGGACCAGACATCGCTCAGCGAGTTGTAGACGTTGTGAAAGATGCTCTCTGGAGACATCCACTTCACCGGCATGAAGGTCTGAAAGTAAATAACATGACATAATAATTATGAAGTGACCTAATGACATAAATTATATTTCTGCCAACGAGGTGAAATATGTTAACGTACGTTTCCCCTAGCAACGTAGTCCTGATCCTTCAGCAGATCTCGGGCCAGACTGAAGTCACAAACCTTTACCAGCTTCCCTTCAGAGACCAGGACATTCCTCGCTGCCAGGTCCCTGTGGACACACTGGAACACGGATGGTAACACGTCAACATGGTATGGTAACATGTCAACGCACAACATGGTATGGAAACATGTCAACCTGCAACACCATATGGAAACATGTCAACCCACAACACAGTATGGAAACATGTCAACCCAAAACACGGCATGGTAACATGTCAACCCGCAACACGGCAGGGTAACATGTCAACCCGCAACATGGTATGGAAACATGTCAACCCATAAAACAGCATGGTAACACGTCAACCCTAACCTATTAGTGATGTATTGATCAGTTGCGTAGTGATAGGTCATGTATTCATTGGTTGTATAGTGATCAGTGATGTATCGATCAGTTGTGTAGGGATCAGTGATGGTACTTTTTTGGAAGAGAGGAAGTCCATGGCCTGAGAGACTTGGTAGGAGAAGCTGAGGAGGTCGTTGAGGCTAATAGGAGAATCACTGTGAAGGAGAGACGGCAACTCTTGCTGGTCTGAAGGAGGACAACATTAGTCACATTATTCAGATCAATATATATTATCAAAATCATTCATCTATCGTTTTACATTATTAATGGAAGAACATTTATACAGGAGATCATGTGATTCATACAGGATAACCATATGAAACTCAGTCAGTTGTACTTCATTGTAAAATAATAACTGTTTAAAGTGAATAATCATTAATAATGAAATATTTGTCAGATGTTCCTGTAGTGCATCTATTTGTATAAAATGTTCTATGTAAATAAAGTCAGATTGATAATGATGATAGTAATAATTATGATGATAATAAATAAGTATTACATATAAATCAGTATGATCCATACACAGACAGTGTCACCTTGTGGTATGTACGGTGTCTCGTATACTGCAGGTTCGATGTCAGCATAGCTGTGCTCCTGCATGGAGACGTACTGAACACTCTTGTCTTTATTCATAATCATGTAACCTCCACCAGCATCGCTGCAGACAATACAACGCAGCACAGATTCATTCAGTCAGTATTTATTATACTGTTATTATTCCTTATTTATTATACTTTGTATATGTGTGTGTGTGTGTGTATACTGACCTCTTGAAGTGTGCGTCATTTTGTAAGAAGGTGTGTTTGTTCCGCTGCAGGTAGTTCACCAGGTTTCCATGACGACAGAACTCAGTGATCAGATATACAGGACCTGGAGAGACAGACAAGTAAAGCTGTCTACCTGTTCAGGTGGTAAATGTCTGTATTTGCTAATAGCAAACTGAAACAAAATGCAGGTTTACGTTGACAGAAAGAAAGAGTCAAGATACAATAAAGATTAAAGATTATTTAGGATTCATTTAAAATTAGTCTAGGATAAGCCAGAACGGTCCACAGGGGCTCATGGGCTATTTTACACTGTAAACACAGTCACTGGATGATCAGAGCAAATGTTTAGTTTCATACAGTAGGAGTTAAAATAAAACCACAAAATTTCTAAAATAGAACCATGTATGCCAAGCTTTAGTTGAGGATTAGTTTAGGATTAGTCTTGGATAAAGAAATTAAAAGAAAAAGAAAAAATAATTAGCTTTGGTTGAGTTTAGAATAAAGTCAGGATTAAAGTGTGTACCTCCCCTTGTGCACGCCCCCAACAGATTGACAATGTTCAGGTGAGGACCGAGGTGAACCAAAACCTTCAACTCTGACATCAGAGACTGAACTGCACCACTGTTTTCTGAACACACACACACACACACATATTTAAAGATTTACCTTCAAACATATGAGAGAGAGAGAGAAATCGGAAGTTTTGAAGAACAGTAACCTACTTAATTTAGGTACATTATTTTCAGGCTTGTGCACAAATGGGGGTGACTGGTAATAGATTAAAACTTTCAAACAATAACTTTATTTTACATTGTGGTGAAGATCTTAAAGTTACCAAACATGTCAAATCTGTTGGGTTGAAATAAAGCAGCAGACATGGAATATTTCCATCGGACATTAAAGTAGACTGTGATTTGAATATTTTACTCAGTAGAAACATGGTGAACACACAGCAGATATTACAAAACTATGATTTTGCAGGTAGACAGACAGGCAGGCAGAAAAACAGACAGGTAGACAGGTCAAGAGAGAGGTTGACGTACGTTTGACCATCTTCACAGCCACTTTAGTCGTAGAGTGAGAGTGAAGCAGACCACTGACTGTTGCCTCAACAACACGTCCGAACGCACCTGAACCCAACACCTGACCTGGAGACAGACAGATGGAGAGACAGAGAGGCAACGAGGTGAGACTGATGCTGACAGTCTTTTTTTTTATTGTTTTGACTTATCACAGCTGAGAGGAAACTGCATAAAGTCAAACAGTCAAACAGTCAGTTGAGTATATTCAGGCCAACTATGAAGTAAAATTTTTCACAAACCTTATCAATCCAATCCAATCTACTTTATTTGTATAGCACGCTTTTTATAAACACAGGGTTACCTAAGTGCTGCACAGAACAATAAAGCTGTCACACCGCGGTGAGGTCAAGCTGGGTTTTTGTTATGTCTTGTCATTTCCTGTTTTATTTTGAAAGATAACTCTCCTCTCGTTTCAGGTCACTTGCCCTTCCTCATGTCACCGGTCTGATTGTCTTCCCTGCCCTGATTGTTCCCCATTTCCCTCATCTGTGTATATATAGTCTGTGTTTCCCCTTGTCCCGTGCCGAAGTTTTGTACTTTCTGTCGTCGCACCCAAGCCTTTCCATTGACTCCAAGCCTGTTCCACGTTTCTTGCTTTGTAAGTTTCATAGCCATAAGTTTAGGTGTAGAAAGTGTTTTTGTAGCCTGTTTTCGTCCTACGGGATCGTTTTCTGTTTGATTGATTCTTTCCTCTTTGATAAAGTTTTTCATCCTCCGGGATTGTTTTTATTTCTAGCCAGTTTAGGAGATAAGGTCATAGATATAGATAGTTCTGTTTCCTCCTCATTTTCAAGTGAGTGTTTTTGTTTGATAAATTTTATTAGTTCATTCCTTCCCATTTTGGTGAAGCGTTTTTCTTTCTAGTTTAGTGATTGTGATTTTCAGAGAGAGTAGCAGAGTTTTAGTTAGAGTTCTGGTCAGTGTAGCCATTTTTGTTGTATTCTTTGTAGACTGTGTATCAGCAGCGCGGAAACAATAAAAGTTTCTTCCAAACCTGTTTATTCCGCGTCTAAGTCTGCCGCTTTGTTCTGAGCCTGACAAAAGCACAATAAATATGTAGCATAAAGACCAAATAAAATAAATAGATAAGAAGCACTGTCTGCACAAGATAAAATATGGAAATATACACATAAAAAGAAAACATAAAATATCATAAAATCAGATTAACAATTAAAAAAATAATGATTAAGAATAAAATCAAACAAAGTCAAATAGAATCGACACTCTACAATGAGTTAAAAGCCAAGGAAAAGAGATGGGTTTTAAGAAGGGTTTTAAAACAAGCTAAAATCTGTGAAATGTGCTCATATTTGTTTGTGCCAGTTAATAGACGTGCAGCAGCATTTTGAACCAGTTGAAGACAAGTGATGGAGGACCCACTAACCCCCAAATAAAGTGCATTGCAGTAATCCAGCCGAGTGGTCACAAAGGCTGGATTACTGTCTCAAATTGTTTATTTTGAAAGACTGGTTTAATTTTAGCTAGCTGCCTCAACTGAAAAAAGCTTGACTTCACCACAGCCTTAATTTGGCAAATTTAAGGTCTGAATCCACTTTTACCCTCAGATTTTTCACAATTGGGGCCAAATACTTTGCCAAGGAACCCAGATCAACAGTGGGGGTCTCAGAGGTGTCACTAAAGACCACCATTTCTTCATTAAAATTTAGAAAATTTAAGGCCATCCAGGCTTTACGGTCCTGTAAGCACTCTAGTATCGGGTCTACAGAGTATGAATTTGATTTATTGAGGGGGACGTAGATCTGGCAGTCATCTGAATAGCAGTGAAAAGAGATGCCATGTTTCCAGAGAATAGAACTAAGTGGGAGCAGGTAAAGAGAAAATAAAAGAGGGCCAAGCACAGAGCCGTGTGGGACCCCGCATGAGAGAGGAGCAGTGGAGGACACAGAATTCTCCAAGCTTAACACAGAATGTCCTATGAGACAGATAGGACCGGAACCAATCTAGAGCTGTGCCACTGATGCCCACCCACTGCTCCAAACGAGCAATCAGGATTTCATGGTCGACTGTGTTGAATGCTGCAGTCAAATCTAAAAGTACGAGGACAACACAGTGACCAGAGTCAGTAGCTAGCTAGCAGTAACTTCCTTAAAAAGTCGAGGTGGGACCGGATCATCTGGAGAACCCAACAGCTTCAAATGATCCACGATCTCCTGCACAAAGGACAGAGTCACAGGTTCAAACATGTCCAACACAGCAGAGCAGGGGACAAAACACTGAAGGGTCAGAAGCAGGAGGTGAAATAAGTGCTCTAGTAGAAGTGACTTTATCCATTAGGTAGTGTAGAAAGGTCTCACACACAACAGGAGAGGCCTCAATTCCAGTCTGTAGTGCTTTCAGGGCAGAGTTGATAATTTTAAACAACACATGAGGCTAACTGAACAATATCAGAGTAAAGTATATTCTTTTTGCCTCTTTACAGTGTACTGGTAATGACGCCAGCAATCCCTCAGTATCTGAAAAGACACTTGCAATTTGTCCTTTTTCCACTTCCTCTCAGCTCTTCGACACTCCTGTCTGACTGTGCGGGTTGTTTCATTTAACCAGGGCTCTGATTTTTCTTTCTGCTGCCTGGTCTTTAATGGAGCCGCTGTGTCTATGGCAGATTGACAGGTGTCGAGAAATCATGAGTCGAGAGCCTCTGTATCCATGTACACAGAATCAGGAATAACGCAGTTCTGGCTAAAAACTGCGGAAAAGTGAGCAGCAGTGGAAGGGTTAATAACTCGACATCTGCGAGCAGCAGCATGAGGTTTAACTGTGTGACAGCAAACAGGAGCTTCAAAGAGTACAGGCATATGATCCGAGAAAAAAGCTTCACACACCTCTAGGTTAAGAACAGGCAAAACCGAAGATAAAACAAGATCATGTTTGTGGCCACGTTCATGTGTAGGTCCAAGTACATACTGGATTAGATTAAAAGAGTCAATGATATTTAAAAGGTCTTGCACTAGCGGGTTTTCAGGGCAACACTCATGAATATTACAATCCCCAACAATAAGGACCCGGTCATATTTAGGCATAATATCGGCTAAAAACAAAGCAAAGTTCTCTGTCCAAAACAAACAAAACCGACAACATTTTTGACGGAGGCTTCTAGATCTAGCAGCGTCTGGCGATCATACACCAGCAGAGTGTTGACAGTTTGTGTAACAAGTGTCAGAAACAGCAGAAACAAACATAGTAGTCGGAGCACCTGACGGCTCGCCTCACACACTGGTGCCATCTTGGTCCACAGCACTGCATCTTTGGCAGTTTCTTTTATCAAAGCTACAAGTATTGATTTAGTTTAGATTTTTTTTGTCTATTAGTCTCACATAATCTCAAGGTAAATAGCATGAGACACGTTTTTGCCAACCTCTAAAATGTTAGCTAGCCTACATATTACATGACATAGCATCTTTGCTAACTCAGATTTCTCAATTATATCTGTGATTATCTCTGTGTTTTACAGACACACCAATGAGATAGGATGAGATACTTATTGTCTGCTGCAGTTGTACTGTGCAATGGTATCCTACAATTTTGAAACAGTGTGAATCAGCCTGCAGGCAGGCTCCTTGTTCACTTATGCATCGGGTTGGTTTAGCAGGATTAATTCAGGGTTAATTTAGTAGTTTAATACACCTACTCAGGGGATTCCATATTACAATGTCTATCTTTCCCAGTATCATTTTTGGGATGGCGCAGAATTAAATAATCCTGTACTACGTGACATAGTAGTACTCTGGGGTTAATGTCATCCTATCTGGGGATTACTTAGAGTTTATGTGATCTCTGAGGATTATGCAATACCTAGTAATATTAAATCATCTCTGGGGATTAACTGGAACTATGTGTTCTCAGCATTACCTAGTCCTAAATTGTCTCGCGGTATTTCCCAGATGGAGTTGTAGGGCAGTTGGGTGGGGTCGAGGTAGATGTACTGCTGTCCGTCAGGACTCACTGACTCAATTACCTTCCAAAAAACTTCATAATGAGGTTTCTGAACAGGAAGAGACAAACAAATACAAGATTAAAAAGGAAAATAATTCGGTGCCAGTATTGGTACTGACAGAAAATACAAACTCCTCAGTTACTGCTGAGTCACTACTAAGTTAAAACTGTGCATCTTCTTCAGTTGTACTTCTACTTCACTACTGTGATACTAAAACTGCAACTAATTATACTAACTTTTCTCCAGAGGACAATGAGGATGATGAGGAAGATCATCGCGATGACAATCAGAACCACGACAGCTGCCAACACTGCAACCTGAGACAGAAGAGCTGGAGACAGACAGGCAGAGACAGAGTCACACTAGATATATTAGTTAACACTAAAATATCTGGTAAACTATAGTTTACTTTGCTAGAAAAGCTAGCAAAGTAAATAGTTAGCCGAGCTCCCCCTGGAGTAAACAAGTGATACCGGGAAACAAATGATTAGTCAGTATTATGGTGTATCAAATCATATCAAATTTTATTTATATAGCCCAAAATCACAAAATACATTTGTCTCAGAGGGCTTTACAATCTGTACAGGGAGTGACACCCTCTGTCCTTAGACCCTCGATTCGGGTAAGGAAAAACCTGCCCACCAAAAAACCTTTTAACAGGGAAAAAGGTGGAAGAAACCTCAGGAAGAGCCACAGAGGAGGGATCCCTCTCCCAGGACGGACAGACGTGCAATGATGTCACATGTACAGAACAATCAACACACACATATTGTACACTCACAATGAATTATAATGAATTACAATGGATGATAAGAATAGGTTACAATGTATGATGAATTATTACAGTAACAGTGGAACCTCTAATAGAGACACAGATGCAGAGCAGCAAATCATTAACTAACTATAATCTGTAATGGGGATATGGTAACAATGATGACGGTGACAACACATGCAGAAGACGCCACGCAGGACCACAGCAGCAGGCACAGTCCACAAGAACCTGCTGGACGAGAGAGCACAGAAACTCCAGGGAAGAAGTTTAGTTAGTAACATGATAGATAGATAGATAGATAGATAGATAGATAGATAGATAGATAGATAGATAGATAGATAGATAGATAGATAGATAGATAGATAGATAGATAGATAGATAGATAGATAGATAGATAGATAGATAGATAGATAGATAGATAGATAGATAGATAGATAGATAGATAGATAGATAGATAGAAGGAGAGAGTGTGTGAGTCCCCCAGAAGTCTAGTCCTATGGCAACATAACTAAGGGATGACCTGAGCCAGCCCTAACTATAAGCTTTATCAAAAAGGAAAGTCTTAAGTCTACTCCTAAAGGTGTTGGCCGTGTCTGCCTCCCGAACACAGAGTGATAGTTTATTCCACAGAAGAGAAGCTTGATAGCTGAAAGCTCTGCCTCCCAATCTACTTTTAGTCACTATAGGAACCACCAGGAACCCAGCATCCTGGGAGCGCAGTGTTCTAGTGGGGTGGTAAGGTACTATGAGCTCTTTTAGATATGATGGTGCCTGACCATGAAGAGCTTTGTATGTTAGTAGAAGAATTTTAAATTCTATTCTAGATTTAACGGGTAGCCAGTGCAAGGAAGCCAAAATGGGAGAGATGTGATCTCTGATCTTGGTTCCTGTCAGAACACGTGCAGCAGCATTCTGAATCAGCTGTAAACTCTTAAGAGACTTATTTGAGCAGCCTGATAACAAAGAGTTACAATAGTCCAGCCTAGAAGTAACAAATGCATGGACTAGTTTTTCTGCATCCACTTGAGAAATGATGCGTCTAATTTTGGCAATGTTACGCAAGTGGAAGAATGCAGCCCTCGAAAGTTGTTTTATATAGTCATTAAAGGACAAATCCTGATCAAAGACAACTCCAAGATTTTTTTACGGTGGAGCTAGAGGCCAGGGTGATCCCGTCTAAGGCTAAATCTCTGCAATGATAGTTTCTGAGGTGTTTGGGTCCTATTACGAGAACTTCAGTTTTATCTGAATTTAGCTTCAGAAAATTGTGGGTCATCCAATTTTTTATGTCCTTAATGCATGCTTGAAGTTTAGTTAAGTGATTGGTTTCATCAGGCTTGATCGATAAATATAATTGGGTGTCGTCGGCATAACAGTGAAAGTTAATTGCATGATTCCTAATAATGTTCCCTAGAGGAAGCATAAATAAACTGAATAGAAGTGGCCCTAATACAGAACCTTGTGGGACTCCATGAGAAACTTTGGTTTGCATGGAGGATTCATCATTAACATGAACAAACTGAGATTGGTCTAGGAAATATGACTTAAACCAGCCTAGGGCGGTTCCTTTAATGCCAATTTGATATTCCAGTCTCTGTAAGAGAATCTGATGGTCAATGGTGTCAAATGCGGCACTAAGTGCGGTCTCTGTGCTATAATTTACTCTAAATCCTGACTGAAAGTCTTCGAATAAGCTGTTTGTCTGGAGAAAATCACATAGCTGATTGGCTACGGCTTTCTCAAGTACCTTAGAGAGGAATGAAAGGTTTGATATTGGCCTGTAGTTGGCTAAAACCTCTTGATCTAGAGTTGGTTTTTTAAGAAGAGGCTTAATCACAGCTATTTTAAAGGACTGTTGTACATATCCTGATAATAAAGACAGATTAGTCAGATCCAACAAGGAAGGGCTAACTAAAGGTAATACATCTTTAAGCAGCATGGTTGGGATGGGGTCTAAGAGACAGGTTGACGGCTTAGATGAAGAAATTATTGTAGTTATTTGTTGAACGTCGACTGGAGAAAAGCAGTCTGAATATATGTCAGGTTTTATAGCTATTTCCAAACTTGCTGTATCTGAAATCAGATGAGTGCCTGTTGAGGGCAAAAGGTGATGAATTTTGTCTCTAATATTTAGAATTTTATTATTAAAGAAGCTCATGAAGTCATTACTAGTTAGGCTTAAAGGAATAGATGACTCAATAGAGCTGTGGTTCTCTGTTAGCCTGGCTACAGTGCCGAAGAGAAACCTTGGGTTGTTCTTATTTTCCTCAATTAATGAGGAATAATAGGCTGTTCTGGCATTACGCAGAGCCTTCCTGTAAATTGCAAGATTATCTTGCCAGGCTAGGCGAGATTCTTCCAGTTTAGAGGCACTGGAACTTAGTGCCTCTTGTTTTAATTTGCAAGTGTGCTGGCTATACAATGGTGCTAACCTCCTCTGTTTTATTGTCTTCTTTTTCAGAGGTGCAATAGAGTCAAGAGTTGTCTGTAATGAGTCTGTAGTATTAGTAACAAGCTGATCTATGTGTGAGGGGCTAAAGGAAGCTGCTAAGTCCTCTGTAACATTAAGACATGGCATTGAATTTAATACTATAGTAATCGTTTCCCTAAATTTGGCTACAGTACTGTCAGATAAACATCTGCTGTAGGAGTTTCTGCAAAAAGGCTTATAGTCCAGTAGTATGAACTCAAAGGTTATTAAAAAATGGTCAGATAGAATGGGATTATGTGGAAAGACTATTAGCCGATCAATTTCAATGCCGTATGAGAGTACAAGGTCAAGAGTGTGGTTCAGGCAGTGTAGTACAGTAGTACTGCAGTATTAGTACTTACACTTGGACAGTATTCGCAGGTCCCTGGCTCGTCGTCCTGCTGAGTTTTTGGCTTCACAGCGAACCGCTGACAGAGAGCTGAGACTCTGCAGAGACAACAGACTGTGTACCTGCACAGGTGAGAGGCACCTTCATCATTATCTTCATCATGATCACCCTGTGTCTGATGACATAACAGTGATGATGTCACTGTTTACCTGAGTGACGCCTCTGTCGTCCACCCCAGTGATGTTCTCCTGCAAAGCTGATTGACTTCTCCAGTCCCCTGATACATTAAGGCACCTAAACGAGACAGTCACTGTCACCATAGTAATACCATGCCCTGTGTGTGTGTGTGTGTGTTTGTTTACCTGTGTGAGCTTTGACAGGTATACCAGGTGACAGATGGGGGCGGAGCTCCCTCACTGACACACAGCACTGCCTTATTGTTGACCTCTGACAGAGAAGTGATCCTGGGGAATGCTACACACACACACACACGCACACACACAGTGAGCTGTCTAACTGTCAATCATCGGTCTTTAAGCCTGCCTGTCTGTCTCTCTGACCTTTGACTTCCAGGTAGAAGACAACCTCCTCAGTGACGTCGTCATTGGAAACAGACACTGTGTAACTTCCTGCTTGATCCATCTGGACTCGAACAAACGTCAGTGTGCTCACATATCTGCATATCAATTAGTCAATCCATCAATCAATCAATCAATTACTCAGTCACCCATTCAGTTATCCAGTCAGACATTTTGGATGTACCTGCTGTCTGTCAGGTGTGTAGTGGTGACAGAGGTGCTTCCTGTGGTGACAGTCTGGTTGTGTTTGGTCCAGAGGACAGTGGGGGCAGGGTGGGCATCGATATCCACACTGAGCTCCACCGTGTGGTGGAGGAGGGCCGACATATTCGTTTCACTTACACGCATGTACACATAACCTCGATCTGCAGAGATACAGGCAGGTAAACATAATCCTGATCTGTAGAGAGACAGACAGGTAAACATAACTCTGATCTGCAGAGAGACAGACAGGTAAACATGACGCTGATATGTAAAGAGAGAGACAGGTACTCATAACCCTGATATGCAGACAGGCAAATGTAACCCTGATCTGTAGAGAGACAGACAGGTACACATAACCTCGATCTGCAGAGAGACAGGCAGGTAAACATAATCCTGATCTGTAGAGAGACAGACAGAGGTTACCTTGCTGTGTGTGTGCGGGTGCGTGTGTGTGTGTGTGTGTGTGTGTGTGTGTGGTCACCCAGTACTGTGACTGTGATGTTCTTCTCCACAGTTTGTCCCTGCATCATTTCCTGCACTGCACACACATACATACCTACAGGAGAAACACAATACACACCTTCAAACAACATACTATATACTATATATATATATATATATATATATATATATATATATATATATATATATATATATATATATATATATATATCAATAAACCCTCAGCACCGCCTGGCAGGCAGCAACAGTCAGTGTTAGTTACCTACCAGAATCTTCCTGCATGGCTTTGGAGATGTTAATGAAAGAGCGGATTTGATTGGGCAGAAAGTCTGTGAGTGGCTCAAATTCCTGAATCAACATATGAGAAACACATTAATAAGTAGTGATAAGGTAATACAACCTGATGACATCATAGTTGAGACAGACATGTACCTGTCTACGGGGAAAGAGCCAAAAGAAGAAGACCATGTCTGTGTCTGAGACAGTGCAGTTTACTGTCAGAGCCTCCCCCTGCTTTAACACATGGCTTGACACCGTCAGCTCCACCTCCATTTGCTGAGGCACTAAGAGACATACACAGGTGAGAGACAGATGGAGAGGCAGACAGTTGGAGTCATAGACAGGTGAGAGGCAGATAGGTGCAGAGACAGACATATGGAAAGGTAGACAGGTGGAGACATACACAGGTGAGAGACAGATGGAGAGGCAGACAGGTGGAGACATAGACAGGTTAGAGACAGACAGGTTGAGAGGCAGACTGGTGGGGATACAGACAGGGGGAGAGGCGGACAGGTAGAGAGTGAAAGTCTTACTGTTAATCTGATTCTGGCTGAACTCACCTATGATGCTGTATACGTAGTACACTTGTGACTCTCTCTTCTCAGTTCCTCGTGACGCCACACACACATATGAAGTGTCGTTCAGACGACCCGTGAAGCCACGGCCCGGCTCATGTGTCGTCCCGGTAACCGGCATCCTGTTGCGACCCTCGTATAGTGAGACATTGAGCTGCGGGTCGGACACCACGCAGGGGATGGTATCTTCGTCTGACTCCCTCATCACCACACCAGGGCCAAGTGGGACGAACCATTCCTCTGGACCTGGTGGGGCGGGGCAGAGTATTAATACATGGAACGTACCATTCCTCTGGACCTGGGGGTGGTGGTGGTTGTGGGGGGGGGTTGCAGTGGGGATACTTAGGACAAACCATCGTGAAGTGGGTTGGAGGAAATTTTCATATATGGATCAATACATGATAACCATCATACTCACCTTGTCCAGGTATGAATATGTTCACCTCTTGGCTCTGATCAGAGAACTTGTCCTCACAGGTGTATCTTCCAGAATTCCTCCAGGTGGCATTTAGGAGCTGCAGGACACTGCTGGGTCCCCAATTCTGAACAATAACCCCATCCTCCTGAGAGTCGTGAGGTAACCGCCAGGACACCTGACTCCACCCTGAACACACCTGTAGAGACAGACAGGTACCTGAACATACCTGCAGAGACAGACAGACAGAAAGATACAGATACTGACCACAGTATAGTTGGAATTTGTTTTCAGTAGAACTTCAGAAGCTGAAGGAAGAATCTCCAGACAGACTCCTTCTTCAACCAGGAGCACACCTGAGAGACAGGTTGAGAGAGAGAAATGCAGACAGGAACAGAGAAAGTTTTATTTAAATTTTATTTCATGTATATACACACGTGGACAAAATTGTTGGTACCCTTCGTTTAATTAAAGAAAAAACTCACAATGGTCAGAAATAACTTCAATTTGTAAAAAGTAATAATAAATAAAAATTCTAAGAAATTTAACCAATGAAAGTCAGGCATTGCTTTTCAACGATGCTTCAAGAGAATTATTTTTAAAAATAAACTTATGAAACAGGAGAAGTTAAGCTAAATAAAAAAACTATTCATTCAGCGAAAAGTGAAAACTTGTAAAGCCTAAAACTTTTTGCATGGTACTCTATGTATATATTTCCTGTTTTTCTTGTTTTAATTGATATATGTTTTAATCTACGAATTGTATTTTCTTTGGTTAATTTATTCTTGATGCTTTGGTGATATTGTTGTTGTGACATTCATGCCAATAAAGCAAGAGAGATAGAGACAGGTAGACAGACAGGTCTTGTATATAAATATTAAATAGCAGCTTTGACACCACCTGTAAAGTCTCACTGCTGCTTTTACTTTGTTACTCACCCAACAGGAAGTGCAGCAGGATTAGACTTCCTGTCTGTCCTTGGATTGGTGCCATTGGGACAGATGATCCTGCCAGTCAGAGCAACACAGAAAGAAGAAATAACTGTTCAACTCAAACACGATGGCAGGAATAGAGGAAAGCTTTTCTGAGCTGTTTGACACCTAGACTCACCTGCAGGACATCAGAATAACTAGTCTGGAGTCAATCATGGCCCAGTATGCAATATTTACAGATTCACAGATTCTTTAAAATAAAGGATGATGTTTCTGTATATATAATGAGGTCATTGAACACATCTGCACATCTTCCTATCTGAATGTCTGTCTGCCTATCTACCATCCTGGTAGAGGAAGACAGACTGTCCATCTGTCTGCCTGTGTGTCTGACTGTCAGTCTGTCCGCCTGTATATCTACCTACCTGTCTACCTGCTTGTCTACTTGCCTGTCTGCCTGACTGTCTGATTAACCAGACTGCCTGATAAATCAGTCAAGCTGCTTTTAAACTGATGATTCAAACAGACCTGAACACACATTCCTCTCTCTCTCTCTCTCTCTCTCTCTCTCTCTCTCTCTCTCTCTCTCTCTCTCTCTCTCTCTCTCTCTCTCTGTCTGTCTCTCTCTCGCTCTGTGAGTGTGTGTGTGTGCGCGCCTCTCTGGCCATGTGTGAGGGAATATTGTGAGTTGACCACCAAAGTAGAAAAACCAAGTATTTCCTTTTGGCCAGCAAGGAGCCTTAATGTGTGATACGTTTACTGACATTCAGAACAGTCAGACATCTCAGCTTCACTGCTGTCTGTACTACTACCAACACAGGACAGGTTTCATAAACACGCAGCTCAAACTTTAACATGTTTAAAGTCAAATGTAGTGATTGTTTGTTTCTATCTGGTCCTGTTGTGTGATATTAGCAGGAAAACAGTAGGTTTAAGCCACATGCTTCATGTACATCATCATTGATTCACTAAGTCTGTTTACGTTTGCTATTTATCCACACAGCTACTGTGACACCACAGACAACAGGAAACTCTTTTTATATTTAAACATTTGAAGTGTCCATGAAAACATGAGGATGTTGCTGGATTTGGCCTCCATCACTAACACTGAAAGCACAAGGGATTCTTTTAGTAGTCAGCATGAACAGGAGTTCACATAACTCCAAAGCACCCAATTAGAGCTCAGCGAAAACACAGTTCATTTCCTGTTTTTGAATACAAGAGATACACTGTCCTGTGTGTGTGTGTGTGTGTGTGTTCAGATGAAAGATGCTGGGTTCAGTCCAGGTTTTTCAATAATAAACAGAATATATGACCTTTAACCTTAAAAACAACCAGAAAACAGATTCATAATGAAGCTACAACCATCTGATATCAGATCAGCACTAAAGGGACATGTTGAACATTTCACTGACACGTTCAGTATCAGCGCTTCTGAGACTCGTCATCATTAACAATATTTCTTCATCACTCAGCGTAATGTTTACTATAAAACATATATGCTGCTAAAATCTAGTGTTGGGCAGCTGCCAGAGTAACTGGTATTAAATGAAGCTGAACTTGAAGCAGGGATTTAGCTCGCTAAGCTAACATGGCAAAAATATATTTTGCTGCATCAAAGCTACTTTTATGGGGTTTTTTTGTTATTATTATCATATTTTATATGAATGGTAGTTTACAAAAATCATTGATGGGAAAATTTGATGGGAAAATGTAGAAAATGTTCTTGGCCTTTAATTATTTGGCTAAAATACTTGTTGTTGTTGACCTTGTCCACAGCAGTCAGAGTGGAGCCACCTACCTGTCCTGACGCCTGGCAGTATATTATCATGTAACTGTACGTATATCTGTATGTTTTTGTGTTAAAATGTACAGGCTGTGAAAACATACATATATGATCAGTATCCCACAATTATTTTAGTTGTTCTTGTTATTATTGTTGCTGCTGTGCTTCTCTGTCTTCCACAACCCAACCGGTCCAGATGTTGCCCACCTCAAGCCCGGTTCTGCTCAAGGTTTCTTCCCATTAAAGGGGAGTTTTTCCTTGCCTCCATCGCCAAGTGCTGCTCATGGGGGAATTGTTGGGTCTCTGTAAATTAAAGAGTAGGGTGTCGACCTGTTCTATATGAAAAGTGTCATGAGACAATGTTTGTTGTGATTTGGTGCTATATAAATAAAATCATCAGTATTTGATCTGAGTACTGAACGTCTCAAAAACACGTCGAGTCAGCTGAAAGGACCCTGGCTCCTATGGAGACAAACAAGAGAAAGAGGTTTAATGTGTTCAAACCTGCTGATGGTTTCTTCTTCTTCTTCTTCTTCTTCTTCTTCTTCTTTTCCTTATACTTGTCCTCTCTGTTGACCCTCTTCTCCTTGTTCTGTCCTTTTTTCCTCTTTCTCTATTTCTGTCTTCTTCCTCAGCTTGAGCATTCCAGACAGAGAACGAATGGAAACAGACTGAACCACAGTAGGAGAGAGGGGGAGAGAGAGGGGACAGAGAGGGGGACAGAGAGGGGGACAGAGAGAGGGGGGCAGTGAAAGAATGGAAACAGATTGAACCACAGCGAGGGGGGGGCAGGGCAGACAGACTGGACCACAGTGGGGGAGAGGGACAGCTAGAGAGAGAGAGTTGTTTTTCAATCTGCGCCCCCCTCACCCAAAAGAAAGTGAACTGACTCCAACACACACGTGTGTAATTACTTAAAGTGTTTACATAGCAAACAGTCGTTAGTATTAACAGACAATTTGATTGATCAATCAGTAATAGATCAGTAGAGGATCAAACACGAAACAGAGGGAGAGACAACAACAATGAAAATAGACTGTTACTCTTAGTATTTTATATTTTACTTCAGACAAATGTTTCTGTTCGATCAGCTTTTAATCAATAACTGAACAGATTGTGCATGTGTATGTGTTTAAGCTGATAGAGAAAGGTTTGATGTTGTGTACTAAATGATGTGTGTGTTGTTGAATGTAATTAAAACATGACTTCTGCTCAGTTAATTTCTTCTTCTCATAATGTAACATGCCTGTAACATGTCTTCCTATTGTTCTGGAAAGTATATATATATATATATATACTGTATATACACACACATACATACATACATACATACATACATACATACATACATACATTTGTACTTACTTGTATTGCGCAGTACTGAGAGAAGTGATGTTACAGTAGTATCTAGTGTCTGTCAGAGTATTGCAGCTGCAGCTCTTACTGTCATAAAACAGTAAGAGCTATCCAAGATGTGGCACCATTTATGCATTTTTTCAATATTTGAGACTCAGATCTGACCAAACTGTACAATATGAAGAGCTTTCTGATTTTCATGTGTTGATTTGTTTTAATTTGCTGTCTTTGATTATTGCGTTCTGTATGTTTGGCATATATCTTTAAAGCAGAATAACCATAATTCTGCAATCATATTGAGAAATTATTCCAACAGAAAATATATAATTTACCCTTACTGTAAATCTTAATATAGTAAACTAGTAAACTTTCACCTGAAATAATCTAAAAATGTGAAGTGTGCAATAAAAAAGCATGATGACAGTTTAAATATGTTAAAATTCTGACACACAACGCTTTATCAGCTGTGACTCAGAACACACACCTACATTCCTGCAGCAGGTTGAACCAGTGAGGTTTCACTGTAAAAACATTCATGGTTAAAACACATGAAATGATTTGAACATGGTGTGGATGGACTAAAAATCAATCAACCAATATAAAAAATGTATATCAAATATTATATCAGTATATCAAATTTATATATCAATTTGTTCTGTAAAATCAAATTTAAGTGAACAGAAACTAATTTCTCATTCATTCTGGAAGCAGCTTTAACCTTTAGTTTAACCAAATCTTAATTTAAAGTGCAGTTAACAACCTGAATTCTGCCCTTCTTTCAGCCACATTTATGACATTTTACGACCTTTCCCAAAGTGACTCAGAATATATAAACATGGAAATATTTCACAGCAGTTTTAGTTTTGTGAAGATGATGAACAAACTGTTGAAAGTTCTGGGTCAAATTTGTCTGTATCTATTCAAAAATGTTTTTCACATTCAGTAACATTTGTTATATATATATATACTATACCACAGTACCACAGCTTGGTTCAGGTGATTTAGCTACAGACCTAGAGCGAACCATCCCTTTCTCTCTAAGATCCAAATAACCTCCTTCTTGTGTCAGACAAAGGACTTCTCTCTGTACTTGTTCTGTTAGACCTTAGTGCTGCGTTTTAGAACATTTACAGTAATTTGTATTAAAGGAAGTGAATTATGTATGTATCAGTGAAGCCAGATGAAACCAATCAGTTAACTAAACTTCTTCATGTCTTAAGGACATTGACCTTCAACAAATAACTTCAATAATTCCTTCATCTAAGTCGTCCACCTGTCTCTTAGACCCCATCCCAACCAGGCTGCTTAAGGATGTATTACCTCTAGTTAGCCCTTCCATATTGGATTTGATTAATCTGTCTTTATTATCAGGATATGTGCCACAGTCCTAGCTGTAATTAAGCCTCTTCTTAAAAAAACGACTCTAGTTCAAGAGGTTTTAGCCAATTACAGGCCGATATCAAACCTTTCTTCCTCTCTAAGGTACTTGAGAAAGCCGTAGCCAATCAGCTATGTGATTTTTTGAATACAAACAGTTTATTTGAGGAGTTTCAGTCAGGATTTAGAGTAAATCATAGCACAGAGACCGCACTAGTCATAAACGACCTCCTAATGGCATCGGACAAAGGACTCATCTCTGTACTTGTCCTATTAGATCTTAGTGCCGCATTTGACACCATTGACCATCAGATTCTCTTACAGAGACTGGAATATCAAATTGGCATTAAAGGAACCGTCCTAGGCTGGCTTAAGTCATATTTCCTAGACTGATCTCAGTTTGTTAATGTTAATGATGAATCCTCCATGCAAACCAAAGTTTATCATGGAGTCCCACAAGGTTCTGTATTAGGGCCACTTCTATTCAGTTTATATATGTTTCCTCTAGGGAACATTATTAGGAATCATTCAATTAACTTTCACTGCTATGCCGACGACACCCAATTATATTTATCGATCAAGCCTGATGAAACCAATCACTTAACTAAACTCCAAGCATGCATTAAGAATATAAAAAATTGGATGACCCACAATTTTCTGATGCTAAATTCAGATAAAACTGAAGTTCTCGCAATTGGACCTAAACACCTCAGAAACTGTAGTTCCAGAGATTTAGTTGAGTTTTTGATCAGGATTTGTCCGTTAATGACCATATAAAAGTAATTTCGAGAACTGCATTCTTCCACTTACGTAACATTGCCAAAATTAGACGCATCATTTCTCAAGCGGATGCAGAAAAACTAGTCCATGCATTTGTTACTTCTAGGCTGGATTATTGTAACTCTTTGTTATAAGGCTGCTCTAATAAGTCTCTTAAGAGTTTGCAGCTGATTCAGAACGCTGCTGCACGTGTTCTGACAGGAACCAAAATCAGAGATCACATCTCTCCCATTTTGGCTTCCTTGCACTGGCTACCCGTTAAATCTAGAATAGAATTTAAAATTCTTCTCCTAACATACAAAGCTCTTCGTGGTCAGGCACCATCATATCTAAAAGAGCTCATAGTATCTCACTACCCCACTAGAACACTGCGCTCTCAAGATGCTAGGTTCCTTGTGGTTCCTATAGTGTCTAAAAGTAGATCCATCCATCCATCCATTATCTATCTATCTATCTATCTATCTATCTATCTATCTATCTATCTATCTATCTATCTATCTATCTATCTACCTACCTACCTACCTACCTACCTACCTACCTACCTACCTACCTACCTACCTACCTACCTACCTACCTACCTACCACCTTTTTTCAATATTTTGATAAAATGAGAATGTTTACAATGAAATGATGAATTATTACAGTAACAGTGAAACTTGTGATAAAGATACAGATGCACAGTAGCAAATCATTAACTAACTATAATCTTTAATGGGGATATGGTAACAATGATGACGGTGACAACGCATGCAGAAGACGCCACGCAGGACCACAGCAGCAGGCACAGTCCACAAAAACCTGCTGGACACGAGAGAGCACAGAAACTCTGGGGAAGAAATTTAGTTAGTAACTAGATAGATAGATAGATAGATAGAGTGGGTTTTCATTCTGTGTGCTGTGTTGAAAGCGTGTGAGTGGATTGTTGCTGAGTTTGAGGCAAGCCTGTCATTGCTGTGATCCTCCAGAAGGAAGCCTGTGCCACTGACCATAGCTTTTATAGTTAAAGGTGAAATCCTGCATTTATTACATTCCAATTGGGGGCAGAGCCTTCATCTATCAGTTTCCTCTCCTGCACACGAGGACGATCTGCTCCCTTGTTTTAATGAAACAGGATTTTAGTTCCAGACTGTTTGATTTAATCACATAAAAAAGTTAAAAAATAAAAACCTTCATGGTTAAAACTATTATAACTAATATAACTACTACCAAGGCTATGGGACACTGTTTCACTCTGGCAGTGTAGAAATTAGATTATGTTACTTTTAGACTATGTTAATTAGATTACACACACACACACACACACACACACACACACACACACACACACACACACACACACAGTAGATTTAACAGAGTAGAGTTTATGAGTGCAGTTGGAGCAGCATGTGAACCCCGAACAAAGGGACGGCGATGATTCAATCAGACCCACTGACAGCACAAAAACATAGACAGACAGGTAATTTATAGACCGGTAAACTACAGACAGGTTACTTACACACAGGTAAACGGTACAGGTAAGATAATCATTCTCTGTCTGATCTTCTTTTGTTCATTTTAAAGGTCTTCTGACTGAAAACTTCAAACTGTAAACATTGTTTGTGTTTCCGAGTATCTTTATTTTACAGATTATTTAATGTTACACTAATTTCATGGGAATGCTCTCAGTTTTGCAGGTAGTTTATTTTGTTGCCAATTCTGAGAAAAAACAAAAAGTGTGAAGTTAGAAAGTCCAGATTCATTGTTAAATTCTTCATAAATCAGTTTTGTGTGTTAAACTAAATTGTACATATTCAACCAAATGACATAACCCTTTTTTTTGAACAGTTACACAGCAGGTACTTCTAGTATAGTTTGAGTATTTTCTGTCAGTTACAGAATCATGTATCAAGTATGAAGAATGTACTTCATATTTTTCTTATAATGCACCACCTTCTATGTAAAATGTAAATACCTGCAAATTACTCAGGAAATTAGTATAATTTTAAGGGAGCTGTAAATTAAAGTTAAAGTAAACAGAAGTTTCCAACTAGCAGTTATTTTCTCAATGAATTGTTTTGTCTGTAAAATGTCAGAATACAGCGAAACATGCTCATTATAATTTACAGTAACACACTAACATCTTCATTATTTTATCTGTTTAATGACAATTATCTCTTTAATTTGTGTTTTTAATTTTTTCCCTGTTAAAAGGGTTTTTTTGGTGGGCAAAAAGGAGGGTCTAAGGACAGAGGGTGTCACTCCCTTTACAGATTGTAAAGCCCTCTGAGACATATGTATTTTGTGATTTTGGGCTATACAAATAAAATTTTATTTGACTTGATATCTTCTAACAACGTAAGAAAATGTTTAAAACCAAAAACTGTTGAGAAACTCTTGTTTCTGAAATTTTCCCTGTCCTAGTCATACATTTTTTGTAATTCATAGTCATTCCCAACAGACATAACACAAAAATTCAATGCATCACACATTATGTGATTCAGATTCAGCTGCCTGTGATTATACACTTGGCCAGTAGGTGGTTGCGTGTGCACATAAAGCTTCAAGAAATTAACCTTTTCTTTAATTAATCGGCTCAAGTGGTTCAATGCCTCATAAAGCTTCATCTCACCATCACTATCAGGCACCATCCTATCATAAAGATCTTATAGTACCCTATTATCCTACTTGAACACTGTGTTCCCTGAATACAGGCTTACTTGTGGTTCCTAGAGTCTCCAAAGTACTGTGGTGACATCAGGAGAGACCTGGTGGGTGATGTCAGGAGCAGGACTCCTTAATTATCTCTTTAATTTGTGTTATTAATTATTGAATTATTAAATAATTATTACAATCACAAAAAACTGGTTTGATATTTTCCTCTGGAGTCCTGCGCTGTAATTGGTTACTGCAGCCATCATCAGTTGATAATTAATCAAATCAATAACTGCTATAGTTAATGACTCATTCAGGTGAAACTGAATACAAATAAATGTAAATGTTATGTTAAACAGACAGACTGCAGGAGATCAGTACTCTATTAGCTGTAACGTTTTCATTGGTTACCTGGTTTCAGGTTAATAGGAGAATGGGATATGTCCTGATAGATAATTGATAATTGATCCGTTTGCATGTCCTTTCCTCTCCGGCAGATGGCACCTCCTCCTCTTCCGGTACCAAAACCTCGAACTCGGTACATGAAGGACAATCTAAGCTCTGTCTACTATTTGGACAGGTGTGTTCATCATTTGCAAAATTGACCTTTGAATCTACAGAATGAACCTTTAAATTTACATAATGAACCCATTAAATCTACAGCATGAATATTTAAATCTACAGAATTAATCTTTAACTGATATTTTTATTTGTATCAGAGATCTGATTGATGAGACTCTACAGACAGTTTCCTCAAATGGGGTTCACCTGAGCACAGGTGAACACACACACACACACACACACACACACACACACAGATGATCATGTGACAGTAAGACAAAGCTTGAGGTTCATCAGTAAGACAAAGCTCAGTTAAATTAAGCCTGTAAACCTGAATCAAGGATTATATTGGTCTCATACTCCTCCAACATTAGTGTGTTGTTATATGTTCAGATTTACACTGATTTACACATGAATAAACCTGAGCCTGACAGATGTTTCACTGTCTGTAAAACAGTTTGAAGCTTCTGTTTGTGAGTTGAGTTTGAGTTTTAGTCGGTGCTGACGTGCTGCAGCGTGTCCAACCAGTTTGTCCTGCTGCTACTAAAAATATCTGAAACCAGTTTGTCTTCTGGTCTCAGGTGAATGTACAGGCCGTGAGTCAGATCACATGCTGCCTTAGACAGCTGCTCTGAACTTATGTATTTACTTGTTTTCACTTCATATCTATAACATGTTTATGTTGAAGTTGTCTCTGTGGTCCAGAGGTTTGACTCACATTAACTGCAACTCCTTATGAATGAATATAAAATGTTATTTACACTGTGAATCAGTGTGTGAGTACAGTACCAGTTGAATGAGAAGGTATTTCCAAACTTGTCACTAGTACTGTACAGTCTATAGCTGTACATAGAAACCAGAGTCATATCCTTGTATGCATAAACATATTAGGACATATTTGCAATAAAGCTGATTCTGATTAAACCTCATATAGCCTACATTAATAATCAAAGACCTACTGTCTGTTATGGAATTTTCTATCCTTAGTAGTTGAGGCCACGTGTGAGCCTTGTGGTGCTCGGCAGTATTAATTGTTTGTCTTTGACTTAGGTGCTACCATATCTCAACACTGTGGTGGCCAGGGTCGAAGAGTAAATAAATAATAAATAAATATTACAGCATAAGACATCAGAGGCTCCTGAACACTTTCTTCCCTCCTGACCTCACCATTGACCTTTGACTTCAGCAATTTCTCCACAACACTGTCTCTCATCTTATATCTTATATTGACCGGATGTGTATTGGGAGTTGACAACCAAGTATATCAGAATATATTTCGCACCAACAGGCAGCAATGGCGGAGATTTTGAGGCTTTGTTGTAGGATTATATGTTAATATGTTACTTATTAAGTTTTAATGCATTTAGAAAGAAAGTAACATGTAGATTCCCAACATGAGGTTAGTTTATTAGGTGGAGACAAGCTGTCATTGGCTACCATCTCAGGATGCTAACGAAGATCCATCCTGAGGTAATTGGTCAGTCAACATGTCATCATCCCAGGGATGACATGATCTGATGAATTGATCTGACTGTTTTGCTGAAGCTGTTCCTCTATCTTCTTTCTGAAACTGTCTTTGCCTCCCCAGATCTTGTATTTAAGATCATTTTACACTCTCCTCAGGTTCTCTTTGTCTCCAGATCTGAAGGCCCTCCTCTTCTCAGCAGGGCCTTCAGATCTGGATCAGTTCTTGGGTCACCCGCAGTTTGTTGTTGGAGAAGCAGTTGAAAGCCATCCAAAGTTATGACGGAGTCCGGTGTGTTGTCCGTGAGCCTGGTACTCTCATTGCAGTCTGGTTATTGCTGTTAGCTTTTCCATTTTGTTGGGTAAAGATCTTACGTTACCAATGAGAATAGATGGAAAGCTTGGTTTGTACCGTCTCCTCCTCTTTGTTTCAGCTCTGCACCTACTTCTCCAACATCATTATTCCTTCGGAATCTCGGTTTGCTCCTCTGGGAGTACTCTCGTGTTGTATGTCTGAAGATGTTCTGTGTCCTCCTCAGGTGAAGATGCTTGTCCTCTCGGTGGCGTCTTTCCATCCCTAGCTGGTATCTCTGCCTCCGTTGGTGGTTCCACTCTATCAGCTGCTCCCTCCATCGACAGCATGGCTAACATCATAGCCACCTACATACCTAGCTTAGCAGGAGCTGCAAGCACTCTTGCTAACCCAGCTGCTGCTACATTAAACTCTGCTTCCTCCATCTCACCTGTACCTGCTGCTAATGCTGCTAGCTTAGACCGCATAGTTACCCCCTTAGCCAACATGCCCATTTTAGCAGGGATTGTTAGCAGTGAGGCTAATCCTGCTGTTAACTCCAGAACAAACCCACACTGACAGACCCACCCCCCACAGGGGGTAAATACCAGCCCCGGTCTCTGCCGACTCACAAAGGTAGATCATTTAATTGATCATCTGATCAATGCATCAATCTGTCACACAGTTTACTGATCAATCAGCCATTTAATGTGTTCAATGACAAATGATCATCTTAAGAAGAGGCTGTTTGATGAAGTAGATTAAAACTTCACCTACTGACGTGGTATCTCTAATAAATGTATCTCTAATTAATATCTAATTCCTTGTTTCTTCTCTCTTTGCATGGTTTCTTTGCAGTAAGGGAAACACAAATGCAATTAAGATGTATCCTACGTCTCCTCCTGGTCTATGCTCTTCTGCCGGTCTGATTCCTCTTCTCTTTTCTGCTCCCAGCTTTAACCTCAACTCCAAACAACACCAAAGAAGAAAATCCTTACATCACTGTGTTGGCTTGTTGGGCAAGTCAAGATGAAGCTGACACTGATTCATCTAATGAGGAGGAAGACACAGGAGCAAGCTACGCCCCCTCTGGAGCTGATGGACGAATGGAAGGAGATCCTGCTTCCAACTCATGTTCAAATACCAACAAGTATGTACACAATACCATTACTACTACTACTACTTAAAGTGTTGATTTTATTAGCCTCAGCTAACACAGAGTTGCTGTGTGTTTGATTTGCAGCATCACTTTGAGTACTTTAGGACATATGATCCCTACTCGCCTGGCCCCGTTTCCTCCTCCTCCAGTTGACCAATCAGAAAAGCCACGAAAACCTCCAAAACAGCAAACCAAGAGGTACGAACACACCAGATACAATGGTTTTGGACTTTTTCTTCTTATAGCTTCTTATATTATCCATTGAGTCAAATCTGCATCTGAACTGTAACTAAAGCTGTCAGATAAATGTAGTGGAGTAGAAAATACAGTATAGCAGAGTAGCATCAAAAGGAAATACCTTAGTAAATTAGAAGTACCTAAAATTTTTATATGAGTGTCTTTGTGTCACCAGATTAACATTTGAAATCTTTTAGGGGGAGAAATTAATCCTTTGCATTTTAATATGATGTTGATTCGATGTTTTTACTCAAGTACTTCAGTACAATTTTAGGTACCTCTAATTTACTAAGGTATTTCCTTTTGATGCTACTCTGCTATACTGTATTTTCTACTCCACTACATTTATCTGACAGCTTTAGTTACTGTTCAGATGCAGATTTGACTCAATGGATAATATAAGAAGCTATAAGAAGAAAAAGTCCAAAAGCTGAAAACAGATTTGTGTATCAGAACTTTGTTTTTTTCTTCTTTCCTCTCCCATTAATCATCTCACGAGCCCCCCAGATTTAGGGGTTGGGAACCACTGGACTAAACTAGCTAACTGTATATATGAGATGAGATGATGAGATGAGATGAGATTCAACTTTATTGTCATTGTGCAGAGTACGAGTACAGAGACAACGAAATGCAGTTAGCATCCATCCAGAAGTGCAAAAACAGCAGAAAGTGCAGAGTATGTGCAAATGTACACTATAAATAGGAGTGTAAAGAACAGCAGAAAGTGCAGAGAATGTGCAAATGTACACCATAAATAAGAGTATAAAGAACAAGTATGGGAAGTGCAATATGACAGTGAAATATGACAGTGAAACAGTATGAAAAATACACTATAGCGCTAAGTACATTAGGTGAGTATGATTACACTATTTACATATGAATATACTATGTCAGTATTTTACACTATATATACATTGGGTAAGTTAGCAGTATGAATACACTAATAAATAGAAAAACACTTTAAGAGTGTACTATAGTGAGGTAGGATATGGATAGTGAGGTAGGATATGGAAATAGTTATATAAATAGGGGTGGGGTGAGTCCTGCTATGGGTGGAGTGAGTCCTGCTATCACCGTGGTTTAGAGTTCAACAGTGTGATAGCAGCAGTGAAGAAGCTGTTCCTGAACCTGCTTGATCTTCTTCAGTCTCCTCATGAAGAACAGACGCTGGTGAGCCTTCTTGACCAGAGTGGAAGTGTTGAGGGTCCAAGTAAGGTCCTCGGAGATGTGGACACCCAGGAATTTAAAACTGGAGACACGCTCCACCTCCGTCCCATTGATGCGGACTGGAGTGTGCGTGTCAGGTTTAGTCTTCCTATAGTCCATGATGATCTCTTTGGTCTTCTTGGTGTTGAGTGTCAGGTTGTTGTCGGCGCACCACGCCGCTAGGTGATGGACCTCCTCCCTGTAGTCCGCCTCGTCGTTGTTGCGGATGAGGCCTATCACCGTTGTGTCGTCTGCAAACTTGATGATGGAGTTAGAGCCATGTACAGGTGTGCAGTCGAAGGTGAAGAGGGAGTAGAGGAGTGGGCTCAGCACACAGCCTTGTGGAACGCCGGTGTTCAGTGTAAGGGTTGAGGAGATGTGGCCGTCTAGTTTAACATACTGGGGTCTGTTGGTCAGAAAGTCTAGTATCCAGTTGCACAGGGAGGTGTTGATTCCCAGGTCGCAGAGCTTGGACACCAGTTTGGAGGGGATGATGGTGTTGAATGCTGAACTGAAGTCAATGAACAGCATTCTAACGTAGGAGTTGTTATTGTCCAGGTGGGAAAGGGCGAGATGTAGAGCCGTGAAAATGGCATCCTCCGTGCTCCTGTTCTGACGGTACGCGAATTGGAGGGGGTCCAATGTGGGGGGGGGGGCAGGACCAGCCGCTCGAAGCACTTCATAATGATGGGGGTAAGTGCAACAGGGCGGTAGTCGTTGAGGCTCGCTGCTGTGGAGTGTTTGGGCACCAGCACGATGGAGGTGGTCTTAAAACACGGGGGGACAGCTGCTTGGGCTAGAGACATGTTAAAGATGTTAGTCATGACTCCAGTCAGCTGTCCAGCACAGGCCCTGAGCACACGTCCTGGTATGCCATCGGGACCTGCAGTTTTTCGTGCATTAATCCGGCTCAGTACAGCACACACATCCGTGGGGGAGAGTATGAGGGGCTGGTGGTCCGCAGGGAGCACAACCTTGATGGCAACCTCCTGGTTGTCCCTGTCGAATCGAGCATAGAAGCTGTTGAGCTCTTCAGGGAGGGAGGGGTCACTGGTAGGGGGGCTGGAGTTGCTGGATATGTAGTCCGTGATAGTGTGTATATGTATAAATATATATATATATATATAACTATATCTAGATTAAAATGCGTCGTTCAGAATACGAAATACCTAAGTACTGACCAAATATAAGTCTTTGAGAATGGGTTTCTTAAGCCAGGGGATGCATTAGAACAGGAGCCAAAATGCATCAGTTTGCAAAATGCATCACTGACTGCTTATAGCAAAGGGATGCTTTGCGTTCAGGTAGTATTTGAGACTGGAAGAACTCCTACAGTAAACCAATTCTGCATTGCATAAGGTGCACACAACCTTAGTCTTGGGGGAAGCTTCTTAAAAGTGAATTTTCCCTGAAGCAAGCCTTTGCGGCTTTGTGGCTGCATCCATGATAGACTATCAAGTTTGGTATGGTAGTTTGGGTAAATTCACAGGTGCTGGAGGTTCAAAAACTAGTTCTCGCCCCTTCAGTGAAAATATGTATACATCCGCGCTAAAATATCACGTTGAAAGTCATCAGTTTGCTTATTATAGGACCCAGCTAATAGCTAATAGATTAACGGTTGTATTTTTTATTATCGCTCGATAAGAGTCTCACATTATCGCAGCGCGTTAATGCTGTTAACGGCCCACCACTAATGGATGCCTATTGGTTGATTGTAGGTTGATGGTAGTATAGTGTGTAGTCTGATGTATGCAGAATTTTGTTTTGATTGAAAGTAGAGTTGCTCCGATTGATCGGCCGCCGATCATGATCGGCCGATATTGTCTAAAAATCGGAAAAACATGCCGATCAGGAAGCCGATCACGAGACGTACATTATTAGCGACGTTTCAAATAAAGGCATATTATTTTCCGGATGTGTGTGTGTGTGTGCGCGCGCGCGCAGGCCGCAGTCATTGACGGAGCTGCTCCGTCACAGGTATATAATATCATTATACCATCACCCCCTCAGAATGGAAAACCGAAGCAATTCCTATGATGCAGCTTTTAAGTTAAATGCCATCGATCTGGCTATCCGTGAAGTAAACAGTAAGGACACGTAAGCTTGCTGTTAATGAATCTATGCCATAGATTCATTAACGGCAAGCTGACGTGCAGCCGCGGTGAGACGATATGTGATGAAGATTATCTGACGCTGTTCAACTCTGACACTGAAGAGGACGACTTCAGTGTCTTCAGTGCGCAGAAGAAATGAAGTGACAGTGGTTTGGTGTTCATTAGTTTTAGATGGTCAGGAGGAAGATAAATAGTGACGTGTGGCTTCATTTCATGGGAGAATGAAGCGACTTTAATAGTTGCGCAGTTGCGCTTTAACAGTGTGCAGCATACTGTGTACCGCACACTGCACAATAATGGTTTCAGTACGCAGGAGGAAGATAAATAAAACCATCAATGACTTTTCTGTTTTGTTTATCAGCACTTTTATTGCCGCGTTTGATGCTGCTTTTATTGCGGCACTGTTCGTAAACAATCAGTTCAGTATATGAATAAACACTTATGTATCGGGGTATGTATATATTGGCGACTTATAGTCCGGTGCGGTTTATATGCGGACAAAATATATATTTCATTCAAATTTTAGTGGGTGCGCCTTATATTTAGGTGCACTCTATAGTCTGGAAAATACGGTATTTAAAATTTTAAATTCATTCTTTGATCGGCAGTGATCGGCAATCGGCCGATCAATTTTTTTGGTGATCGGTATCGGTGATCGGCCCAAAAAATGGCGATCGGAGCATCACTAATTGAAAGGGATGTAAGTGAGGAGAGCACAATAGTTTTCGACTATGCTCGTAATTGTACTTTTTTATGGATTACTGCAGTTTTGTATGACTTTCATGTTCAAAAGAAACAAAAGAAAAATAATAATAAATAAAATTAGAGTTTTTCTTTGGACAAAGACACGCGTCCACTACCTCCTCGTGATCCATAATTTCAGTGTGTTTAAAAGGTAAATGAACAAAACCATACTAACATAATCTAGTCATATATAATAATTTATCAAACAACTACTTTTACTGCAATACTTTAACTACACTAAGCTGATAATGCTTCAATCAGAAGTTTATGTTTTTGTGTTTCTGCTGCAGATCAGCGACTATTCGAGTGTCGAGGAAGAAGGGGAGCAATGGGAGCAGTGGGAGTTTAACTCAGAGTGCTGTATTCCAAAGCAGCTGGCTGGATGTTTGGAAAGGCTTCAGGTAACTACAACACTGATCATGTGATAAGCTGGGGACCCACAATTGATCCCTGATGAACACCTGATCAGAACTGTAGCTGCTGATCACAGCAGAGGAAGACAGGTAGGGAGAGACAGGAGGGGAAAGACGGGTAAATATATGTCTTTTCTCTTCTCCTCTAACAGACATAATGTTTTATGGGCAACACTGGATGGACAGCTGATGTCTCTGTGGAAGAAACGCACAGTAAGTCTAGATACCTGTCTCTCTACTTGTCTATCTGTCTTCCTGGCTGTCTGGCTGTGTGTCTCAGTGATGGGTGCATTTATATGTGTGTTGATTGTTCTGTACATGTGACATCCATTGCTCGTCTGTTCGTCCTGGGAGAGGGATCCCTCCTCTGTGGCTCTTTCTGAGGTTTCTTCCACCTTTTTTCCTGTTAAAAAGTTTTTCCTTACCCGAATCGAGGGTCAGGGTGTCACTCCCTGTACAGATTGTAAAGCCCTCTGAGACAAATGTATTTTGTGATTTTGGGCTATATAAATAAAATTTGATTTGATTTGATTTATTTTGTTGAACAGGACCATCTCAGTGAGGTGGTGTTTCATGTCTCCAGCATCACAAACGTGAAGAAACAAGATAAAGGAAGATTCTCAGTTTACTTCAAGAAGAAACATTATGACTTCATGGCTCACAGTGATGGTAAGAGTAACGAGTACTCAGGAGTACTGCAGTATCTGGCATCTCAGTGTAGTACTGCAGTGTCTGTCACGTCTCTGTTGTACTGCAGTATCGGTCATGTTGCATTAATACTGGAGTATTTGGTGTTTCTTGTTCATTGTTGTCATGTCAGAGGTTCAGGACCGTTGGGTCATGGCTCTGCTGGCATGTCGATGCCAGCCAAGCCCTACCCCCCCAGACCTGCACGGACCAATCACCATCAAGGACCCGTGGAGGCATGGTTATGCTGCTGTCTGGGGTCATGACCTTTGGATTTATCCCAGCAAGGAGGGTTTCACACTGGGTATCGCCTCCTGCTGTGTCCCACTGAATGTGGCCTCTGTCAAAGCTGCCGGAAGACAATCGTTCACCCTTATCACTCCCTACAAGAGGTTCAGGTACACCTCTCTATCTGTCAGTCTCATACCTATCTGTCTGTCTGAACACCTGTCTGCCTGTCATTGTTGTTTGGTACACACACACACACACACACACACACACCTTTATGTGTCCTTTCCCCATCTCACTGTGCCCCTGCCCTGTCTCTCTATGTTCCTTCCCTGTCTCTCTGTGTCCCTGCACCCTACTGGCAGCTTGTCAGTTGATTCATCGAAGGCACTCTCTGTTTGGTTGGATGGTCTTTCCTCATCCATCAGCAGTGCTCTGTCCAGCAGCCAGGTGGCGCTGCGTCTCTGGGAAAACCCAGACAACAAAATGTGCGGAGACTGTGGTGCTGCCAACCCTGAGTGGTCATCGGTGAACCTGCTGTTGGTCATCTGTCACACTTGCGCAGGTAAGAGCTAACAATGCTACAACATCCCTAAGTTTGTATGCAGAATGCAAATAGCATCTGTTCACAGGTCAGCATCGAGCTCTGGGCAGCAACCGCTCAAAGGTGCGCAGTCTGAAGATGGACAACAAGGTGTGGACTGAACCACTCATACAGGTGAGGGGAGGTCGAACCATTCATACAGGTGAGGGGGAGATCAAACCACTCATATAGGTGAGGGGAGGTTGAACGATTCATACAGGTGAGGGCGGATCAAACCACTTATACAGGTGAGGGGAGGTTGAACCATTCATCCAGGTGAGGGGAGACCAAACCACTCATACAAGTGAGGGCGGATCAAACCACTAATATAGGTGAGGGGAGGCTGAACCATTCATACAGAGGGGGTGGGCCCAACCACTCGTACAGGTGAGTGGGAGACTCAACCTCTCATATAGGTGAGGGGGAGGCTGAACCATTCATATGCGTGAGTGGGTGGGACTGAACCACTCTTATAGGTAAGGGAGGACTGAACTGCTCGTACAGATGAAGAGGGGGTTACCATCTCTCTGACCTTTGACCCATACTCTTTTAGCTGTTTGTTGCCTATGGCAACCGGCTGGCTAATCAGGTGTGGGCTCCAGCGGTGCCAGCAGCAGAGCAGTTGCGCCCAGAGGCGTCTGATGAGGAGAGGTCAAAGTTCATCCAGGATAAATACAGCAGGGGGCGGTACAGACAAGTCCACCCTCTGGCAGCCTCTCGCTCTCTGATGGACCAGGTGTGACACGTTAAACCGCTCATGCGTATGCGTTACTTTATGTCTTTACTTTAAGTCCATATGTTGAAATGAATACACAGTGTAAAGTTTGAACGTCTGTGTGTTTCAGAGGCTGCGTGAAGTTGTGTGTGGAGATGACGTGGAAGAAACAATGTCTCTAATCTGCTCAGGAGCAAAGGTCTGAGCACACACACACATACATGCACACACAAACGTTCATTTGTCATATGTGTAGCTTTCTGCAGGTGTGTCAGTCAGAACTTCAGAGTCCTGCCCCCATCCTGCTGGCTGAGAGGGCAGGTCAGGCTCTGCAGGCCGAGCTTCTCCGACTCAACGATTACACAGGTAACCCACTCTCACACTCTCACACACACACACACACACACACACACAAACACACACACACACACACACACACATACCCAGGACACTGTGACACCACTGATGTAGTAGTCACATGAGCTCTTTTTTTATTCAGAGGTCCCGCCTTGCCTGACCCAATCAGCCAATAGGAGTGCTGACCCCGACTCCTCAGGTACAAACTCTGAACGACTTGAGGGATTTAAACGGGCTCAGGACAGAGATCAAATAAAAAATAAGTATGAGTGTGTGTGTGTGTGTGTGTTTCCAGGTGAGGAGGAGAAGCTTCATGGTAAACTGGAGGAAGATCGTTTTCTTTTTTCGTTAGAAAATGAGTCGGCAGCATGCGATGTCCTTGACCTGCGAGAAATTTTATCTGTCTTCATCAAACACGGGTAAACACTGTAAATACTTCTACTACTACTGATACTATTACGTGATAGAACCCCCCCCCCCCTCACTACAACTACATTAGTTACTTCATCAGTTTTTTCTTGTGTACTCATATTTCTTATTAATACTATTAATACTCCCAGTACTGATAGTACTAATACTGGCATTACTGATGTTTGTCTGTGTGCTTAATCATTTCTAATACTTGCAGTATTAACAAATACTAATACTCACAGTACTGAGTGTGTGTGTACTCAGAGTGGCTCATCAGTTCAAGATGGTGACACTGAGCGATCAGCTGATCTGTGCTGCTGATGATGAAGAGGTGCTGTTGAGTCACATGACCCACATACTGAAGGTAACACAAGGTATCAATACAACAGTATTGATCTTATATAACTCTGTGTCAGCCTGAGTACTTCAAGGCAGCGAGGATGTTTACTTCAGACATACATTTCAAGGTTCAGCTTAATGTTTTAATGTGTTTTTAATGAGTTTTAATATATTTATAATGTTTTTTAAATGTGTTTTATTGTGTTTTGTTCCACACAGGTGTCAAAGTACCACCCTGTGGTAATTTTGGTTATGATGTAACCTGAGTTCTTGTTTCCAGATGATTCTTCCAGGGGGCGTGTCTTATGCAGAGATGGGCGGGGTCTCAGCTGTCAGTAAAGTTTCTGTGGTTGAAGTGGGTGGACAATCGAGTCCTTTTGATGCCTGGCTGTTACTGTGGGAGGGTGGGGTCAGCATTCACCCCACCCACAGACAAACACAGCAGACTCTGAGGATGGAACTGACCATGCTCAGTCACTACGGTAACACACACACACACACACACTTCTATACATTGGTGCAAAATGTTTTTCTAACTTTGAAGAGTTAAAAACAGATAAATATTGGAATGTCTCTTTCAGAAATTGACCCATCTAAAAACACCATCACAATGGTAACTGCACACAGGTGTGTTCTGTCCACATTTAATAATATGAAAAAATAATCTAAATTTACACTGTTGGGGTTTTATATTTCCTGTCTTGCGATTGACTGAGCTCAGTACAAGTGTGTGACCTCCCAGGTTGAATCTCTCCACAGGTGTCTGTTGTTGCGTTTTAAAGAGCAGCACAGCTGTCAGTGCTGGTTTGATCACCTACAGAAAGTTCTATCCAATCAGAGCACAGCTCATCAGTCTCTGTACCCGCTGCTGGACATGAGGTCAAGAGATTTGGTACCACCAGCTGTACAGCGCTGCATCTCTCACATCACACAGCACGGTACCTTCCTGTCTGTCTGTCTTTCTGGCCTGTCTGTCTCTTACCTGTCTGTATCTCTCATCTCTTTTTCTTTCCGACCTGTCTGTCTCTCAGGTATGAAGGTGGAGGGCGTGTATCGTCGCTGTGGTCTGGCTGCTAAAGTTAATCAATTAGTGGAGGCTCTGCTGACATCACCAAGCTCCACTCCCCTGCAGAGTGACGAGCAGGGAGTTTTAGACGCGGCTGCTGCCCTGAAACAATATGTCCGCCAGCAGGAGCCGCTGTTCCCCGAGAGAGACAGACAGGAGTGGTTGCAGGCCGCAGGTCTGTAGGACACAGGACACTACATGTGGTACTACTGTTGTAGTAGTGCTAACAAAATCATCTTTGTTAGTGTAGTAGTAGTAATAACAGTAATCAGCAGTATCTGCAGCGGTAACAGTAATAATACTATAGTACTACTCTAACAGTCATTTTTCTCTCAGTGATTTCAGATGAACGCTCCAGGTTTTCAGCCTACCGACGGTTGCTACAGCAACTGCCTGACGACAACCGAGCAACACTAAGTGCTCTGTTTGGACACTTCTACATGTAACACACACACACTCTCTGTTTCTATAGTACAACTGTTTATGCACTAGATGAAGACTGTGATCTCACTGAGGCTCCTTTCTGATGCTTCTGGGCGTCTAATGATATAGAATACACGTCTGTGTTTGAGACTAAACATTTAAAAACATTTTAGTTTTCCACAGTTACCTTCCTCACAGTGAAAACTGTAGTCCTACCATCATGTCAGAAGATAACATTTACAGAAAATATAGTTGAAGTTTCTTTTACATGCTGAGAAAAATCAACATTTTTAACACAAATCAACCACATGGTGTCACATGCGAACAACCTGAGTGACTCTGTTTACCTGTCCCCCTCTCAGGGTCCAGGTGTTCTCTCAGGTGAACAAGATGTCGGCTCAGAATCTGGCGTTGATTCTGGTACCATCTCTGTTTCAGAGTCTGAACCAGGATCTACTGCGTCTCACCAGAGAGTTCATCATCCACCACACCCTGTTGTTTCTGGTATATTCACTTGTAATATACTTATACATATGAATACACCTGTAATACACACAATACAACTGAAACTCACATTATACATCATTCAGTCATATACTGTTGTAACATTCAGTAACATATTGGATATCATATCAGTGGCATATTATTAGATATCAATCACATTATATATTAATTAATAATACCACCCCCCGTCGGGGTGATTCAGATGTTGTTCCTGGGATTTGCTGGAGCCACTCTCCCAGTTTGGTGGTTACTGCCCCAAATGCCTCCACTACCACAGGGTCCACGCTACCCTTGACCTTCATCATCCAGCTGCTCTGTCAACCATTGAGACTTCTCAAGTTTCTCATGTTCCTTCTTCCTGATGTTGGCATCAGCTGGGATCGCCACATCTATCACCACCTCCCTCTTCAGCTCTTTGTCCACCACCACTATGTCTGGTTGGTTAGGCAGGATCTGTTTGTCAGTCTGGAAGCTGAAGTCCCACAGGATCTTGGCCCTGTTGTTCTCAGCTACCTTCTGTGGTATGGCCCATTGGGATTTGGGTACTTTGATTCTATACTGGTTGCAGATGTTTCTGTATACTATCCCAGCCACTTGGGTGTGCCTCTCCATGTACACTGATCCAGCTAGCATCTGACACCCTGCTACTATATGCTGGACTGTCTCAGGGGCTTCTTTGCACAGTCTGCATCTTGGGTCTGATCTACTCTGGTAGATCCTGGCCTCTATGGCTGTTGTGCCTGTTCTTGTGCTGCCATGATTAGTGCCTCTGAGTCTTTCAGTCCTGCATTATCCAGCCACTGGTAGGATTTCTTCTTATCAGCCACTTCCTCTATCTGACGGTGGTACATGCCATGTAGGGGTTTGTCCCTCCAGGTTGTCTGTTCCTCCTCTGCACTCTCATCAGGGTTCTGCTGACTGAGACATTCACTTAGCAGTTCATCCTTTGGGGCCATCTTTCTGATGTATTCTGAAATTTTCTTTTCATACTGGTCCATGGTCTTGACGCTCACTTGCCCTCACCATCCCTCTTTCTGCTTAGTGTACAGCCTCAGGGTGCTGGACTTGGGGTGGAACCCTCCATGCATGGTGAGGAGCTTTCTAGTCTTGATATCTGTGGCTTATATCTCCTCCTTTGGCCAGTTACCATTGAGCTGTCTTTTCAGGACCTGCTTTACTCTCTGGTTATTTGGCTGTGGTTGACTTCCTTGTGGCTAAATAATGGTTTCCATTAGCCTGCGGGATGCAAAGGTAATTTAAGCTGTCTTGGATATCACCTACACTATATTGCCAAAAGTATTTGGCCACCTGCCTTGACTCACATATGAACTTAAGTGCCATCCCATTAGTAACCCATAGGGTTCAATATAATGTCAGTCCACCTTTTGCAGCAGTTACAGCTTCAACTCTTCTGGGAAGGCTATCCACAAGGTTGTGGAGTGTGTTAATAGGAATTTTTATATTATTATATTTTTAACCATACTTCCAAAAGCGCATTGGTGAGGTCACAGTGATGTTGGTCGAGAAAGCCTGGCTCTCAGTCTCCACTCTAATTCATCCAAACGATGTTCTGTCAGGTTCAGGTCAGGACTCTGTGCAGGCCGGTCAAGTTCATTCACACCAGACTTTGTCATCCATGTTTTTATAGAACTTGCTTTGTGCACTGGTACACAGTTATGTTGGAAGAGGATGGGGCCCACTCCAAACTGTTCACACAAGGTGGGAAGCATGGAATTGTCCAAAATGTTTTGGTATCTTGGAGCATTCAAAGTTCCTTTAACTGGAACTAAGGGGCCAAGCCCAACTACTGAAAAACAACCCCACACCATAATTCTTCCTCCACCCAACTTTACACTCGGCACAATGCAGTCTGAAATGTACCGTTCTCCTGGCAACTTCGAAACCCATACTCGTCCATCAGATTGCCAGATGGAAAAGCGTGATTCATTACTCCAGAGAACGCATCTCCACTGCTCTAGAGTCCAGTGGCAACATGCTTTGTTCTTATTGGAACCTTTAAAGCAGCAGGAATGTTTCTCCAGATCTGAGGCTCCAGACAATCCTGTCTCAGAGGTCTACAGACAATTCCTTCAACTTCATGCACTCTTAACTGTGGGACCTTATATAGACAGGTGTGTGCCTTACCAAATCACGCCTAATCAACTGAATTTACCACAGGTGGACTCCAATTAAGCTGCAGAAACATCTCAGGGATGATCAGTAGAAACGGAAACACCTGAGCTTGATCACAAAGGCTGTGATAAATTTGCAAAAATCTCAAACTAATTTTTTTTAATTTGTCATTGTCATTGTGGGATATTATGTGTAGAATTTTGAAGAAAAAAAAATGCTGTCAATACTTTCCATATGCACTGTATATCATCACAGTCACAAATTATTATGTAATTCAGTCACATTCTTGAATATCATCTGGTCACACTTAACTACAGTATATATCAGTCACATATTATTCCATTTAACATTATCACAGACTTCTGATGAAGAGGAGGAGGAAGAACAGATCACAGTCTTCTGATGAAGAGGAGGAGAGACAGATCACACTTTTCTGATAATTAAATAAAATAATGTTTCCAGGTGAACTGTTGATAAACTATTTTGTATCTTACATGTTTTTGCTTTTTTATTTGTGCAGAATGCAAAATACCTAAGTACTGACCAAATGTAAGTCTTTGAGAACGGGTTTCTTAAACCAGGGGATGCATTAGAACAGGAGCCAAAATGCATCAGTTTGCAAAATGCATCACTGACTGTTTATAGCAAAGGGATGCTTTGCGTTCAGGTGGTATTTGAGACTGGAAGAACTCCTACAGTAAACCAATTCTTCATTGCATAAGGTGCACACAACCTTAGTCTTGTCGATGCCACCATCGGGAAGCTTCTTAAAAATGAATTTTCTCTGAAGCAAGCCTTGCGGCTTCGTGGCTGCATCCATGATAGACTATCACGTTTGGTGTGGTAGTTCTATTGACTGAACATAACATGTAAGCATTCACAGCGCAGGGTGGAAATAGTATGCAAACCCCTAGGCTAATGACAGCAAAAGCTAATTGGAGCCAGGAGTCAGTCAACCTGGAGTCCAATCAATGTGATGCAATTGGATGTGTTGGTTAAAGCTACCCTGCCATATAAAAAACACACACTTTTTGAGTTTGGTGTTCTCAAGAGGCATTGCTTGATGTGAACCATGCCTTGCACAAAAGAGCTCCCGGAAGCTCTACAATCAAGAATTGTGCAGCTTTAGGGACTAAGGGGTACTCTAGAACCTCCCTTAGGAAATCTTTCAAACATTTCAACAAACCAAACCTGGTTGAATCAATAACACTTTTCACTGTCACATATTTACCATCTATTGTGAAATTAGTCAGAGTGCTTAAAAACAATTTTCATAACACCACGAGAGGGACCAGGATATTACAGGACCATAGAATCATTGCAGCGTTTAGAAATAATACCTGCAAGATTACAAAGTCAAAACAGCATCACTGTTGACACAGAAACACAGAGGTCACCAAAGACGGTTGGGCAGCAAATCCAATAATGATGTTTTCAAAACCAAAACGCGGGACAGTCAAAAAATTGTGTTTATTTAATTACATGCACATAATGTGGATTACAATATGTTGGTGAAACTAAAACCAAGATCAAAAACGATACTTGATGCAATATTTCCCAGGGGCCTTAATGAGAATTATATCCTGACAGTGATGGACTTTTCTGGTTTCCCCCGGGGGGCAGATCGAGTAATCATCCAGGTCAGACCACAAAATCAGGTGGACTATAGAGGTATGTTATAGACACAGAAACACTTATATAACAGTATTGATAACCTTTTTTGATCTACATATTAAACATGTTGACAGTGACATAGCTTCTGTTGTGACCCATCGGATTTGATATTTGTACCAGCAGTCGACCAGCAAGTATTACTATTTAAACAATAAGAAACCTGAACTCTTCGGAGATGGACACATCCATGTGCTGGATGTTACCTGCAAATATTTAATTATTGTCACTCATAATGGTTCTTCTTTCTACCTGCAATACGCAGATGCAGACTTCATCAGTTTATCACCACACACTGTCACAGATAGAATACATCTTGTCTTTGATATTGTACTATAAATAGTACGTAAGTTACAGTGATACACCAGACATTTGACATATATCACAAAATACAAAATAGAGAGATCACTATTATACTGCATTATAAAAATATTCCATTCAAATAAACGTTCTTCATTCAGAAATATACTTCAGTACTCAAATAATACCAGTAAACATACTCATCATACAGGATGACCTCTTGTGGAAGTTTATATTATATTTTACTTCAAATTTAAGGTTATCTATTATCTAGAAGTACTGCAGTAAATACAAATCACTGCTCTGATTGGCTGACGGGCACTGATTATCAGTATGTGCTTTCATGCAGTACCAATAACTAATCAAATCAGAGTATCAATCAGTGTCTGACTAATAATCTGTTATGACTGACTGATTATTATCATTATTTGCGATGTCTGTTTCTACCTGATTAGACATTACATATATTGATTGTTGCTATATATCAGGCTTTGGATACACGCACAATAATTATCAGATCAATTCACTGCTGTTTTGGAGCTGCACGCACAGAAATATAATTATATACTGAGCGATACTGACAACGCAGGTTTTTAATAACATCACGGTCGGCAGATAAGACTGAGTCGTACTGGGCAGCTTCCAGATATAAATGTGTAACTGTGATCACGGCTTTCCTGAAGAAGGGTTAGTAAGCTGCAGTCAGATAGTACTTTAAATAGTATTGTTCTGATAGATTGATTTGATATTCAGATATTGTTAGACCAGCGGTTTATCTACGTTTGTACTGATCAGTTCTATTGTTTTGCTGTTTCATAAAGACTAACGCCCCCTGGCGGCAGCCCGACACTTCATCGACTCTGACATAATCAGCCAATCACAGACAACGCTCTGCCTCGTTTGATTTGATTGACAGAGACTCTAGCCACTAGTAGTCTATCTGCGCAGCTGCCAGCGCTCAGGGAAGGCGGGGCGAGGCGCCGCTCGGCAGCACAGCCGAAGAAAATGGCGGCCGTGGCTGCAGAGCCAGTAGCTGCTTGTCCAACAACAACAACCGCGGGAACGGACGACGAGGGGCCCCCAGAATCGGGCCCGCTCGGCCCGGAACAGCCGGGAGCACTGCCAGAGAGCGACGGGCCGCAGGAGTGTGGCCCAGCTGCGGAGCTGTCTATGCCCCGGGGGGAGGATAGGGGAGATGGGGAGCAGCGCCGCCATGTCAGGCCGGAGTTGCAGCCCACGGCGGGAACAGCTCCCTCTGATCTCACTGGTACCGATGAGCTAATCAATAACTTCCCGGGGGACTGGACTAGCACGGACCGGTTCTCTCCCGGGGTACCGGGAGACCCAGAAGGCGGCGGGACTGTGTACCGCAGCATCCTGGCGGACCCACAGCCCTCCGCCGTCTTCCTGCACTCCCTCCCGGCCGCCCCGCCCGTCCCGGAGGCCGGCCTGTCTCTGGCTGAACCGGCGGAACCAACAGACCGAGACCGGGGCTACACGGCTCTGGTTCAGCCGGAGCTGAGGTCTGGTCCCGCGCAGGACGCCATGCCGGACGGACCGGACCCGGAGACCGGGTTTGGTAAGACCTCAGCGGGTACGGAGGAGCTGGATCAGTCCCCGGCCTGCCGGTCCCCGAAGAGGCGGCTGTTGACGGACCCCGCACCCGGAGAAGGGGCCTCTCGGCCGGAGCCCGCAGGGATGGAGGCATGTCCCGGCTATGTGCAGGATCTGAGTCTCGGGTCCGAAATCAGTGTCTGCCTGGATCACGTCATCGATGACGCGCTGGTGGTGTCCTTCCGGTTGGGCGAGAAGGTGTTCTCAGGTGTATTGATGGATGTCACCAGGAGGTATGACGTATTATCAATAACTGATTAATCTGATGTGATATTGATTGGTCGTCCTGTATGTGAGCAGTATAATATTATGATTTTAACTGATCGGTACAATGTGATATTGATTATAACTGATCATTATAATATGATAATGGGATGGGACTGGGATGACGTGATTAACTTATTTTGTAATGTGTATTTGTTTTGTATTTTCGTACGTACAATATTAAAATTAACTATATGTACTTTTAATCAATAGGTAAAATACACTGAAAAACAAGTATCACTTCATAATGAATTTCACCATTTTTATAATTTCTTTATTATATTTTATAATCAATATCTACAGTATGGGTTCATCGCCAATTTATGGTTCCTAGTCTGAGCATTTACAGATTATAAATTAATAAATGAAATTAAAGTGTATATAATGTAGGGGCTGATTGATATGCTTTTCAGGACCATTATCGATTATTAGTAATCAAGGAGACCAATAACCATTTATTTTGAGTGGATATAATTTGCAGTAAAATGATCTTGAAGAATAACACAATCTCCAAAACAAATCTTTCCCTTACATGGCCTCAGATGAGTAACTGTTTAATGTCCAACAAGCTCACCAATAATTCACAAACGAAAAGATAATTCAAATTTATATACAGAATTGTGTTTTCTATCATCTCAAGACCTCTCAGATTTATTAACCCACACAAAGCAGTTCAAACCAGGTCCTCTTCCAGCAGCTGTGTTACTATGCTGCTTATGCATGTGTTTATAAGTATTCGTAATGTACTTTGTTACATTGATTTAACACAGCAGTCACAGCATGATTTTCTGCAAAATTAGTACTTTCATTTTAATACTTAAAGTAAAATTAGCTGGTAATACATATGTACTTTTACTCATGACTTGCTAATGAGTTTTTTTACATTGTGGTATTGATACTTTTACTTAAGTAAAGGATCCAGGTCCATTTTCAAAATGTATTAAAGAACAAAATACAGAATTTAATTCCTGATTTTTGATAAATATGTAAAAATAAATTATTATTTAAAAATTACTATTTACACAATAAAATACATTTGATATTTTCAAATTATATTTAAGCTGTCGAAACACTAATTGTTTTCTTTGCTTTAATAAAAAAAAAATGCAAATGACTGTCTGTATTAGTGATGGGACAAAAACAGGGGACTGCTTTGAATTGATTAAAAATATACGTTGGAATATCACTACCAGAGCCCCGCTACCCTCCACAGAGTGGTGACGGTGAGGTGGACATGCAAGCAAAATACCTAGAAACACAGTCTGCTGCAACTTTGACAGTCACTAGAAGCTCTCCTGTGTGCGTGCATGTGTGTGTGTGTGCGTGCATGTGTGTGTGTGTGTTCAGTTAGCAGTGTTGTGATATTTATACTTGGAGGCATTTCGGGAGCTGAAGGTCCACTGGTCTTTGTGCGTTATGATTGATTGAGGAAAAAAACACAAAACAGAATTTGGATTATATCTACCTGGGCTAACCCTAACCCTGACCAAGTAAAAAGCCTTGAATATTCTCATTCATCCAGGTCATGGTTATCTCAAGGAAATTAAATCGAACGCAACTGGACTTGGTTATTTGGGCCTTAGATGCTGTTCATTACATCTAAAATCTCTAACAACAATATCCTGCACCACACAGCTATTCTGCCACTTTTGGGCCTGGGTGCTGATGTGCAGTGGTAAGCATATTGCCTCATTTCTGGTTACCATTTGCATCTCGTCCCAGTAATTCTGCTATATTCTTCATTACAGCAGCTAATTACCCGCTGTACATTTAAACTCTGCTCGAACATTCATAACTTTCTCCTGCCTTCAGTAACCTGCTCGCTTATCCCACAGTTGTTTATTCAGATCTGCTAGTTACTTGGCTTAGCAGTTAGTGACTTACCTTCAAAACATTGCTCCGCTGACTTAAGTCTGCAGATATGTTCCTCTGTGCCCATCTGTGTTGATAGGCTATTTAATGGTATACAAATATAACACATAAATTACAAGGGAAGGACATACCATATTTTCTGGACTATAGAGCGCATCTAAATATAAGCCGCATCCACAAAAATTTGAATGAAATATATATTTTGTCACATATAAGCCGCCGATATCCAGGCTGAGAAATACATTATTTAGACAGAAAGATTTTGTACCATAAGTGTTTATTCATATACGGTACCTGAACTGATTGTTTCCGAACAGTGCTGCAATTAAAGTAGCAATAAACGCAGCAATAAAAGTGCTGATAAACAAAACAGAAAAGTAATTGATGGTTTTATTCATCTTCCTCCTGTGCACTAAAACAAAGTTACTTTATTTTTCTTCCTCCTGCGTACTGAAACCATTAAACACCAAATCACTGTCACCTTTTCCTCCTGCACACTGTTAAAGCACAACTATTAAAGTGGCTTCATTCTCCCATGAAATGAAGCCACACGTCACTATTTATCTTCCTCCTGAGCATTTAAAACTAATGAACACCAAACCACTGTCACTTCATTTCTTCTGCGCACTGAAGACACTGAAGTCGTCCTCTTCAGTGTCAGAGTTGAACAGGGTCAGATAATCTTCATCACATATCGTCTCACCGCGGCTGCACGTAAGTTTGCCGTATATGAATCTATGGCATAGATTCAGAAACGGCAAGCTTACTCTGTTTCCTTCACAGATAACCAGATCGATGGCATTCAACTTAAATGCTGCATCAGGAATTTCTTTGAGGGTTTTCCATTTCGAGGGGGTGAGGGTGTAATAATATTATATACCTGTGACGGAGCAGCTCCGTCAATGACTGCGGCCTGCACACACTGTGGGCTGAAGAAATATTAATAGAAAAGCGGCACCTCTGTATAAGCCGCATGGTTCAAAGTATGGGAAAAAAGTAGTGGCTTATAGTCCGGAAAATACGGTATGTATGCTTACTGTACACACAATGTGACATTAGACATTACATTATTGTCTGACATCAAGACTGCCCTGCTGACAGCAGTGAATGCAGGAACTCAGATTAACTGAGCTGACATTGAACACACCTTATTGCCTGCTTGTTACAGAAGAAGGAAAATGCATTTAAGTGCATCATATCATTATGCTGTAGCTTGTGGAGGATAAAGATGCAAACCCTTTTCACAACTTGATAAGAACTTGAACTACTCAGAAACATGTTTTATGCTAGATCTGCATGGCTGTGCACAAACACTGTGAACCAGCAGCGTAACATAATTGTGATTGGCCCTGGTGAAAATATTTATTCTTGTGCCCCCACCTCCATTCACCCAAACACAAGTGGAAGCTCCTGCGCACACACATGCAGCAAATCACTGTAGGCTTACACAGTATGAATGAATAGATGACAGCATCACTCAGTCACTTGCATTTATAGAGTTGATCATTCATCATCAATGGCACAGAGGCCAAATGTTATAACAGTAGCAATAACAGTAAGTGCACATTTTCCAACCATGGTAGAGTAACAGTTACATTGATATAGATTGAAATATTTGATCCCACTACATAACAAAGAGAAACCATTGCATTGCATTCAGCAGAGTCATTAACAGCACTGCTCATGTCCAAATTTCAGGCTCTTCTGCTCTCTATTCAGAGTATATTCAATTCACTGAGTCCATGTTGTCTATATCTTTATCAACTTGATCTTAGAGAGTAAATTCTCTGTGGTGACAGGTATGGTGAGGTATAACAACATTGTTGTGCAAACATCACTAAATTGCTGCCATTGAGCTGTGGTTCACAATGAGCATCTTGGCTACATCTTACACAGTCAGCTCTGTTGCTATTTCACACTTAAAAGAGGCTCTGAATGCAGGGAGTTGGTCGGGTCTACAAGACAAGGTGCTGTGCATCATCCTACACTACATTTTGGAGGAGACCGATTGCTTTTTAGATGTCTACATCTTTTGCCTGAAACGTGCTGGTGACAATATCTTAATGGTTTCCAGTATTTTTGTTTGTGGCATGACTAGAAAAATAAAGCTGAATTTTTCCATTCAGGTTTTAGGGGTTGTATATTTATCCCATTTCTCCCTCTTTTCACTAAGGAGGGCAATTCTAATTAGTACTTTGATAACACATGAAATGATGCCGGAAAAGAATGAACTTCTCTCAGACTGGATCGTAACATGCTAGTTGTATTATACTGAGTTAGGCTGTCCAAGAATCTCCCTAAAGGACAAGTTCCAAGTGGCCATAGTGATTTTAATGTTCACAATATGCTCAAGTCTCCTGGTTGCAGTCCTCTCCATGTTTGGATTAATTCTCCTGTTTCTCTTCCACTGTTCATGTATGCTCCGACATGAACCTGTGACCTATGCATCACTGTAGAAAGGTGCACTTTGGTCTGCAAACACCAAGCAAGGTTCATAAATAGGCACAGTCCAGTGTGGGTGAATAACACAGCCATGATTGTGGGAGTATGATTCCTGCCTTAGTGGTGGTGGTGTTGTTTTTTTGTTTTTTGTCTCTGGGGAAAGGCCCGGTAGGCATTCATCAATCGATTAGTATAACGTAGCTTTGGATCTTGGTGTCAGGGGTCACCGTCATAGAGTCCCCTGTCTGTGGGGGGAATAGGACCACTGTCGGGCACAGCTGAGTCTGACCTCTGACACTGTGGTGGCTGCAGAAGGATGTTGTGGCTGGGCTCATACAGCATCACTTGTGGAGCTAGATAGCAATAGTGAGCTAATGTTAGCCTCCGGCTGCCGGCCAACAATGCTTGCATAAGTATGTAGGTATGAGCTTGTAGGGTAAACGTCCCTAATAATCTCACCAAATTCCCATTTTCTGACATTTTTAATATATACTGTCCTAATTTAAGTGTGAACATTTTAGTTAAAATGAAAGTCTAATCTCTCATTTGAAGTGTCCCAATTTCTAATGTTTTTATTGTTTAATATGTCTGGCATGGCTTTAATAGCTCGCAATAACTATTTTCATTTTGCCTATCTTCTGTCCTGTATACCAGTGGTCCCCAACCACTAGCGATATTTTTAAGGGATATTTAAAGGTTAGATACCGACATAAAAAGGTTGGGGACCACTGCTGTATACAATACTTTATTTACCTCATCTGCAGAGGGTACCAAGCCTCTATTTATATTTATTATTATATTTGTATTTATTATTTTATTGCAAACAGGCTTATATTGGAGAGAGGCTTTTATTTCTGATTCCCTCTGTTTGATAGTATATTTGTTTATGGTTTAGTACAAAGCCCCCTTGTCTGATCTGCTTCCCTTTGCTCTATTAATGTTTTTGTTACTGCGGGGGTTAGGGTTAATAACAGGTTAGTTTTTCAGGCAGCAACACAGAGGTTTACGTTAAGGAACAGTGTTGCTCAGAGGCGTGTGTGTGTGTGTGTGTGTGTGTGTGTGTGTATATGTATGTATGTATGTATGTGAAGGTCAGAGGTGAGATGTATGAAGATGACTTTAGAAGTTTTAACTCTTTATGTCTCAGATTGAGCTGAGTTTTAGTTCCTAAGGTTCTCATTGTGTGTGTGTGTGTGTGCCTGTGTTTAGGTTTGGACCATACGGTATTCCCATCACGGTGTTTCCCAGACGGGAGAACCGGAGTCGGCCGCAGATGTCTCTTCAGTTGGATGCCATTGATGAACCATTGCTCAAACAGGAAGAGGTCACCGTCAGCCCTCCTCCCCCTCCTCACCCCTGGACCTCCAAACCACCACCGCTATTCCAGGAGGGGGCTCCATACCCCCCTCCTCTGTTCATCAGGGACACCTACAACCAGGCCCTACCTCAGCCACCGCCACGCAAAATCAAGCGGCCAAAGCGGCGCTACCGCTGCGAGGAGCCAACTTCCATCATGAACGCCATTAAGCTCCGGCCCCGCCAGGTGCTCTGTGACAAGTGCAAAGGTGTGGTGGTGTCAGGCGGGCACAGGGAGGCGCGGCGGGGCCCAGTGGATCTTAGGGCCGAGGATGCTTCCCGCCGGCGGAGGCCAGCTGATGGGCCGATCTCCTCTGAGGTCAAACGGCTTAGGAGCGACGAGAAAGGAGGGCGCAGCGCCGGCGACAGACGTGCATCATCAGGGATACGTGTGTCATCAACATCATCATCATCTTCATCTCGCCGTGTCCTGCGGGGAGTGGCTTCATCCTCATCTTCATCCAGCCGCATGCGTCTGAAGCTGAACTCCAAGAAAGTTCTGGCCAAAGGTTCTGCAGTGGATCGCTCCAAAGCACGACAGGTTCTGAAGAAGCTGGTGAGGAGTTCGCAGCCGCCGCCACGCCGGCCCAAAGACCACAACCAGAACCAAAACCAGGGCCAAGACCACACAAAGGCTGTAACCCGAGCCGCTGCCCTGCAGAACCACAACCAGAAGGTCCACTTCACCCGCCGCCTGCAGCACCCCAGTGCAGCTGTCGGCTCGAATACGGCGCTTCCGCCCAGAATGCGCCTGAAACCTCAAAGGTATCGTACTGACGATAGCCAGGTGCCCTGCTCCTCTTCCTTCTTCTCGTCCTCCTCCTCCACCTCTTCCTCTTCCTCCCCGCCCAAACAAAGTGCTCACTCTTCGCCTCACAAGCCTGCGAGTCCCACGTCTACATTGAATCTTGCCCCACCTAATCCCCCCTTCTGTGCAGCCAGTATTACCTTGGAGATGCAGGAGGTGCAGTCTGCTGAGGAGGAGGCGACGGAGCAGGAAGGTGGAGGATGTGATGGGCAGGTATTGGCTCCTGCCCCTCCTCTCTCCTCCTGTTCCTCCTCCTCCCTGGACTCCTCCCACTCAGAGTGCAGTTCCACAGAGACCTTTGACCTTCCCCCTCCTGGAGACCCTCCCTCGTCCTCTCTCCCTGTCCCCCCGCCCTCCTGTTCCACCTCATTAGCGCCTCGGTGTTCCTCCTCTTCCTCCCCCGCGACCCCCAGAGCTGATTGCGAGGAGCCTCAGGACGGCAATGAGGAGGAAGAGGAGGGAGGTGAATTGAAGAGGCGACGTAAGTCTTCCACGTCCTCGTCCTCCTCCTCGTCTTCGTCGTTGTCCTCCGTCTTTTCCAAGTCAGTGTCAAAATGCTTGCTCCCTGACGGTCGAACCGTGTGCGTAGGCGACATTGTCTGGGCAAAGATCTATGGCTTCCCCTGGTGGCCGGCACGTGTGCTCGGCATCACGGTGGCGCGGCATGGTGACACGGGGCTGGCGGTGCGGCAGGAGGCACGCGTCTCCTGGTTTGGCTCCCCCACCACCTCCTTCCTACTGCTCTCCCAGCTGTCGCCCTTCTTGGAGAGCTTCCAGTCGCGGTTCGACCGGAAGAGGAAGGGGCCGTACCGCCGCGCCATCGCTGAGGCCGCAAGTGCTGCCAAGCAGTTGACGCCTGAAGTCCGGGCACTGCTCACGCAGTTTGAGACGTAGCATCAGCTAATCCTACCCCTCCCTTCCTACCCCGCCCCTTACACCCCAACCGCGCCCACTACAGAAAGTAGGAGGAGTTAGTCTGACAGAGACTGGTGCAGACAGACGGACTGTTTTCATGTTTCTGTTTCCTGGAGGAGGCGGAGCTTCTGAATTACCTGTCAGTGTTCAAAGCAGCAGGGGGCAGGGCTTCAGTTTCAGCAAGTGTTAGTTAGTGGCAGGTTTCCACTCGATGCAGCGTCTCTTTCAGTTCCTTTAAATGGTCACACCACCAAATTTATGTCTCACATTTTCACTGTGACATCGCAGTGATGTAAGGAGTAGAAAGTACAGAAATACTATGTTACAAAGTGGAGGCTTTAATGAAAGACATTATCCAGGTGCATCATGGGAAATGTCTTAACTACTGAATCATTAATTTACAATAATCAATAACGATAAAACAAATAAAGATTCAGACATATAAAAGTAAACAAAGGGATCTAGATGGCTTCTGCTGGACACACAGGTGATTGATGATTGGTTGAATAATCATTGTTCTGATAGGACACTGGCAATGGCAGCATGTGAAACCCATGTGTTGATGTGTCACTTCCTGTTTCTGTTGGTTCTGTCCAAGCTGAGTTAGACGTGTGAAGACTGAAGATTTGATCTCTGGTCTAATTGGTTCATAAAGACAGCACAGTCAAAATACTGTATCCCACAAGCCAATAGAAACACGCTACTGTCGCCATGGAAACTGTGTTCTTACGGATCAGGTCCCTGTGGTCTAGGACCAGGTCATCATTCAGACAGTGTTTAATCAGTCACTCTGATCAGGTATCAGACGTATTGATCACATTCAGCCATTTGTTTGAACTTCTGTGATTAGCTGATGACCGAGTGAAGCTTCAGATTGACGGTAAACAGTTTTTAACATGATAGATTCACAGCTGCTATGTGTCATGTGACTGTGTTCAGCCAATCAGAGCAAGTTTTCTTCATTTAGACTTTATGTCGCCAGCTCAGAGATATTTTGTGTTCCTGACGTCTCACTCATTCCCTGTTTGAGAGTTCGGCAGGCAGGCAGGCAGACAGACAGACAGACAAACAAGTGAGGCACACTGATAGGACAGGACAACTGCTCTGTTCCCATGATAATGGTGATAATGAAGGTGATGATAATGGTGTATTTTACCTCTGCTGTAGTTCTCAGCTGGTGGACTCTTTTTACTGTCTGTTTGCAGATCAGAGATTCTGAACTAAAACTGTTTGGACAAAATAACAGAAACACGGACAGAAGAAGAGACGACCTTTGTACATGTTTTTTTTCCTGATGTTTTAAATCTATTAATAAACTGTCAAACTTCTCCTTGAATCGTCGTCGTTGTCATTTAAACCTTTCATTCTTTGTTGATTTTACTGGAGAACTAGTGGCAGTGCCTTGCTCAGCGGCTGCAGGCCTCACAGTCAGATTTTCTCACCTGCAAACAGATGTTTGGTAAATGAGTCTCCAGAGCTGTTTTTACCCGAAAATATCAGCAACAATACAATAAAATCATGTTTCTGACATGTGAACTGATTTACCGTAATTGAAAGTAAATCAAACCAGTCTGGAATCTTAAAAATGTTTTTACAAAAGATGTTGCTGATTTTAGGGAAAAACATCTCTGATAACCAGAGTGGGAAAATACCAGCAGGTACTGACAAAATAATGCAATCAGCTTCTGGCTAAGTCTTATATGAGGAAAAATTGTTTGAACATGGTCAAGTTCAGGCTAAACACAGCTGTTGACTAGATCTGGGATAAATATTATTTTTATATAATTCTTTTATTTGAACAGGTTGTCTAACTGAGATCAGGATCTGTTTTTACAGAGAGACCGGAGTACGAGAATAGATATTTTATAGCAATTAATTCAATGTTATGTGTCAATACAACAGATGTTCTTGTCCTTGTCAAATTGATCATCTTGTGGATGGTGTCACAGGCTCCTTTGCCCCTTTAAAAAAGAAGATAATAAAACAATTATCTCTGTGGTATAACTCCCAAACCCGTAAATTAAATGACGTTTTCCCATAGTCTGGCATATATAGGAAGGCACCTATTACTCATCATTAATAGAGGAAAATAAAAACAACCCCAGGTTAGTTTTAAGCACTTTGTACAGGCTGACGAACACTCAAAACTAACTTGTTTCATGGATTTCTTATATATATCTCAGTAGTAACAACTTCACAAGCTTCTTTAGTGATAATACTCTCAGTATTAGAGACAAAATTCACCTTCTGCCCTCAACCGGCACCATTTTGTCCTCAAATACAGGAACCTTAGAAACAGCTGTAAGTCGACCTTCCTGACTAAACATTGCTGAAATCAGGCACACCCTATCTAAAAAATGCAGAAAAACTAATCCGGGCATTTATTACTTCCAGGCTGGATTATTGTAATTCCTTATTATCAGGCTGCCCTAACAAGTCTCTACAGACTCTCCAGCTGGTCCAGATACTGCTGCGCATGTTCTGACAAGAACTATGAAAAGAGATCATATTTCATCCATATTAGCTTCTCTGCATTGGCTCCCTATAAAATCCAGAGTGAATTTAAAATCCTTCTCCTTAACTACAAATTGCTTAATAGTTAGACACCATCCTATCATAAAGATCTTATAGTACCCTATTATCCTACTAGAACACTGAGCTCGCTGATTGAAGGCTTACTTGTGGTTCCTGGAGTCTCCAGAAGTCCAATCATCTTCCATGTTCAGTCATGGGGGCAGACACCCTCTTTATGTTTAGGAGGAGGCTTAAAACTTTCTTTTTTGATGAACCTTATAGTTGGGTTCAGGCTTTCTTTAGGACTAGGGGATCAGCCCCTAGTTATGCTATGGGCCTAGACTGCCTGGGGACTTCCCATGATGCTCCTCTCTCCTCTCTCCTCTTCCTTTCCATCCTTCTTCCCCAGAGTTTTTGTGCTTTTCCATCTGTCAGGTCACTGGTGATCTGCCCCTTGTTTCTTCCTGTTAAAGGGGAGTTTTTCCTTGCCGCCATTGCTAAGGGTATGCTCTGTAAATTAAAGAGTGTAGTCTACACCTGCTCTATATGTAAAGTGTTATGAGACACCTTTTGTTGTGATTTGGCATTATATATAAATAAAATTGACACAGAGCAAGAACTACCAGTGAAGCTGCAGCCACAAAAATATGTAGATAATGTATAAGATAGTAAACACAGTATACTAGTTAAAAACTATATAAAAAAAAAATTAAGATCAGCAACCTCGACAACTCAATAGTGCAGATAAAAAGGAACGTTTTATGTTTAATTTTAAGACTGTTGGAACAACCTAACATGATCAGGTAAGGTGTTTTTCCCGGCTTGTATCATTTAAACTAATAGTGGCTTCAGTGGTTTTCGAGGAGATCCTCAGCAGGAAAGTCAATTCTAAAATTTACAAAAAGCCAGTGTAACATCATCAGGACTGGTGCTATAAGCTTGTATTTCTTTGTTCTAGTTAAAACTAGAGCAACTGGTTGTCCTGTGAATGTTCCCATATATAAGGTTTTACAGCTGTTTTTTAAGATGTATATATCATGTGAACCTTTGTATGTTACAGTTATCTAGACCCAGTGGTTCTCACTTTGATAAAGACCACACCAAGGTTTCATGTCATTTGAGGAATGATTAAAAAAACAGTCCAGTACTGCCCCAGATGGGCTAACTTAGCTCCCAAGCCTCCCCAATAAAATGTCATGATTTGTAGATAATCTAACAATTTGAAATCGTAACTATTTTAAATTATTGCTGCAATTTCCATCAAGGTGTTGCAGGCTAATGTTAACTCCAGCTGCTGAAAGTCCTTGTTTGAACTGAGGAAGAAAGGGGCCCATATCACTGAACACTACTGCAACATACACGTCAACATCCAAGCAAACTTACCCAACAGCGTCACACCTGCTGATTCGTATTCAGCTTCACTCAGCTCTTTACTGCTGCACATACATGAACCAAAATAGCAGGTATGCATGTGATTGTGCTGCTTTCATATTGGACACAATCAATCAATCAGTCCATCAACATCACAGATTTACTTAAAAACACAACAATATCAAGAAACAACAACAGGAAGACCTGTCTGTCTCTGTGATGACAGCTTCAGTAACACATGTCTCCCTCCCTAACATCATCAGTAGCACCTGTCCCTCTCTCTGTGATGACATCTTCCATAACCCCCCCCCCACCAATGACACCATAAGTAATACCTGTCTCTCTCTCTCTCTCTCTCTCTCTCTCTGTTTCTCTCTCTCTCTCTCTCTGCAGCACCACCTCTCTGAAGAGCTGCTGATGCTGATAATCCTGCACTGTCATTGGTGTAGAGTCTGTGGGCGGAGTCAGGGTGACTGATGATCAATCAATCAATGATTAATGATTATTTAAGTGAAGAGTTTATATTTATAAAGAGAAACATATTGATTGATATTGATCTATGTTGGCTCAGTGTTTCCATGGATACCAGTTCAGATCAATCACAGGTTTATTTTACATCCTCCAATAAACACACTGATTGAGCAATCATCATGACCAATCAGTGCTTTATTTTATTTTATTTTTTAAATAACATTGAAGCTGTGTTTTCCCACTTTTACTGCTACCCCTAAATGAACCTGAACAGCATGGAGTGAAGACGTGTGAAGAGATGTGGCTCCGCCTCATCAACACACCTGACAGGTATAGTTTGTCAGAGCAGAGTAAGGCATCAGTGTGGAGACATTAGCCGAGTTTAGCACAAAGACAGTTGGGGGTGGATTATAAATGATAAACTGGTCTGAACTGGTTTAATCTGGTCTGAAGAGTTTTTAATTGTATGAATCAGCTTTTTGTTGTCTCAGACGTTTTTATTTCTCTGATGTGAAAATGATGCAAATGTGTCATATTATTATTAATAATGTAATTATTGTAATATTCTGTACAAACTGCAGATGGTAAATGCAATAAAAATGTTGCATGTGTGCAACCAGTTTGCTTTTTTTTGACAAATAATAATTAGAGACAACTGGAACATTTGATTGTTTTAATTTTGGAGACTGAAAGATCTGTGACATGAGGACGATATGAAATCACAGATGAGACGATAAAATTGAGAATTTATTTCCTGTGTGGCAGACACAGAAATTTTTTTATTTTTTTTTTTAGAAGAAACTTGACTTTCTTCATTAAGCTTTTTATGAGCTGCACGTTTTCAGTGAGCTGACATTATTATATCCTTCCTGTTACTGTTTTACACGTCTCAGCTATAATCAATAATCAGTGATCTTTTCTCTCTGCTGTGTCAGCTATTTAGATAAGAGGTTTTCTGTCACATGGAGATGTGTGCGTGTGTGTGTGTTGTTAATCTATGCAGACTTTAACCTGAAAAACACACTCATTAACTCATTAACTAACACACACACACATCTCTTCAGTTGCTGCTCAGTTGTTCAGGACATCAGACAGCTGGAGCTGAAATGGAAGACGACTGTAAGGTAAACCTACTATTGATTATTATTACCAATGATCCAGCTGTCAGTTATTGTCTCGCGGTAGGACAGGTAACTACATGAATATAGAACTAAGACATTAAAACATGACTACAGCTTAGAACTAATATTGCAGGTTTTTTTTCAAAATGCTTAGACACAATTCCTGGAAAAAACACCATTTTCTCAAATCTTCACACCCAATTTTAAGACAACACAAGGTGTCAAAAACATATCTTCCTTATATCTATATTTTTTATGAACAACTATCATAAATTGTATTAGTGTTTTATCTTAATGGCTGACAGCAGGCCTTATCTAAAATGTATTCACTTGTGAATATTCATTAGCATTGTAAGCTGGACTTAATTTTATACTTTTTACAAGTGAAATTCCATTTTTGCTACTACAGACAGTAAAGTACGGACGGTACGGTATGCAACCCTAGGTCTGGTCTTTAAGTTTAGGCTATGTTACTTTTATTGAAAGCATGTGTTTGCTAAATGAACTTATAATGTAATACATTTTTTATTTGGCTACTTTTGTGGCTCAGGGCCACAGGTTGGACAGACTTAACATGCCAATGGGAGAAGACAGAAAGACTGAACAACCAATAGCCCCGCAGAGGCCGGGGTCAGACATGATTTACACCATAGAGGATGTGCCACCATGGTATCTGTGTATTCCACTGGGACTACAGGTAAGACTAGGGCTCAAAGTAGGTTCATACTGGTTCTGTTTAGAGTGGGTTTTTGCTGGAATTACTGGGTTTAGATGAGACTGACTGCTTTTCAAGATACTCAAAGATACTTTTCATAATAAGAACATCAGTAAAAAAAGATAGTACACAAAAAAGAAAACATAATAGACTGACCTTAACAATAAAAGCAATTTTAAAAAGGTGTATTTTTATCAGAGATTTGAAGGTAGGCAAGTCAGTGCAGTTGCGGATGTGTTTGGGGAGAGAGTTCCAGAGGAATGGGCAGCTGCGCAGAAGGCTCTGTCGCCCCAGGTTTGGTGCTTGGTCCTGAGTGGTGGAGTAAGGAGGTTGGCGTTAGAAGGGGCCTGGTTATGGAGGGCTTTGTGTGTGAGGAGGAGGATTTTGAATTGAATACGTTGTGGAATTGGAGCCAGTGGAGTTTCTGGAGGACAGGAGTGATATGATCACGGGTGCGGGGTTGTTTATTTAAAGTTTTGGATGGTGCGCCTTAGAGGATGCTGGTGCAGTAGTCAATTCTTGAAGTGATGAAGGCGTGAATGAGGGTTTCAGCAGTGGAGAAGGAGAGTGATGGGTGGAGTCGGATGATGTTCTTGAGATGAAAGAAGGCAGTTCTGGTGATTTGGTTTATGTGACGTTCAAAGGAGAGGTTATTGTCAAAGATGACTCAGAGGTTACAACTGTGGTGGGTTAGAGACAGGGTGGTGTTATCAATGTTAAGGTGGAAACTGTCTGCGGTTTTGGTGAGGGATTTGGGGCCGATAATGATGAGGTCTGATTTATCACGGGAAGTTGGTCTGCATCCAGGGTTAGGGTTAATGAGTGGCGGGAGTGATAGAGTTGGTGGAGATATAAAGCTTGACGTCATTGGCATAGCAGATGGTGGTGGCCACCAGACCATGGTGGTGTATGATGTTGCCAAGGGGGATCAGGTAAAGTATGAAGAGGAGAGGACCAAGCACAGGTCATTTGAGCAGAGGTGGGCTTTGAGTTGTATGGCGACAACATGCTCCAGTATTTTAGACAGAATGGGGAGATTGGAGATAGGCCGGAAGTTCGACATGATGTCAGGGTGAGTCCAGAAGTTTGTTTATTGTAGAAAACAGAGCCTTGGGCTTGGTGGAGCCAGAGTGTATGGATGAGAGTAGTAGGTGGACTGGGCAGCACTGAGAGCATCCTTGTACTGCTGAAGGTAGTCTGTATAGGCTTGTAGATGGACAGTTAAACTAGTTTTCTTGTGGAGTCTTTCAAGCAGTTGTTTTCATGATTTCATTTTGTGCAGTTCAGGAGTGTACCGGGGGCAGAGTGGGTGAAGCAGACAGTTTTTGCTTTGATGGGGGCTAGCTGAATAAGACAGGAGGACAGTGTTTCGGAAGGGGGGAAGCAGATATTTTACTTGTAAGAGAGGCAGAAAGGGCTGAAGGGGAGATGGATTTGAGGTTTCTGAAATTGTCCATTTATCCTTAGCGGTGGGAGTGGGGATATAAATGTCCATGGTGATTGTTTGGAGATGTTGAGGTTGAGGTTTGAGAGGTGATGTATGGTGAGACCATTGAAGCAAACCAGGTCCAGGATGTGACCACGGCTGTGGATGGGAAAGTTGACGTGTTGAATGAAGTTGAAGCAATGTAGCAGTTCCAGAAATTCAGTGGCGATTTGCAGACAGCAGAAGGAGAACGGAAGGTGAGATGACAGATGGGTGAGGAAGTCAGAAAAATCAAAGGAGGGGTTTGACAACATCAGAAGTTAAGATCAATGACAGGTCAGCAAGTGGTGTGTTATCCAATCAGGTGATGGAAGAGTTGAGGTCAATGTCACCTGTCACCTGTTTTAACTTGTCACCTGTCCTCAGCACTACCTGACGTGCTTCAGTGGCACTATAGCAGTACCATTCCTTCTGGCTGAAGCCATGTGTGTGGGTCAAGACCAGAACACCATTAGTCAGCTGATAGGAACCATTTTCACCACAGTGGGAGTTACCACCATGATCCAGACGACTGTGGGAGTCAGGTGAGTCTGGGGGAGTCAGGTAAGTGTGGGGGAGTCATGTGAGTCTGGGGGAGTCAGACACAGAGGAAAGAGAGATAGATAGATAGATAGAGAAAGAGAGAGAGAGAGATAGAGAGAGAGAGAGAGAGAAAGTACATCATTAACAGGTGTGTATGTGTATGTGTGTGTGTGTGCGCGCACGTGTGTGCGTGTGTATGTGTAGGCTGCCTCTCTTTCAGGCCTCTGCATTTGCATTCCTGATTCCTGCACAAGCAATCCTCAGTCTGGACCGCTGGACATGTCCTCCTGAGGGTGAGACAGTCTGTGTGTCTGTTGACGTATCTGACCTGTCTGTTGCACAAAGTGAAACTACGGATGTAACTGGCTGGTCTTTTTTCTCTGCAGACGAGATTTATGGGAATTGGAGTCTTCCACTTAACACCTCACACATCTGGCACCCGCGCATCAGAGAGGTACATTATTATTATTATTAGTATTATTACTATTATTATTATATATACTATAATTATTACTACTAATATCATTAACATTATTGACTCTTGACTATTGACTATTGATAAGGCAGCCGATAAGTATCAGTTCAATTATGGATGTAGGTGCCCTGTATGTCCTGTATATAGGAGTATATTTCATATAGCATCATATCACAACAAAAGTGTCTCATGACACATTTCATATGGAGCAGGCCTAGACTGTAGCCCATGAGCAAGCACTTAGCGATGACAACATGGAAAAACTCCACTTTAAAAAACAGAACTGGGCTCTTGGTCAGCGGCCATCTACCTTGACTGGTTCTTTGTGTATTTATTTGTTTTTTTTTTGTATTTTTAGGTCTAGGAGGTCATCATCGTTTCCAGTGTTATGGAGCTGTTTTTGTGTTTGTTTATTTGTTTTTTTGTGGATCCAGGGGGCTATCATTGTGTCTCATGTGGTAGAGCTGTTTGTTTATTTGTTTGTTTGTTTTAGATCCAGGGGGCCATCATTGTGTCCAGTGTTATGGAGCTTGTGATTGGTCTGTTTGGGTTGCCAGGTTTACTGCTGGAATACATTGGCCCACTCACCATCACTCCAACTGTTTCACTGATCGGCCTGTCTGTCTTCACCACGGCTGCAGACAGAGCCGGGTCTCACTGGGGCCTGTCAGCACTGTAAGACACCTGTGTGCCTGTCTACTTAGTATTTACTCGTTTGTGTCTTTCCTGCTCTTCTAACCTGGAAATGAACTACAACATGTTTGACACAGAAAAATAGACAAATAACTGTGTCTGTCTGTATCTCGGCAGATGTATTTTGCTCATCGTGCTTTTTGCTCAGTACCTGAGGACGAAATCACTTCCTGTTCCTGTTTACAGCAAGAAGAAAGGACTGACCTCCACCCGGGTCCAGATATTCAAGATGTTTCCGGTAAAAACATGTACACACATATAGTACATACAAAAAAACCCCACATACATTATATACAAAACAAAAATGTACCAACATGCAGTACAAAAATGCAGAGCCAAGGTGTAGTGTGGTAAAGTATAGATAAAGTGATATATTATTATACTTACAAAGTTATTTCCTCAGTTCTCAAAATGAAAAATATTTTTGTACATATTGTTATTTTGAGGTTTCTTATGTCTTTCCTTTGATGTTTTCTCTCAGATCATCCTTGCCATCATGGTAGTCTGGCTGGTTTGCTACATCCTCACCCTGACTAACCTGTTGCCAAGCAACCCTGAACGATACGGGCACAGGGCCCGGACTGACGCCCGTGGTGACATCATGACTTCATCACCCTGGTTCAGAATACCCTACCCCTGTAAGACAACTGAATTTTAGAGACTTGTTGGGGCAGCCTCATAATACGGAATTACAATAATCCAGCCTGGAAGTAACAAATGCATGGATTAGTTTCTGCAGTATCTGCATCTTTTTGAGGCAGGATGTGCCTGATGTTAGCAATGTTAGATATGTGAAAAAGAGCAGACTTTATTTTATGTAGGCATTAAAGGACATAACCTGATCAAAGATAACTCTTTATGGTGATCCTGAAGTCCAAGGTAATGTCATTCAGAATCAGGTGTTTAGGGCCAAACACAATAACTTAAATTTTGTTTGAGTTTAGTAGCAGAAAAATGCAGGTCATCCAGGTCTTTATGTCCATAAGACATGCTTAAAGTTTTGTAAACTGATTTGTTTCATCTAGCTTTACTGATAGATATAATTAGATATCATCTGCATAACAATGAAAATGTATGGAGTTTTTCCTAATAACATTTCCAAAATAAGCATATATAAGGTGAATAGGATTGGTCCAAGTACACAACCTTGTGGAACTCTGTGTCTTGACCTAACTTACACACATGGAGGATTCATCATTAACATGTATAAACAGAAACAAAATTGATAAATAGGACTTAAACCCACTTAATGCAGTTCCTTTAATACCAATTACACTAGTCTTTATAGTAGGATGTGATGGTCGATAGTGTCAAATGCAGCACTAAGGTCTAACAAAACAAGTACAGATCCTTAGTCTGACTCAGTAGGAGGTCATCTGTACCTTTCATCAGTGTCTCAATGCTATGATAATTTCTATATCCTGACTGAAAATCCTCAAATAAACTTTGTAGAAAGTCACATAACTGACTGGGCCAGTACGGCAGTACATTATAACAAATAATTCTATTTGTTATAATGTACTGCCCTACTGGCAGACTAACAACAAGGCTCTCGGATGAGTTATGACTAAAGGTGCAATGTGTAAGATCTGGCCAGATCATGGCCTTAAAACCATGAACTAAAATGTTCAACAGAATGTAAAGAAACAACAGTTTTGATGTTATGTCGAAGACAGCTACATGTTGCATAGATATCTATTGAGGTCAGCGTGCTAACCAGCTAGCTCCAAGCCCATCCTGTCCAGTAATACAACTTGTACACTGCAGCATCCAGTCTGCCCTCAGTCCACCATGAAGGAGGAAGTCGCACTGCCCTGAGCAGCGATGGGGGAGACGAGTCAGGCTAAAAACTGCAGCAGTTCTTACTGTAGGATTTTAAATATGTCGCTTCATTAAATTGTAATGATTTTTCAGGTGATAAAGTAATGATTTAGATTCCCAATATGTGGCCAGTTTGTCCAAATAACGCCTATTTGGAAAGTTTATCTCAGCTGATCTGTGCAACTCTCTATAGCTCCATAGCATTTTGATATTGTGACACAGATTCAGTGTAAACAATAAGCTTTACAATATAGTCAGTGAGTGATATGTGATCTGTTGAAATGTTTACACACACAGGATATATACGACCAGACCACCAAAAGTGTCTAGCAATCTACCATAAATCCATCTTCAATGACAGCATAAAAGAACTGAAAGAGTTGCCATGAGCACTAAACATGTAGATATTTTCTTATGTAGCAGGATAATCTGATCATTTTGTTCATTCTATACTTTTTGTTGTTTGAACAGATACAGATATGCTGTAAGTGAATATGAACAGCTGGTAAAATTAACAAATTGTCAATATACAGTGATTGCTCTAAATGACAATTTAGATTAATTAAAGCTGTGAGGACACAGATGATGATGAGAGATCAACCAGAAAAAGCTTTATAGTAAAACTGACTTCCTGCTGCCTCTGGTATCTGATAGGCCAGTGGGGGTTGCCGGTGGTAACGGTTGCTGGGGTGTTGGGGATGCTGAGTGCCACTCTGGCAGGCATCGTGGAGTCGATTGGTGATTATTATGCCTGTGCCCGTCTGTCTGGAGCGATGCCACCACCGGTCCATGCGATCAACAGGTGAGACAAGAAGTAAACAGGATGTTATGTTATCTTATGTCATATTACCTGACAGACTCCGCCCCTACAGTTGATGTGATATTACCTCACAGACTCCGCCACTGCAGGTGATGTGATATTACCTGACAAACTCTACTCCTACAGGTGACGTGATCTTACTTGATACTAGTGTTTTATCTGTTTCAGGGGAATCTTCACTGAGGGCTTGTGCTGCATCATCGCTGGTCTTTTAGGTACAGGAAACGGCTCCACCTCCTCCAGCCCAAATATAGGTGTTCTGGGCATCACAAAGGTAATCTGAGAAGATGCCCACCTGTCAGGTCTTCTCTCTGTGGTAAAAACTTCTAAAACTGGTTCTAGACTTGTGGTGATTGATTAAATTTATTAACTAACTGATTGACTGGTTATTTTTGATGTTCCTGAACACAGAGAATCAGGATCAAGAAATGAAACATAATTCTGAGTGAAAGCATGAGTCATGTAACATGGAACTATTACCTACTCATGCCTAAATTTTGTTCATGCTGTGGATGTTTGAATTGTTTAACCCTGTGTGCAGGTGGGAAGCAGGCGGGTGGTGCAGTACGGAGCAGGCATCATGTTCCTGTTGGGATCAGTTGGAAAATTCACGGCTCTGTTCGCCTCTCTGCCAGATCCAATCCTCGGGGGAATTTTCTGCACAGTGTTTGGTAAGCTATGTTTAATGTTTCTCTAGTATGATCAGGTGTGTTTTTTATGTCATAATAATCCAGGTGTGTTATGTTTCTCAGGTATGATCACAGCCATCGGTCTGTCTAACCTACAGTTGGTGGATTTGAACTCGTCCAGAAATCTTTTTGTTCTCGGGTTCTCAATGTTCTTTGGTCTGACTCTACCCACGTATCTGGAAACACACCCGAATGCCATCAGCACAGGTGAGTGTGCGCATAGATCAGTATAGATATGCCACATCATCTCTAAATCATATCTTTATAGATCCGATAGAGGTAGATAATCTCTGTAAAGATCTGATATATCTAGATCAACTGTAAAGGTCTGCCACATATACTGTAAATCATATAGATCAGTTCTTTTTTGCAGGTGTTACAGAGCTGGATCAAATCCTGACGGTTCTTCTGTCCACTAAGATGTTCGTAGGAGGTTTTCTTGCTTTCTGCCTCGACAACACAATACCAGGTAACATACACAGGCACGACTTACAAGCCATAGTTTCACTCACTGCTTTCAGCTGTTTTTCCAACAAGAAATGTGTACTGCATGAACATTAGCTATAGAGCACTCTGACTCATGACTGGTCTGGTTGTTATTGTAACATTTAAATATCCCTTCAAGATAAGATATGCCACAAATATATTTATAAAGAAAATTTTATTTTCATGAACATTTCAAACATTTCAGAATATGGAGTCAATGTCAAGAAAGCTTAATATTTCACATAGAACACAGAAATAATTAATTATTTCTTGTGCGGCCCGGTACCAATTGATCCACGGACCAGTAGCGGTTCACGGCCCGGGGGTTGGGGACCACTGGTCTAGAAGATTAGAAAAGTGCTATATAACTGCAGTCTATTTCCCATTTTAATGCATTTGCTGTACATCTACATGAATGTGACTGAATGTTACTGGCCATACAGATCAAATCAAATCAAAACAAATTTTATTTGTATAGCCCAAAATCACAAAATACATTTGTCTCGGAGGGCTTTACAATCTGTACAGAGAGTGACACCCTCTGTCCTTAGACCCTCGATTAGTGAGGAAAAACTTGCCCACCAAAAAAAACCTTTTAACAGGGAAAAAAGATGGAAGAAACCTCAGGAAGAGCCACAGAGGAGGGATCCAGATGTGAATGAGATAATTATTGTGAAGTATATTAGCTGCCTGAAGGACAACTAAGATTGATTTGTGGAAGTTTGACTATTTACAATCAGATCAGATTATTCCAGATGAATCGTTAATATTTTCATAACACGATGACCTTTAATGACCCTATGACCTTTAATGTCCTTGTGATTAGGACAAACTATACACTTTTGTCCCACATATACCGTAAAAGCAGATGAATCAGAATAAATTATTTGTGCTTGCTGTGGCTGTAATATCTGCAGCAGTGTTTACAATATTTCTTCTCGGTTTATTTTTAGGTTCAAGACAGGAGCGGGGTCTGGTCGAGTGGAGATCTTCATTGCCTTCTTCCACCTATGACCTTCCTCTGGGAATGGGAGTGGTAAGAAGGACTCACTGGCTACAATGGTTTCCCATCAGCCCTTCTTTCAGGGGTTGGTGGGCATCCAATGACCTGCCCCCACAAAATGAGGGGGACGAGGAGAATGAGCGAGAAAAAGTAGGGGAGGACATAGAGGAAAGGGAAGCTAGTGACGTCAACCTGCCCAGTACCAAGGTGTGACTGTCATGTCATTGGTTAAACATCCTGTTAAAGTTCTGTACAGTTTTAAAGCCGTACTGTGATGTTCACACCTATGAGGTGAAGAACCACATCAAGCCAGCAGGAAGTTGTTCATATGATACGTTTCATTGTTTTTAAAGCACAAACTTTGTTTCACTAACCCACTAACCCTAACCTGAATGTCTGATAACAATATTTGCCACTGGGAGAAAAGCTACAGAAGTGATGACGCCGAACAAATTTATTTTCATTTTATAACATCAGAAAATAACATTTTTGTGTAAAGTGTAAGAGACATTGTAGAAATGTCACAAGTTCATTTTAAAACACTGTGTCAGAAAATTGTGCATATGTGTACAAAACAACCCTCATCATTCTGTTCATTTTAAACTCTTCAAGTAAGGCTGAAAGCCTACGTTATATATAGACACAATTAAAATAATATAATAAAATCATATAATTAGTATAGTATTAGTGAATTGAAGTCAAGGTTGTTGTTTTTTTACATCAAAACAGAAGATACATGAATTACTTCAAAGAAGCTAAATCATCAACTCACACCCCTAGCATCAATAACTTGAGTTACAGAAGTTACTACACTTACATAACAAGAGAAATGAAATGTTCCAGTACTAAAAATAAACTGGGACCCAGTACAGAACCCTGTGGCACACACGAATGTTAATCCATTATACAGTTTTTATCATGTTTTATATTTGTGTAGTTTAAAATTTAAATAATTTTATATCAACATTTTGTATTTAAAAATGTGAAATCTATTTATCATTTGATGCTATGATGTACTTAAATTCTGTTCATAAAACAAACTGTCAGTGCTCTTATGAAAGACAAAAAACAAACAATAAAAAGTAAATTTCACTCTTTATATGCTTTTGATGATTTATGGTTTGAGGTTGTAAACTTTCAGAAAGGAATTAATGAAAAGCAGCACTTTATGTACAAAACTAGGTACAAAAGAAAATCAAAAGACAAGCAAAAATAAGGTGAAATCAGGTCATAGTAAGAGCTGGATCTTTTCGTGTCCATACAACATTGAATAAATAAAGAGAAAGTGACAACAGGCAGAGTTCGTTTAGCACACTGATATATAAATCTGTTAGTCGTTAATGGCTGTGATCAAACCTTCACTGTGTGTCTCTCTGTCAGATCAACGTTGTGTACTGTTTCCATTGTCTCTGATATTATTATTATTACACTTACAGCTGATATAAGCGGGTGGGCATAGCAGTACATTTGTAGCTGAAAACAGAGAAATATCATTGAACTGAACTTGTTTTGATGCATTGAATCACACTTCCAGTCTACCCCTGTGGCCTTCATCTGTCTCAACATCCCTGCCGCACAGTTCTTGAGTTGCTCTCTTTTCACCGACTCCTCATAACATGCAGAATTCACTTTAAGATTATTGTGATTATTGAGGGTCTAAGGACAGAGGGTGTCACTCCCTGTACAGATTGTAAAGCCCTCTGAGACAAATGTATTTTGTGATTTTGGGCTATATAAATAAAATTTGATTTGATTTGATTTATGTTGAGTTGTGCATGGTCAGCCTGACATCTCCAGCAGGTCCCTGAGGTATAATCAGGCTTTAAAATCAAAACTAAAGGAGACTGTGCCTATAAATATTGTAAGTAAAGCTGTGTGGACATCTTTAAAAAGCAGCTCAATACCTACCTGTTACATGTTATTTATTTATCTGTGTTTGTGCTTCTATGTTTTGTCTTCCTTTTGTCTTTTCTTGTGTAGCACTTTGTGAAGTCTGAGAGGTGATACATAAATCAATTTTACTTACTTGTACCTCCTGCAGTATAATAGTGTTTTAATAAGTGTACTAAGTATACTGTGCTTTGATATTTAAACATCTAATGAAAGCATAGAAGAATAATTGTCAGACAAATATTGACTTAACTAATAAAACAATGCCAACAATCTGAATTCAGCCTAATTACACACTGAACAATAATGATTTGATTGTTAATTTATAAATGATTCATCACAATGCTAAAATGTTTTTGTTTTGATGATGCGTTCCATCTGAAGTCCATCTAATGTCCACTAGAAGCTGCTGTGATCAAACTCTGAACATAGAAAGTCAGAAAAGAGTTAAACAGGTGGAGCTCTCAGCACTTTACACTTCTATTGTGACTGAGGGCTGACTTTCACAGTGAAAGTATTGTTACGGAGATATTAAGAATGGAAGTGGAGGATGTTTGGTTTATTTGTTTGTTTGTCTTCAGATGGTCATCAGCAATAAAAACATCTGACATGACACCATACTAACTGTGATATCATTATGGTGCGGTATGAGTGAAGTTAACTGATGGCGTGTGCAGGGTGAAGGGAAGGCAGGGTGGGGCATACAGTGAGGAGATGGCCAGCGGTGGCTTGAACTGCATCACTGAGAGGACAGCGGGCGTAGGGTTGGAGCTGGCTGCAGGTAGGAAGACCTCAATGTACTGACCAGTTTCTGGATCCAACAGCATCTTCCTCTGTGGCTGTGGGGGCATATCCATATAGAAGCAGCGGCCACTTTTATGGTCTAACATCATGTGACAGGGGTGGGTGGGGCCAGTGAACAAGGCTCTATGTGCTGCAACAGAACCAGTGCCATCGAGGCAGTCACTACCTACCTGTGCAGGTTGGAAACCCTGAATGTTGTACAGAAACTGCTGCTGCTGTTGTTGTTGCTGAAGTTGCTGCTGCTGAAGATGTTGTTGTTGCTGCTCATGTGTTGTAGACACAGTTACAGAGTTGCAGTTGCTCTCCTGGTTGCTGGGAGGAGGGCAGCACTTGATGAGACCTTTATACCTCTCCGGTTGGTAGGACTTGTTTCCAGTTGGCCTGCTGTTGTCCTCAGATTGGGACCTCTGCAGTGGTTGAAGGGTAGGACCAGTTGGAGAAATCCTCTGGAGCTGCAGCTGGTTATAGCTTATGGGGCTGTGGATGTAGCTGACCCTCCCCAGGTGAGGTTGTAGGGTGGCACGGAAAGCGGGCACAGCATTGGGGGTGTACAAACAGGAGTGGAGGATGGGTTGAGACTGAGAGGACACACCCAGGATGGAGCTCCATCCTAGGGCAGAGAGCGGCAGCTGAGTCCCCTGAGGGAGGTCAGGCATGGAGGAGAGCAGAGGTGGCACACCTGCAGCTCTCTCTGATTGGCTGGGCTCTGAAAGCCTGCTGCTGGCCGGTGGTTTGGTGGACGTGTCTAACAACACGACAGGCCAGGTGTCATCATCCAGCTTGTTTCTGGTTATGATTGGCGCGCTGCCTTGTCTGTGCTCTGGGTTTGGACGATGGAATCCGTCACACTCTTTCCTGTCCTGTAATTGGCTGATAGACGCGGCAACTTTGGCCACAAATCCTCTGGAGGTGCTTGTGTAAACTGGGGAATTTTTTGTTTGATGGTGACCTTTACCCCCAACAGCCTGCTGGTAGCTGGGGGGGGGGCTGTCTTCCTGAACAATCACCTTTGAAGGTGCTGGCTTGTTGGTCTCATGTTGTGTTGGTGGAGGTGAGCTGTTGTTCCTGAAAGAGAGGCTGTAGGTGTTTTTAACTAAACTCCTCATATCTCTCACCACATGAACTGGAGCCTTAAACACACCAGCGGCCTTGACCCCTCCTCCTCCACCACCACCGCCCTCCTGCTCTGCAGGCTGGAGGCCAGGGAGAACTGGAGCTTTGTGGTCCTGCTGTATGACGTTCTGCACATGAGAAGTTCTTGTGTTGCAGTTTGTAGATTTGTTGTGATTCTCTGAGTTCGAGGTGCTCTGCTCTACCTGCATCTTCTTGGACAGGACACTCTTGATGATGCATGATGCCATCTTGGTTTTAGTTTCATCTAAGGAGAAGGACTTCTGGAGTCGTTGTCTTGGTGCAGAGTTTCCTCCCACATGAAACCCTGGAAACAGGACAACAAGCAGGAGACAGACTGATAGAAAGTATGGACAGGTATTATTTAGTATACTAACTTTACCTGAACAAGGTGTTTGAGAGCACTACAAAAAATATGCTGACAGAAAATGTCTGACTCTAGATAGTAGAAGAATAAAACAGTTGGCCTCTAACTTCACTGAGTAAGAATTCCCTTCCTGCTGATCTTTCAACATAAAAGCCTTTGAATGCATAGTGGAGAGCAGGAGGAGTTAGGAGGAGCAAGAGAAGGACGTAGAGGAAAGGAGGGGGAGGAGGAAGAGGATAAGGATAAGGATAAGGATGAGGGAGAGGAAGGGAGAGGAGGAGGATTATCTGTGACTGTAATGTTAGGAGCAGAGTCTGAGCCAACAGGTGATGAATGTGAGTGGAACAGGTGTCGGTTACCTTGGCTAGCTGCAACGACCTGGCCTCTGTAGCTGTTCACATCACTTTTGGTCATCGAGTGCAGATGTAAGGAAGCAGGCATACTGTGTTGCCTTAGTAACAGATCGGGGCAGTGACGGACAGTGGGGCAGAGCAGCTCATTGGCTGACAACTCGCTGTTAGAACCTCCCCTTTCAGCAGGTCCATCCTTCAGTATTATCTGGACAGGTAGACAGACAGGGAAATGGACAGGTAAACAGACAGGTAGACAAACAAGGAAATGGACAGGTAAACAGACAGGTAGACAGACTGTCAGGTAAAGAAACGGACAGGTAGGCAAACAAGGAAACTGACAGGTGGACAGACAAGTAAACAGACAGATGGACAGGTAGAGACAGCTAAACAGACAGGTAAACAGACAGGTAGACAGACAGGTAAACAGCAGGCTTGGGGAATAGCGTTACGTAATCAGGATACAAAAACATTGTGTATTATCTGTAAAAAGACATAATCAGATTACTAATACATTCAGTAGCATTATAATTTTAAAATACACTTTAAAATAAAGAAGGAAACAGAACACATGCGCACACTTTACGCATGTGTACTGGCTAACAAGCTGGCTAACATCAGTTTTATAATGTTGCGGTATATTAGCTAGCTAGCTGCAAAAATGGAAAAAGAACTAAGTTTTGTCAACAAACAAACCAAATGACCAACAGCAATAAGTGCAGTGCAACATGGACACTTTATTTCAATATCTCAACTTGCAGGGCTTTGAATTCAGAATTTGAGAGTTTTGCATTTGTTAGTAGTTTAGTTACCTGTTGACCCTGTATGACTTGTGAATGAGCTCTCCCAACAATTGTAAACAGGTAATCAGACAAGTATATAGACTGGTTGAGAGACTGTTAAACAGAGAGGTAAACAGACAGATGGACAGGTGAATGTGTGGAGGACATACCTGTTGTATGTCTGCATCAATGTTATCGGCATCTTTCTTCTTCAGTTGTATCTGACGTTTGGGAACCATCTTTATCTTTAATCCCTCTCCCTGCTGATCTTTGACCTGCAAGACAGGTGACAGATAAAACTGATCTGAGACCAGATCAAAAAAATCTCTCATAGATTAGAAAACTGGTGTGAAATTTTTTTTGCTGTCTGAAATTCACATTTATCTTTTTTTATTTGTTATTTTTGCATTTTAGTTTCCTCTGTGACTTTTGAGCTTTATTTGACATTTCTGTTTAGTGTATCTTTGAAAATTATTGTTCATTAAAAAAACTGTATTAGTATCACTACCTTCTGTCTTTTAACTGTTTGTAAATCATGTCTCTGTTGTGGAAGTGTCCTTAGGCAAGACACTTCACCCCAAATTGCTCCTGATGTATAAATGTGTGTGTGAATGGGTGAATGTGCTTTCAAAAAGGCTAGAACTTTTCTTTAAGTACAGTCCATTCACCATCTTACCTGAGTCTCCACTGTAACATCAACACATTCAAAGCCGCTCTCTAAATCAAACTCTTCGTCGTCTGATGGGAGGATGACGGAAGGAGAGAAGTGGAGAGTGAGGTCCTCTTCAGACCATTCGCTGATGCTCCCCTCTTCTTCATCCTTATCCTCATCCTCAGAATGATGGCAGGAGGAGACATTAAGGTAATCGGCCACAGACTGACCTGTACAGGTGAGGTCAGAGTTTATCACAGCAGGAACTAGTGAACATGGAGGAGGGGCATCATGATGCGGCAGCAAGTCGACTTCAGGGCAGCGGTGAGCGCTGAGGAAGTACTGCCTCCCTCGTCCTCCTTCATCTTGCCTTCTGTTCATAGTTTCTAATATTTTGGTTCCAGTTGTTCGTCTGTCGGAGTCTCTGGAGAACATTGAAAACAGATTGTTTGATAGTTTGACCATCAGCTGTTAACAGTTCTGCTCTGTGTGTGTGTGTGTGTGTGTGTGTGTATATATATATATACATACACACACCTGCTGCTGTGGTCCTGAGTGGCGTCTACTGCATGTGTTGTCACCGTCATCATTGTTACCATACCCCCATTACAGATTATAGTTAGTTAATGATTTGCTGCTGTGCATCTGTGTCTCTATCACAAGTTCCACTGTTACTGTAATTATTCATCATTCATTGTAACCTATTCTTATCATCTATTGTAATTCATTATAATTCATTGTAATTGTACAATATGTGTGTGTTGATTGTTCTGTACATGTGACATCATTGCACGTCTGTCCGTCCTGGGAGAGGGATCCCTCCTCTGTGGCTCTTCCTGAGGTTTCTTCCACCTTTTTCCCTGTTAAAAGGTTTTTTGGTGGGCAAGTTTTTCCTCACTCGAATCGAGGGTCTAAGGACAAAGGGTTAGGGTCACTCCCTGTACAGATTGTAAAGCCCTCTGAGACAAATGTATTTTGTGATTTTGGGCTATATAAATAAAATTTGATTTGATTTGATATATACACACACACACACACACACACATATATATGTGTGTGTGTATATATATATATATATATGTATGTATGTATATGTGGGCAGCCATGTTACATGCTCAGGATGCCCGCAATAGGGACTCTAACCCTAACCCAAACCAGGGCGCTCCCATGATCAGGACGGGAATAGGGTTGGCACCCCGAAACGTTTCTCTGGGCAACCAGGACAATGCAGGGACTTTCTTATTGACTGTTCGATACACTTTGAACAGCTCCCACATGCTTTCATCACAGACAGGTTGACAATAGCATTCATGATTTCCCACCTGACAGGGAGAGGCAGAGCTTGGGCCACTGCAGAGTGGGCTTGTGACTCTCCAATTTGCTTCTCCCTCACAGACTTTAAAACTGCCCTCATAAGAACATTTGACCCAGTATCCACAGACAGGGAAAAAGCCTGGGAGCTGAGCACACTGACACAGGGCAGAGACTTGGTGTGATTATGCCAAAACAGATTATGCCATCTGCTTTCGCACCCTGGCGGTGGAGAGTGGATGGAATAACACAGCCCTATATGTTTTCCTTAAGGGACTGGCAGCTCACATACAGGAGCTGCTGTTGCCATAGTATATTCCTGCCGACCTGGATGCACTCATCGCGCTTGCTATCCGTATAGACAACCGGTTTCGTGACCTCCGGCAACCATGGAGCAGCTGCTCAACGACAGAGGGGTCTTCACGCTCCCCAGGCCTGGGCAGGCAGGTCCCTCACTATTCGCCGGCTGAGCACTATCTTCCCTCCCCCACTGCTAGGGAAGAGGAGCCCATGCAGCTGGGTAGGACACGGCTGACATCGGAGGAGCGGCGACAACACCAGCAGGAAGGCAGCTGCTTTTACTGCGGCAAACTTGGTCACCTCGTCGCCACCTGTCTGGCCAAAAAACCCCGGGAGGTTAGGGTTAGGCCTTGTCACGGCAGCTGTCCCAGGCAGAGTGGAATTATGACGTTGGCAACAGAGAGTTGTTGGTGGTCAAGCTGGCATTGGAAGAATGGAGGCATTGGCTTGAGGGGGCGGAACACCCGTGCATCGTCCGGAACGAGCATAAGAACCTGGAATATACAGTATTTGTAAAGCCAAGAAACTGAATTCCTGCCAGGCAAAGTGGGGACTCTTTTTTTAACCTCTTCTCTTTCTCTCTTTCAGGCCGGGGTCCCAGAACGTCAAGCCTGATGCCCTGTCATGTCTCTATGACCCCGAGCCTGTTGCCAAAGAACCAGAGCCCATCCTTCCATGGACCTGTGTGGTTGGAGCGGTGACTTGGCAGATAAAAAATGAGCTTAAGCCGGCAAATGGGGAGAGTCTGCCACCTAGTGGGTGCCCTGAAAATTGATTGTTTGTCTCAGCTGAGATGCACCCGTGATCACCAGGTGATCCACTGGCTCACACCAGACCTAACGTCTCAACCAGCAGTTGGAAACTGGTCTCCAGTGCCTGGTGTCCCAGAACCCCTTGACATGGAGCATGATTCCCTACACACCTTGGCCAGAGGATTTTCACCTTTTAAATGTGTGTACGGTTATGAACCTCCTGTTTTCGCAGACCAGGAACCTGAAGTGTCAGTGCCCTCTGCCCATGTCATGATCCACCGATACCTGGGCAAGGTAATTTAAAATGGCTGTAATTAAGCCTATTCTTCAAAAGCCATCTAGACCCAGGTGTTTTAGCCAATTATAGACCTATATCCAACCCTCTCTCTCTAAGATCCTTGAGAAAGCAGTCACCAGGAGGTTATGTGACTTTCTGCATAACCATAGTTGGATTGTCAGTTAGGATTTAGAAAGCATCATAGCACTGGGACCTTTTGTGACAAGAACTACGAAAAGAGATTTTTCCCATATTAGCTGCTTTGCATTGGCTCCTTTATTCACTCCTCATTCATTTTGTTTCTGCGGTTCAAGCGGTATTAAAGGCATCAGTAACTCAGGTAGTGAAATTGCACCCTCCAGCATTTACACCAACATATCCAACTGAGCTTGATTTGTAAAGCATTGTTGTCTTTTTTCTTTTTCTTTTATTTACTATGGTTTTGTTCTTTCTGAAGCTTCTCAATTTTATAAACCAGGGCCTTTTCAATTCAGCATCAGCAGCATCTGATCTACTCATATTGATATTTACCAACAATGCACACACAATACAACTTTACAAAAATGAAGCAGTATCTGCCACAATCCACATCTGCTACAACTTCTCACATTCAACATCCACTTTACTGCTCAGAGAGATCCAGTCCATTTCCACACATTCATTCAAACTTCAGCACAGCAACAATCTCAATATATCTAATGTACACAATACAGCTGAGACACATTCAAACAGTGTCTAGACAATAATAAAACACACAGTATGAACAAACTTACACATGGTTCATCGTGTCAGTGAACATGCGTGTCTTCATGTCCTTTGTTGACATATCTTAACAAGTTAGCCACCGTGAGCCTAATGCAGGGAAGTCTGTCAGATACAAAAACACACGACTCTACCTACGTTTTATTGTTTATGGTGAGGATAAAGACAAATATTACAGAGGCTTGCATGTTGCTCTATTGAGGCAAATACACAATTATTACAAGTGACTGAGTTAATAAATACTCACAAAACATTTGGGTCAACAAAGGTTTTTAAAAAATAAACCAATGAATGATTAGCAAATATCTGAATGACTGAAGGAAATGTGATGATTTTACCTCTGATGTGTTTTTGTCACATCACAGTTCTGCTTCAGGAAAAGGTTTAACTCTGTTCTGCACAGACTGTGGTTTAAGTTCACACGTCTTATCCAGATCCTGCTTCTGATTCAGGCTAGACTTCAGGACCTGGCCCAGGGATCAGACAGAAACATTTACCAGGTCTGGAGGAAGTTCTGGTCCCAGAGTGGTGTGTTGGTGTCAGTCAGCTGATGTTTGTGAGGGGCAAGAGAAAGTGTTGGAGAGTAGGAGGGTTGAGAGACACCGACACTCAAAGGGAGAGAGTCGGTGTCGGACTGCAGATTTCTATTCTGGGAGGTGATTGACAGACAAGCCTGCAGCTCTGCAGTGTGATTACCACTCCCTCCAGGGTTTCACAGTTTTTATGCCAATGTTTGATTTTGCAGCAAGTTTTCCCAAACATTGTAGACAATTTGCAAGCTCTTCTTGCTGTAAAACTGTGGGAAATAGCAAGCAAAGGAACATAATGTAATTATAACTACTACCAATGAAGAGCCATATTTAATCATTTTCTTGGATAAAAAGAATAAGAAGATGAGATTTGTTCATCTATCTCTTTGTCTCACAGAATGTCTGGATTGAGCTTGATACTGAGCCTGATATTGAACCCGATACTGAGCCCCAAAACTGAGCTTGATACTGACTAAGACAAATTGTCAGGTGAATCACAAGAACACTCCTTGGGTGGCACAGTGCTGCTATGAATCAGGCACAAGAGACGGTGGTATGTTTGTTGAGTTTGTTTAAGTTTTCTAAAGTGTGTCAATGTTTGTTTGTCTGTTGCTGTTGGTGTTGCGGATCCATGGCAGGGAAGATTTGTTTCATGGAGAGGAGCTACAGTAGAACCAGGTCTGGTGGACAACATTACAGAAGAGTTGTTGCGATGGAAAGTTGTGAGTTTAATCCCCAAACCTGCATAAACTTTCTCCTCATTGCCACCACTGAGGTGCCCTTGAGCAAGGTCCTTAACCCCAACTGCTGCAGTGCAGCTGATCAGTGGCAGCAGGTCAGACTGTGGTTGTACTGGGCAGCTTTCAGGTTTGAATGTGTGTAACTGTGTGAATGTGGTCAGGTTGTTCCTGCAAAAATGAGTGAATAAAAATGTTATCAGCACTGTATACATCTGTTCATCAACAATTTAAAATAATGTACTGATATTTGTACTAGGGAACTTCAATCACTATAAGAAGTATTACACTCTTCTAGGATTACATCATTATGTCATAAAGCTAAAATATACTTTCATAAAGATAGTGGACAAATGCTATGGCAACATTAAAGATGCATATGCTGCTAATATCAGACCCCCTTTTCAATTTAGATTCTTATAACATCATCTCTCACTTTCAGGTCTGAAAAGAGCAAATCTATCTATCACAGGGTCAACAATGTAGTGTCAAAAAGGACTATCAGACTGCATCATAAGATCAAATACTGCATCAGACGGACCAAAGCAAGCCTTCTGGAACAACAATATATTGGACCTATAATGGAGAGAAGTTCAAAGAGAACGAAAAGGGAATCTAAGGAAAGCGCAAAAGCAGCATAGTTTAGGTGTCAGAGAAGCACTTTTAATTAAGAACTCAAAATAACTGTGGGACTCAAAGACTACGATCTACCTGAAGTATGACAAGAGTGTGATGTACTGAATGAACAGGAAAAAGCAAACAAACTCAACAATTTCTATAAAAAACATTTTATTCTGAAGGGAGTGATTGTATTGATGAATGCTGAAAGCTGTCAATTACAGTGACATATGATCCAACGCAGGATAGAACAGTAATTGTTCCGAATACAGTGGCCAAGGTTTTTTAAAAAGGTCAGTGGGCCAAAAGGTATTTCAGTTCTTCTTAAAACATCTGTTGATAAGTTGACCACAGTCTCTATTTCAGCTCTGGGTTGATATGTACTATTCCTACAATATGGAAAAAAGCTGTAATTATAAATTCAAAATAAAAATAAGGATTTTAGACTGAGCCTATCAGTATCATTCTTGTCCAGTTGTGAGGCTCTAAATATATTTTATTGATAGTGATAGACGTTGTTGCTTTGGTAACGACATGTTTGTTTATCAGCGTCTGTTAAATAAAAGACTCAGAAGATTAGTTTATATTTAGATCACTTAAAACAGAGAGAGAGGGAGAGAGAGAGAGTCTGTGTTCAATCTCACACTGCAGGAATGTTTGTGTAGATAATGCAGCATGAACCTTCTGACCTGCAGCTTCAGAGGGACAGACAGGCGGGCAGGCAGACGGATAGATATACAGGCAGACAGAAAGACAGATAGATATACAGGCAGACAGAAAGATAGATAGATAGACAGGCAGACTGATATACAGGCAGACAGAAAGATAGATAGATAGACAGGCAGACAGACAGGTCATCACTTTCCCTTTTTTTCTTGTGAATGAATACTTTCAGTTTAAATTCTGCTGGCGGCCAATAAAACCCTTTAACTTGTGTTAAGTCCGACATTTGTAGTTTTAATGGAACCACAAATAAACGTTAATGACGTGCGATGTCACTATTTGCTGGTAAAAGTTAGCTGGTAAATTCAATTTTGGTGTTAAGATCATGTGTGTTATATAGTAATTGGCGTAACAGCCGTTGTGCTATTCCATCTGCTATAATTGGATATATTATTATATAACAGTGTTATTATATCTGGACTTTACCACAGTGGGGCAGCATCATAGTGATATTATTCCTGAATCTACCATCAGATCCTGTCTGATAGAAACTGAACTGAATCCAGGTTAGGTAGAATCTGGTTGGTTTTTCATTGTAATGTATTTCTTAGTATAATGTTTTTGTCTTGTGTTTAGGGTTAGGGTCTGTTTCAGGGGGCAGATAGAAACGGATCACTCTGCTTCACTTCGACAGCAGTGGAACCGGTAAACCGGAAACAGGAGGAGGAGAATAACGTCCTTTCTAGGTCTCTGGATCAGATGCCTGGCTGCGGGTCGGAGGTAACGTATCACTTTGATCTTGGTCCCTGTGGGATTATTTCCCATCATGCATCGTTTTTCTGAAGCGTGCTAGCCTGCATGTTAACAGCTAGCATCACAGGGACAGCTGCTTTACGGCAAATAGCTTCTATACGGCATACAGCTGCTTTACGGCAGACAGCTGACCTTTGAGGGCGGAAGGAGAGACAGAAACTGCGCACCAGACAGTCGGAGTCGAAATCGATCAATAACAAATATTAGAAATATCTAATCAGAAAGAGTAGACATGAGCCGAACAGGACCGGAATTGAGGATTAACTTCAGCCCAGGGCGCGTGCAGCTGGTTCAGGTAAACACGCACCTGCGTACGTATTAAGGGTTTCCTCTTTGGGCTTCAGCCCCAGTTCCTCTACTACAGTATATCCAACACACCTGATAGCAGTTATATCCAAACACGCCTTTTGTTAGGTATAGGAAATATTTAAATATTTACACACAGAGATTTATTTATTTTTGCTGGCGTCTCATTTTGTTAAGGTTACTGAGGTCAACAACCTTTTAACATCTTATGTAAACATCATGTAAATATAGTTGTGTACCTGGATTAAAAATATGAGTCATTTTAGAGCAGGTTTCACTCTTGTTATGCCTTTAAGTTTGCATTTGGATAACTGATTGTGGTTTTAAAATTGTTTACCAGAACAGTAATTCATCTAGATACAGAAATATGTTTGAATTTGTTTAGGACTACAGTATACAATGGTGAAAAAGATGTTGTTGTTTTGTTTTGTGCACAACTCAAAGATAGAAGACAGATTTAAACTGGAATCAGAGAATCATTATTTAATTAGTAGAAAATGTGTCAATTCAATTTCTGTTGATCAACTAATTGATTGATCAACTGATATCTACATATGTATAATATAACTCTGTAGATCTGACAAAGTTGGCTCTAAATTTGTTCATGTCTGGGGCTGCTTTTGTTTTGACAAATGGGGCTGCAAATTTTGAATCAATACTTTTCTTTCTCCATGTTTTTCTTTAAACTCCATTACATCCTTCCTCACTTCTGTCTCCTCTCTCCTGATTCCTTCACTCACTGTGAAATGTAAAAAGCTCCCTTTTAAAAGTCTGAGTGAGCAGAACTTTAACTTGTTTCAAAAGGTTTAAAGCTGCATTTACATATTTTTTGTTTCCATCACAACTCTGACACATAAGTTTTAAGTTTACGTGTTAAACACTTTATTTCTACATCCAGCAGTTACAGAGCAACATTAGTTAACAGTGTCTGTCATATTACAGCACTGATGACTAATAGGGCAGGTCATTGAATATGTGATAATAGTTTGTGCCATTTTTATGTGCTTTCCTGTTGGTTAGTTATGAACCTCTATGTGTTTATTTCAGGCGGAGGTGCCGACCCCAACTCTCAGGGTCCTGGTTACTGGAGCAACTGGTCTGCTGGGTCGGGCCGTGTGCAGAGAGTTTGAGAACAACGGCTGGTTCGTTATTGGGACGGGATACAGGAGGGCCAGGCCACGACTGATCCGCTGTGACCTCACCGACGAGGATGCCATCAAAGCTCTGCTGCACGAATACAACGTAGAGGACTTTAAACAGTTAATACAGGACTAGAAACAGTCAGTAGATGACTAGAAACAGTCAGTAGATGACTAGAAACAGTCAGTAGATGACTACAAGCAGTCAGTAGATGACTACAAGCAGTCATCGCATGACTACAAGCAGTCATCGCTTGACTACAAGCAGTCATCGCCTGACTACATGCAGTCAGTAGATGACTACAAGCAGTCAGTAGATGACTACAAGCAGTCAGTAGATGACTACAAGCAGTCAGTAGATGACTACAAGCAGTCATCGCATGACTACAAGCAGTCAGTAGATGACTACAAGCAGTCATCGCATGACTACAAGCAGTCATCGCATGACTACAAGCAGTCATCGCATGACTACAAGCAGTCATCGCATGACTACAAGCAGTCATCGCATGACTACAAGCAGTCATCGCATGACTACAAGCAGTCATCGCATGACTACAAGCAGTCATCGCATGACTACAAGCAGTCATCGCATGACTACAAGCAGTCATCGCATGACTACAAGCAGTCATCGCATGACTACAAGCAGTCATCGCATGTCTACAAGCAGTCAGTAGAGGACTACAGGAAGTGACGTTAGCACTAAGTGATGTTAAAGATGTTGTCTGTCTCGGGCAGCCTGATGTGATCGTCCACTGTGCAGCAGAGAGACGTCCAGATGTGGTGGAGAGACACACAGAGGCAGCTGTCAATCTCAATGTTCATGCCACGGCCACACTTGCCAAGGAGGCAGGTAGGTGACCCCTGACCCTTGACCTTTAATCATCACAATCTGTAAATATTGTTGATTGTTCTAAAGGTGAGCAGAGAGAAACCTTCAAAACAAACTGTACATACACTATTCTGCAAACACTACATTTTCTCATTAGTGAGTCAATTCTCCTACATGTGTCGAGGTATGTTGCAGCCATGTACAGAGCCTTCTCCCTCTACATGTACTGTATGTATGTTGATGTATGTTGCAGGCATATGTGGAGCGTTCTTCGTCTACATCAGCACCGACTACGTTTTTGATGGCAGGAATCCTCCATACGGAGAAGACGACAGTCCAAATCCTCTGAACCTATATGGACGCAGCAAGCTGGAGGGAGAGAGAGAGACACTCCGGCACTGTCCAGGTACCTGTCTGCCTCATCTGTATCCCTCACCTGTTTGCCTCATCTGTTTGTCTTGTCTGCCTCACCTGTCTGTCTTGCCTGTTTACATACAATGGCTTGCAAAACTATTCATACCCCTTCAACTTTTCCATATTTTGTCACATTTTTACCACAAACATAAACATATTTTATTGGTTTAGGGTTATAGTTTTATGTGAAAGACCAGCACAAAGTGGAATACATTTGTAAAGTAGAAAAAAAGATTATACATGATTTATACTTTTTTTTTACAAGTAAAAAACTGAAAAGTGCGATGTGCAGAAGTATTCAGCCTCCTTTTCTCTCCCTCTTGCATCCAATTGCCTTCGGAAGTTGCCTGATATTTGCTGAATGATCGAATGTTGACCTAATGACTAAATAGAGTCCACCTGTGTGTAATTTGATCTCAGTACAAATACAGCTGTTCTGTAGCAGCCTCAGTGGTTTAGGAGAATATTGGGGAGAAAACAGTATCATGAAGTCCGAGGAATACACCAGACAGGTCAGGGATAGAGTTGTGGAGAAATTTAGGTTAGGCTATAAAAAAAATTTCCCAAGCTTTGAGCATCTCACAGAGCACTGTTCAGTGGAAAGAGTATGGCACAACTGAAAACCTACCAAGACACAGTTGTCCACCTAAACTTACAGGCTGAACAAGGAGAGCACTGATCAGAGATGCAGCCAAGTGGCCCATGGTGACTCTGGATGAACTGCAGAGATCCACAGCTCAGATGGGGGAATCTGTCCACAGGACAACTGTTAGTCATGCACTGCATAAATCTGGCCTTTATGGAAGAGGAGCAGGAAGAAAGCCATTGTTAAAGAAAACCACAAGAAGTCCTGTTTGCAGTTTGCCAGAAGCCAGCAAACATGGAAGAAGGTGCTCTGGTCAGATGAGAACAAAATTGAACTTTTTGGCCTAAATGCAAAACATTATGTGTGGTGGAAAACTAACACTGCACATCACTATGAACACACCATCCCCACAGTCCAACATGGTGGTGGCAGCATCATGCTCTGGGGCAGCTTCTCTTCAGCAGGGACAGGGAAGATGGTCAGAGCTTATGGGAAGATGGATGGAGCCAGCTACAGGGCAGTCTTGGAAGAAAGTTTTCAAAAGACTTGGGCTGTGATTCACCTTCCAGCAGGTGAGTGACCCTAAACATAAAGCCAGGACTACAATGGGATGGTTTAAAACCAACATATTCATGTGTTAGAACGGCCCAGTCAAATTCCAGACTAAATCCAATCAAGAATCTCTGGCAGGATCTGAAAACTGCCATTCACAAGCGCTCTACATTTAATCTGACTGAGCTTGAGCTGTTTTCACTCTCTAGATGTGCAAAGCTGGTAGAGACAAACCTCAAAAGACTTGCAGCTGTAATTGCAGCAAAAGGTGGTTCCTCAAAGTATTCACTCAGGGGGCCTGAATACTTTTGCACACTGCACTTTTCAGTTCTTTATTTGTAAAAACAAAACAAAACAAAAAAGAAAACAACTTTTGCAAGCCACTGTATGTCTCACTTGTGCTCAGGTGCAGTAGTGCTCCGGGTACCAGTGCTATTCGGGGAGGTGGAGTCAGTGTCAGAGAGTGCTGTGACGTCATTGTGGCTGAAAGTTCAGGAGGTGACAGAAAGCTGCACGCTGGATCACTGCCAGCAGAGATTCCCCACCGATGCACGGGATGTCGCCACTGTCTGCAGGAAGCTGTCGGAGAGAAAGAGACAGGTACCCATTTGTCCACCTGTCTGTCTGAGAGGAGGAGACGGGTACCCGTCTGTCCACCCGTCTACCTTTCTTACTCCCTTTCTGTTTGCCTGTCTCCCCTCAGGACCCGTCTATCAGAGGAATCTTTCATTTCTCGGGTAAAGAGCAGATGACAAAATATGAGATGGCTGTCGCCATTGCTCAGGCTTTTAACCTGCCGTCCAACCATCTCATACCTGTACGTACTCATTAATATTGATCAATCAATATACTCATTAATGTGTTAATATGGGTCAATCAGTATGTTGACTGATATAGCTGATCTACATTGACAGATATATCAATATTTTGATTGATTCATATTGATAATCAATATATTGACTGATGTATCTGTAAATATATTTAGACATGCTGTGAGTACAGCAGATATCAGTGATTACACTCTGTGTTGTTATGGATTATGTTAATGATGATGTTGATGTTCTTGGGTTTGAAAGATGGATGGCCTTCTGTCTGTTTGCAGCTCACCGAGCAGCCAGCAGCTTCAGCTCTTCGTCCAATCAATAGTCAATTAAACTGTTCTCGCCTGGAGCTGCTGAACTTGAGCATCCTGCCACGACCTTTCACCTCCGCCATCACTGACTGTCTGTGGCCCTTCACCCCAGACAAACGCTGGAGACAGACAGTCTTCCACTAAAAGACAAACAGGTGGCTGAGAGATAGACTAAACATAGTTACTATTCCTCCAGTTCTGCCTCTTAAAGACGAAGTTATGTAGTATAATTTTTTGTTGAGACTTGTGATGTGCCAAAGAGAACAACAATTGCATTGCAGGATGATTTAATGTATTATATGATGAAGCTTTAAGTAGGGAAAAGATTTTATAGTATTAGATTTAATCATGTTTCACAATCAGATTTCATGTTTCACAAAATGTCTGATTTAGTTTCTTGTATACTTCACAAATGTTTGATTTAGCACTTATTATGTAGTTGATAATCTCACTCCGTGCACTTGTTAAAATATAGAAGTGTGTGTATTAAACTTTAATATTTTTTAAAAAATACCTTTAGAAGAAGGTTTAGAAATAAGGGTGTAAACAGGCAGTAATAACTTTAAAAAAAAATAAGACCAGAGGGAATGGTGAAGATATTGGTGTAAAACTCACAAGAGATAATCTTAAAAAAAGAGAGAAGAGTCTCATGTACGGAGCGGAGAAAAAGAAAAGAAGAAGCTGAGATGAGGGGCACTGTCACGTAGGCACAAGACCTAGGTGTGACCAAGGGTATAAAAGACAGGGCAGGGGCCACTTCAGGTCAGAGCCATCTTAGAGCATCTCTGTGTTATCTCTGATACGCATTGTGTGTTTTTGTGATGTGCTCTCCTTTTTTCCTGGCATTAAAGAACACTTTGCTGCTGCTCTGGACACTGACTCCTGAGGATTTTTTGACACCAAAGAGAAGTTGTTGTTTTTTTTTATCTGATTTTGGGACAATTTTAACTTCTTCAATTGAGACTCTAAGACTATTTACACGACAGTTCTCTAACTGTCTTTGAGAGCCAGAAATCTTGTTTGTAGGTGACCAAATACTTTTCTTTTATGGAGTAATTTACCAATTAATTCATTAAAAATCCTACATCATGATTTTCTGGATTCTTACGCCCCATTTTGTCTCTCATAGTTGAATCGAATCAAATCAAATTTTATTTATATAGCCCAAAATCACAAAATACATTTGTCTCAGAGGGCTTTACAATCTGTACAGGGAGTGACACCCTCTGTCCTTAGACCCTCGATTCGAGTGAGGAAAAACTTGCCCACCAAAAAACCTTTTAACAGGGAAAAAGGTGGAAGAAACCTCAGGAAGAGCCACAGAGGAGGGATCCCTCTCCCAGGACGGACAGACGTGCAATGATGTCACATGTACAGAACAATCAACACACATATTGTACACTCACAATGAATAATAGTGATAAATAATGACAATGATAAAATGAGAATAATGACAATGAATGATGAATTATTACAAAACATTGAAGTGTACCTATGATGAAAATTACAGGCCTCTCATCTTTTTAAGTGGGTTTCATGAGCTGGAAGCCCAAATTGTGTAAAAATAAACAAGTACTTTAAGTACTTTCCATGATATTCTAATTTTTTTTCTTTGGTCTCTTCATGTAATCCCAGACTGACTCCATGTTGTTGAGATCAGGCTCTCTGTGGCCAAACCATCTGTTACAGGACTCCTTGTTCTTCTCATTGCTTAAAGATAGTTATTTATGACTCTGGCTGTATGTTTGAGGTCATTGCATGTGAATAAATTTGGGACTCATCAGATGCCTTTCTGATGGTATTGCATCATGGATAAGTATCATCATATATATGTATATACACCAACAGTCTGTATTTTCTATTTACATAATCAGCTGATTAATGCAGCTTGTGCCCTTCTAGATGTGTCACAGAATGAAATCAGTACACAAATCTGATATTAATCACATTTATTGGCTTTACCTTCATTATTATTTATTCATCATTAGACAGACATATTTCACACTGTAACACATATCACTACCTCTCGGTCCGCTTTCAGCTTTATTTATATCTAATCAGGTGATAGATAATCAAACATCTGAGTTTATTGATTTAGACTCATAAAATGTTTCAGTGTTATAAATTATGTCAGAATTTTTTTTTCTGCTGTAACAGATGATTTTATACAAATCTGTCATTCTTCAGGTTGATTTTTTAGGAATGATTCCGACCGTCTGATTGGTCAAGTTTCAGTACACCACAGCATTGGCTCTAACTATCTGGTGTGGTGTCATCTGACTGGTCAGAGAGCATTGAGGCCAGTCCCTTCTGCTTCCTTCAGCTCTTTTAAAGTCATGCTATCCTTTGAGACCACCTGGTCATCTTCAAAGGCCACGCCCTCCTTCAAGCATATGCCCTCTTTCTGTTGGTGGGTAGCACTTCTCCCAGACCTTCAGGTAGATAAATGATAGTTATTGATCAGTTATGTACTGGTCGATATCATTAACATCCCTGTGGCATAATGCTGCTAATGAAGCCAATTGGTTAGCTCACCATTTCTCCTCCACGTCCTCAATGGTGTCGGGCAGCGGCACATTCAGCGTCTCAGGCAGGAAGCAGGCAAAGCCTCCAGCAAGCACTGCCGCCCCCCCATACACCACACTGGGCAGAGCAGGGAGTACCTGGGAAATGGAGTCCATTAGTACATTAGTCAAACAGAGAGATGTTTGCTGAAGATTTCTGACTCTTAATAATAGAATAAATTATATAATTATATTTTATGGAAATGGGATGGAAAGTATATCAGTCTGCTGTGTAAAAAAAGAGTTTTGATGTTTAGAGACACAGATGGACTCGTCACCATATAAACTACTTTAAACTGGTTTAACACTAGAAAGTTTTTCAATTGTATGCTACTTTGTTCCAATAACATATTTAAGTCCTCCAATCTTTGACTTTACCTAAAATAATGTTGTGTAGTGCCGCCTATTGTTAGTAAAATATTGAAGATAAATCCAGATTAAAAACATTTATACCCGAAAACGCCAAAGGTAAAAATGTACCTTTATATGGTTTATGTTTAAATATTCTAATTTGCTAGGTAACTGCATTCGTTAGTGTGTGATCAAATCATGATTGATTATTCATTCATTTTTATTTTGCGATGGTACCGTTTATTGTTTATAGCTCTAATCTCCCCATTGCTTCACTCTGTGTTCATAAATGAAACCACAAGAGAAATCTATATTTATGTTATGAGGTTATAAATAAAAACAGCTTTAATAGTCACATTTATTGATAGGGTTAGGGTTGTTGAAATGCCTAAATTTATTTTTTTTGACTTTTACTTTTTTTTTTAACTTGACTTTTCATTTAAATTTTGTTGCAATATTACCTATAACATTATCTCATTCTGTAATGAATGTTGTTGAAGAATAATATCACACCACACAGATATGCAAATGTTTCCTTCTAATAACCATTTTCAGTGTCATTTTAGACAGATTTATACTGATGGCCATGCAAAGCAAATTATATAAAATATAAATTATATTTTGTAGTGTTAGACATGTAGCAGCTAGGTGCAGGTTGGCTGTTTCAGGTATAGCAACCCCTGGTGGTTTAGTTAAACACAGATGGACTCATGTAAACATTGACTTTGTGCTGTACAGAACTGTACATCAGAACAGATGTATTAAAATAACAAGAACCAGGTTAAATAATGAGCTACTGGAGATCACTTAATATCCATTTCAACTTTTACTAAGTGATGTCACCTCATCCAGAATGAGGACAGCGGGGGCTGCCATGCTGCCAATTCGAGCCATGGTGGACACAAGGCCCATTCCTGTCTGCCTGAAGACACAACACACAGGTATGAGGTTTAAGATGCTGATTAGCTGTAATGCTTGCTGTCGGCTCTAAGAAAATCCCCAAAATACTATACAAATATCAACAATAAACAAGCTAAATATCAAAAAAGGTGTTTGTTGGATTAGGTGAGTCTCACCTGATGATGGTGGGATAGAGCTCTCCGGTGTAAAGGTAAACGGTGGTGAAGGACGCTGAGGTGAAACCTTTACCAAGACACGCCAACGTTGTCCTGAGTGTCTGCATGTCTGATGGAAAGAGGTGAGTGAGTTTTAGGCAGCGAGGATTATTACAAGCCTGTGTGTGTTACCTGCAGGGACGAGGATGTTGGCAAAGATGATGAGGGCCGACAGGAAGAGGCACACCGCCTGAGAAACTCTCCTCCCCAGGTAACTGAGCATGCCCAGAGCCAGAAGTTTGGCAGGAAAATCAACAGCTGCAAAGATGATCTGCATCAGGTAAATGCTCACCTGGGTCAGTTAATTAGGTAGACAGATGGACAGTTAGACTGCTGTAAGATAACATGTAGCATTGATGCTAATCATTGTGAGCTCACCCCAAACTTCTGCAGGTCCATCGCTAGGCCATAGTATGCAAAGCTTGTGGAGAACCTGCAAAGGAAACACAGGTAGTAGACAGACAGGTAGACAGCTGGACAGGTGCACAGGTAGACAGATGATATCACACATCCAGCTTCGTGCACCTGCAGTCTTGTGTCTCTTCTGCTTAGTGGCACATGAAGCCCCAAAAATCTGCTTCCGTCTGAAAAGAAATTACCCTGATGATGCTCTATAGACTCCGGTGGCCATAGAGCATGCTCAGTAGAGATTTCCGCAAGCTGAGCCACGTGACTTCCGGTTACCTCTCTGCTAACTTGAATATGGATGAAATAATTTATTTGCTAGTAAGTGCAATTCTTTTAAACTTTCCAAATGTTATGATGATAAAACAAGTCATTTTCAATAGTTATTATGTTTTGTGTATCATGTTATGTGTCGGAAAATGCTTTAGGGCCAGTGCGCATCACTAATGGACGGGAGGTTGTAATTACTCAGTTTGGTCACTTTGTACAAGTGGCTTCCCAGTCTGGTTCTGCTCTCTGGGCGTTTGGTAGATCTATAGCTTGTATATAAAATCTCAACCCAACTGGTCAAGGCTGATGGCCGCCCACCTAGAGCCTGGTTCTGCTTGAGATTTCTTCACATTAAAGTTTCCTTGCCACTGTCACTAAGTGCTTGTTCATGTGGAATTGTTGGGTATATGTAAATTAAAGAGTACAGTCTAAACCTGCTCTATGTGTCATGAGACGACTTTTGTTGTGATTTGATGCTATATAAATAAAATTTAATTCAACTGAATTGAAAACATAAAGATTTTAGATGTCTTGTATATAACGATGTCTCTACTTCCTGCTGCTAAAGCTGCAGTGAAGTTAAAGCATTTTCAGGGGCTGCCATCTTGCTTGTGTGATGTTATGTTCAGCCACAGTCTGTGCAGTAGAGTCGGGGGAGGGGGGGTGTTTTTCTCAATATTTGACATGTAATATTATATTTAGACATGTAACCTTTCAATGTTTATGATTACTGAACGGACTGTGCGAGTCTGTAATTGTGTTTCCTTATATGTTTCTCATCACAATTAGTAGAAGTTGTGTCAGGAGTTGTGATTTAAATCGTGTGAAGGAGTGAAATCCTCTAACCCTAACCCTAACCCTACCCAGGAGCAGCGGTGGAAGTAAACCAGCCAACTACAGCTGGCAGTGCATCACACATGAAAACGTACATCAGCGTCTTCCATCAGAAACTGCTGCGATCATCTGTCACCTGTCCGGAGTGTCTGACAGCAATTTGAGAGCAGCTGTCACAGCTGTCACTCAGAGCTGTCATCAAATTAGAATAAAGGAATGAATATTTTCTCACCAGACAGCGATGAGGCAGATGGAAATGCGTCTCATCCCTCGAGTCCTCAGCAGGTCGTACATTGTGAATGACGACCGACTCGATTCAATCTCTTTATTCATGTGAGAGTGGAGAACCTGCAGGTCACATGGTACTGACCTCAACATCTGATTAGATATCACACAAAATTATATACAGCATGTGACAGGCAGGTAGGCACGCAGGCAGGTTACCTCCAGTGTTAACTTGTCGATTATCTCTGGTTTTCCGTTGATCCGAGCAACTCGATGAAGAGTCTTTAATGCTTCCTCAGACCTCTGCTTCAGAACCAACCATCGGGCTGACTCTGAGTACCACCTGAGCAATTGGAGAGCAGAAAGATTAGAACCATTAAACATGTGTCCAAGGGAGCAGGCAACTCAAAACCACCTGATCAATAAATACTGACCAGCTGTAGGCAAAGAACAGGAGGTGGGGGGCAGAGGTGATCACCTGCAGCTTCCGCCAATCCCTCAGCCAATAGGCAAGCCCCGCCAAGATCATCTGACCAAAGGTGAAAAAGAAGGAGGTGAGTGTGCCCACTAATGTTCTGGCTTTGGTAGGGATCCACTCCACCTCTGAAGACAAACAGACAGGCAATTTTCCCTCAAAGAATCAGACAGGTTGACAGATCTTAAGGGTAGACAGGTAGACAGACAGGCAGACGGATACATTCCAATTCCCTTAAATTGCATATATGTTTCCTTCACTGACGTCTTATTTCCTTCCACTACAGATAGAAAAGATGCAAGGAGAGAGGAAATGATCATCATCAGCTGTCACTCTGCTTTAACAGCTGATCAGCCGTCACTCTGCTTTAACAGTTGTAGAGACTTGTGATGGAGTGTCTGCACATATGTGCATTGTACGAACACTAATAAAGTTGCACAGTTATCAGTGTCAGAGCAGCTGTTTTCTCTCTGCAGCCTGTTAGCTGTTATAATAGGTAACAATAAACAATAACAATAAACACCTGCATGTGAATAAAAACCTGCATTCTGTATTTATACTGTGCCCTGCTCAGGTACACATCAACCATTTCTACTGGCAGAATGCGTTTATATTATTCATTTCTTGTTTGTATCTGTATTTAATGACATTCTGATATGATAAGAGTCTTTTGTCTTTTGAATACTGACAATTATTTATTAGGTTAATGTTTTTATATGAATGGTGAATCACAGAACAAAAAAAAAATTGGGAGTGATACACTTCAATTTAATCTGTAATGTGTCTCCACATAGTGATGTTGGGAAGTATCAGATCAGTCTGATCAGCTACAGCGTCCAATCAATAACTATTTTCCGATAACGGGGTGTGTCGGCTTTCTCTCATGTACCTTGCTCATAGCTCCTCCTGGAACAACTTCCAGGTCAAACAAGGATCAAGGAGTGAGGAAAGCTCAAATAAAGGAATTGAGATGCACCTACTGAAACATAGACAGACAGGCAGACAGGTAGACAGGTACTCAGTGAGACTCCATTCAGGATGACTCCGGACACTGCCATCCCACTCAGAAACCTGAAAACGCAGTAGGTAGAGTAAGATGGAGAGAGGGCGGAGCTACAACCAAGCACACCCAGCTGCAGGTATGACCAAATAAGGACAGACCGCCTCCCAAACCTGAGAGAGAGAGACAGGGAGATACATTCTGATTGGCTGGATTTCACCTTTGACTAACACACAGGTTACAAGAACAGAGATAATAATTTCAGTTTACAGCATTTATATGAATATCATTTAAACAGGTAAGTCTCACCTGTCTGACAGCCCACCATAGATGATGGCTCCTGTTAAAACTCCACCCATATAAATGGTCTGAATCATCTGTTTCAAAGGACGCAGAGAACAGACCAAGTCCCACTGTGAAAGAGACAGACAAATACAGAGAGTGACTAATAAAGAGAGACATAGAGAGATAGAGACAGATTCAGACAGAGAATACAACCTCCCACAGGTTCACTACAATCTTCTACAGAATCACTATAACTTCCTATAGGATGAATATAACAACCCACAGGATCGACAACCTTCTACAGTATCAATATATCCTCCCATAGTATCCCTTTAAAGAACATTACCTGACAGCTGCTGATGTTGGATACAATTGCACCAAACCAGACAGGAAATGTTCAATAATACCAAATCTAGGAGCTAGAATAGGCTAAAAATAATTATGTGTGAGTTCATCACTACCAGAACTACCAGAGACACTACAGTCCGACAGAGAAGTCTGATTTAGCAGTAATAAATATCAGAGTGTTTGTTTCTTGTCATTACCTCAGAGACAGTGGTGGCATAGAACTCAGAGCGGTCAAATGTCCATCCATCCATGCATCCTTCTGTTTGCAGCTGGCTAACGTTAGCGGAGCTGTTAGCAGCTAGCAGCTGCCACTGAGGCTCTACATACCTGAACAACAGGTGAGGGTTTACTCAATGATGCATCTCAAAACACAGTGGAACACTCAATTACAGCAAAAGAAAAGGGTGACGATACCTCCTGCAGCGGTCCAGTCTATTTCCTGAGGAGTCAGGAGGGATGAAAGCTTTCAGCAGCTGTTTCTCATCCATCTGAAACAGCCAATCATATGAATCAAGCTAACTAATGAGCCAACCACATTAAACTAATAAACCAATCATAGGTACTGTTCATCTAAAAATGCATGGAAAACACTAGCCATGCTGCTTTGATCCTTTAATTCAAGGTGCCTGGGAGTTTGCTAAGTCACTTTAGCACTTAAGCATGCTTGTTGCATCTCTATTGAAAATAATGAATTTGAGCGTGCAAAGTAGACAACATCCGAATGGTCCAAAATTCATCCAGCCAACTAACAAGCCAATCACATTCAACCAATAAGCCAATCATATTCATCCAACCAACCAGCCTATTCATCCATACAGTCAATCACATGCACCCATCACAACAATGACATGATTCATCAGTTAATCTGATCAGACAGACAGGTTAACAGGTAGTGAGACAGGTTACCTGGTAGTGTGACAGGTTGTAGAGGCTCTGATTGGCCAGCAGGGTGCAGTGGTGTGTGGGGATTCCTGAGACAAAGTTGTTCAGCAGGTTCTGACTTGCCATCAATAAACCAGGTAAACTGATCAGGGTCACATGGAGCCACTGGTACCTGCCAAACCCACCCACCTTGCCATGGCAACGGGAGATAGAGAGAGACAGGTTACACACCTACATATGGTAAAGTTGTCAAAGTTGTAAAGAGTCACTGTGTACACATGCAAAAACAATGCCGGACAGCGTTTTCTCTGGACCCCTAACCCTAACCCTAACCCTTGATTAGTGATGACATGTACAGTCACATGTCATCTTTCAATTGCTGGCTGTGGACTCTTAAACAGATCTCTGTCATCTAATGGTGTATTAGTAAATTATCTCATATCTTAGACTTATTTTGTCTTACTAAAACTTGATTGTGTCATGTTAGCCTAAATGAAGCCCTTTTAACTCCTATTAATTAAGCTAAATTTAATCATAACTCATTTGAAAGCCTTGTTCTTCTATTTGTTATAGTGTACCACCCTCCTGGCCCCTACTCTGGAATTTTATTAAGTTTTGTCACTTCAGTAGATATCTATGTAACATATAGCTGTCTTTGACTGTTGTTTCTTCACATTCTGTTGATCTTAGCTCATTATTTGAAGGTTTTAAACTAAAATCCTGGTTACACATTGCACTTTTAAAGAGATTATCCTAATGTTATCAGAGTCCATCTGTAAACAGATTGCAACCCACTGTAGTCAGATTACATCACACAATAAGGTTACACAGTGATCAACCCTTCTGTAATCATATTTCACCACACAATATCAGACTATATGTCAAGTCAAGTCAGTTTTATTTATATAGCCCCAAATCATAGCAGAAATGATCTTGTGACACTTTTCATATAGAGCAGGTCTAGAACGTACTGTTTAATTTACATTGTACAGATAAATGAGATTATATATGACAGTAATCAGATTAAATACGCATTGAACAGAGTATCCTACCTGTAATCAGATTATACAACACTGTAATTAGATTGTATTAGTGATCAAATTACATCACAGTAATCAGGTTCCAGGACAAAGTAATAACAGTACACACATGAATCTGAGTACAGGACAGAGTATACTGCGTATTTTAGTAATCAGATTAGACACATTTACCGTAACAGATTTTCCTTTCTGTAATCATATTACCACACAGTAAACAGATTGCACACTGTAATCAGATTACATAAATAATCAGATTACATAAATAATCAGGTTACAGTCACATAAACCCAAATACACCTACAGTAATCAGATAACATAGCAGAGGTAACTCACCTCATCTAGCAGGTCGGCGAAGCCCATCTTTGTGTCTTCAGTTCAATGTTTTTATTATCTTAAAAATTATAAAAAATATTTTCTAACATTGATGGTTCATGTTTTATTTCCTCTCAGATATTGTTCATATATTATTATTATTAATAATAGTGATCTGATGTTTTATCTCCTCTCAGCTATTAATAATAATCATAATAACAATAATAATACAATGCTTTATTTTGTCTCAGCTGTGTGTGTCAGCAACAACAACAACAATAATAATAATAATAATAATAATAATAATAATAACAGTGATCAGAGGTTTCTTCAGGCTTTGAGATTTGGGTTCATCAGAATGAACCTGACAACAAAAACAAACATTACATTTGTATGATTTTTTTTAAAACATGGACTTACTTTAAAAATTCCAAAAAAGTGTATAAATGGTCAGGTCAAAGGTCAAACTGTCTCCTTAAACCACTGTGGAGGCTTCAATGCTGCTCAGTGTGAAAGTCTGTAAAACTATCCCAATCTCCTCCAAACTATCAGAAACATTCTCCAAAACTATCCCAACCTTCTCCAGACTTTTCCAAACCCCATTTCATTGACTGTGCTGATGAATAAAAACTCTACACAACATAAGCCCTGCAGCACTGTTATACAGTGAACTCTAAAAAGGTGAAATATTTGTATGAAGTCTGGTGAGAGTTCTTAAAGGATTAGTGCAGCTGCTGCTGAATAAAAACACACAACACAATCAAAAGAGGATTTTCCCTGTAAATCAGTAAAAATGTACTTACAGTGTGCTATGGGATGGCTGGACAAAAGAATGGAAGTCTGAAGTGGCAGAAAAGAGATGACTGAACATTTAATGACCTTACAAAGAAAGCCAGCCCATACTCTTCCTGTCTGTCTTTCTGCCTGTCTGTCTCTCTGCCTGTCTGTTGTCCCATATAACATAGGTGACTACTTTCTGTCTCGCTCTGCTTTTCTTGGCTTTGTAATCATGTGCTGTCTACATAATTAGTACAATATGTTGATGGATCTAAACAGATCATTTGCTTTTTCAGAAGAAAGCAGCTGAAACAAACAGTTTTATAATTGATTCATTAATAAATAGATCAAAATAAGTGATGTTTTGTGATCTTGTATTAAATAATTAATTAATAACTAATTAATTACATTTATTTTATATCTATTAGACATCCCATCTTCCCAGACCTCTTCCAAAACTTTCCTTAAGTTTCCCAGAGTTCTCAAACTTTTCAAACATTTCCAAACTTCTCCAGACCTCCTCTAATCCTTTCCAGACCTTTCCCAATCTTTTCAGACCTTCTCCAAACTTTTCCTAAAATTTGTCATAGCTCCGACAAACTCTCTCTAAACCCTTCAAAACTTTTCCAGACCTCCTCTAAACCTTTCCAGACTTCTCCCCGCCAGCCTCCGCTCTGTCCTGCAGACGGTCGGGTGACTTATTATTTGTTTTCTGTCCTCAGTCCTCGCTGAGTGCTGTGAAGTTCTTCTCTGCTGGAATTCATCCATCTGAGTTTGAAACAACAAACATCTCAGCAAGTTTCAGATCAGATGACACAAAGGACACGGACACAGAGAAACACGCTAAACACGTATGAAATATGCCAATTTATGATATGAAATGATACTTACCGAGTTCCTGCTGCATGCAACAGTAAAGCACATATAGTGAAACATTTAATGCATATTAACATATGGTTTGTAAGTTATGCTAATACTCTGAAACTGTATGTTAAGGTAATTATTTGTGTTATGTTGGTTTTGGGATTTCCAATAAATCTAACCATCAGACCATCTTTCGGTGGTATATGCTTCATATGTAAAACAGAAACATATTAAACTTGTATACGAAACACACCAACATGTATGTAAAACATAGAGATACAAAAGGACAAATATGTAATAACACAATAAACAGGTTAAAATACTGAAACGTAAGCGGACGTTCGTGTTTGTGCCAGTCTGTTCTAGATTAACTTTAATCACTGTTTAGTGATCTACATGTGTTCCTGACCACTGAATAGAGTGACACAGCTTCAAACATTAACAGAACAAAGTTAAATTCAATAATCATTGTTAGTTCTAGTACTGAAGACACCAAAATGTTTCATATATTTACTGCAGAGCATTGTGTGATACTGTGTATATACATTGCTTACAAAAATTAAAGGAACACTTTAAAGAAACACATTAGATACATCAGACCTCAATATGAAGTTGGATATCTATACAAATAACGACAGGGCAGTGTCTTAGGAACAAAAGGATGCAAAGTCTTTTAATGGAAATAAAAGTTTTCAGCCTACAGAGGGCTCAATTGTGTAGACACCATAAAATCAGAGTGAAATGAAGATGTGGCAGGCTAGTCCATTTTTTCCAAAACTTAATTTCTGCAACTCAAAATGCTTTTCAGTATCTTGTGTGGCCCCCACGAGCTTGTATGCATGCTTGACAACGTCATGGCATGATCCTAATGAGACGATGGATGGTTTCTTGTGGCATTTCCTTCCCGATCTGTGTAAGTGAATCCCTGAGCTGTTGTACAGTCTGAGGAACAACCTGGCGGCGTCTAATGGACTGAAACATAATGTCCCAGAGATGTTCTATTGGGTTTAAGTCAGGAGATCTTGAAGGCCATTCAATTGTTTTAATTCCTTCATCCTCCAGGTACTGCCTGCATACTCTTGCCACGTGAGGCCGGGCATTGTCGTGCATTAGGAGGAAACCAGGACCTACTGCACCAGCGTAGGGTCTGACAATGGGTTTAAGGATTTCATCTCGATACCTTATGGCAGTCAGAGCACCATTTCCTAGGCAGTAGAGGTCTATGGGTCCCTCCATGGATATGCCTCCCCAGACCATCACTGACCCACCACCAAACCTGTCATGCTGAACGACGTTGCAGGCAGCATAACGTTCTCCTTGTCTTCTCCAGACTCTTTCACGTCTATCACAGGTGCTCAGGGTAAACCTGCTCTCGTCTGTGAAAAGTACAGGGTGCCAGTGGCGGATTTGCCAATTCTGGTGTTCTTGAGAAAATGCCAGTCGAGCGCCACGGTGCTGGGCAGTGAGCACGGGGCCCACTACAGGACGTCGGGCCCTCAGGCCACCTTCATGAAGTCTGTTCCTGATTGTTTGGGTAGAGACATTCACACCAGTGGCCCTCTGGAGGTCATTCTGTAGGGCACGAGCAGTGCTCAGCCTGTACCGCCTTGCACAAAGGAGCAGGTATTGGTCCTGCTGAGGGGTTGAGGACCTTCTATGGCCCTGTCCAGCTCATAACCACCAGTCTCCTGAAATCTCCTCCATGTTCTGGAGATTGTGCTGGGAGACACATTAAACCTTCTTGCTGCAGCACGTGTGGATGTACCAACCAGCCAAAAAAGATCAAGAGGAGAAACTTGAAATGACCTCCACATGTAAAACCAGTCCTGTTTTGAGGGTTTTCTAATTGTTGCCACTGAAGTGCACCTGTTGTTAATTCCATGAACACCAATACAGCTGAAATTGATTATCGAGGCCCTCAGCTGCTTAACCAACCAGAAAATTATCAGACAGGTTTAATTCAATTCATGCCAGGCCCAATAAAAAAAGTGTTCCTTTAATTTTTGTGAGCAGTGTATATATATATATCAAATCAAATCAAATTTTATTTATATAGCCCAAAATCACAAAATACATTTGTCTCAGAGGGCTTTACAATCTGTACAGGGAGTGACACCCTCTGTCCTTAGACCCTCGATTCGAGTGAGGAAAAACTTGCCCACCAAAAAACCTTTTAACAGGAAAAAAGGTGGAAGAAACCTCAGGAAGAGCCACAGAGGAGGGATCCCTCTCCCAGGACGGACAGACGTGCAATGATGTCACATGTACAGAACAAATCAACACACACATATTGTACACTCCACATATTGTACAATGAATAATAATGAATTACAGTTGATGATAGGAATAGGTTACAATGAATGATGAATTATTACAGTAGCAGCAAATCATTACATAACTATAAACTGTAATGGGGATATGGCAACAATGATGACGGCGACAACACATGCAGTAGACGCCACGCAGGACCACAGCAGCAGACAAAGTCCACAAGAACCTGCTGGGCGAGAGAGCACAGAAACTCCGGGGAAGAAGTTTAATTAGTAACATGATAGATAGATGGATTAGATAGATGGATAGATAAGGAGAGAGAGAGAATGAGAGGGAGCGAGAGAGTATGTGAGTCCCCCAGCAGTCTAGTTCTATGGCAGCATAACTAAGGGATGACCTGAGCCAGCCCTAACTATAAGCTTTATCAAAAAGGAAAGTCTTAAGTCTACTCTTAAAGGTGTTGACCGTGTCTGCCTCCCGAACACAGAGTGGTAGTTTATTCCACAGAAGAGGAGCTTGATAGCTGAAAGCTCTGGCTCCCAATCTACTTTTAGACACTATAGGAACCACAAGGAACCCACCATCCTGGGAGCGCAATGTTCTAGTGGGGTGGTAAGGTACTATGAGCTCTTTTAAATATGATGGTGCCTGACCATGAAGAGCTTTGTAAGTTAGGAGAAGAATTTTAAATTCTATTCTAGATTTAACGGGTAGCCAGTGCAAGGAAGCCAAAATGGGAGAGATGTGATCTCTGATCTTGGTTCCTGTCAGAACACGTGCAGCAGCATTCTGAATCAGCTGCAAACTCTTAAGAGACTTATTAGAGCAGCCTGATAGCAAAGAGTTACAATAGTCCAGCCTAGAAGTAACAAATGCATGGACTAGTTTTTCTGCATCCACTTGAGAAATGATGCGTCTGATTTTGGCAATGTTACGCAAGTGGAAGAATGCAGTCCTCGAAAGTTGTTTTATATAGTTATTAAAGGACAAGTCTTGATCAAAAACAACGCCAAGATTTTTTACGGTGGAGCTGGTGGCCAGGGTGATCCCATCTAAGGCTAAATCTCTGGAATGATAGTTTCTAAGGTGTTTGGGTCCTATTAGGAGAACTTCAGTTTTTTCTGAATTTAGCTTCAGAAAATTGTGGGTCATCCAATTTTTTATGTCCTTAATGCATGCTTGAAGTCTAGTCAAGTGATTGGTTTCATCAGGCTTGATCGATAAATATAATTGGGTGTCGTCAGCATAACAGTGAAAGTTAATTGAATGATTCCTAATAATGTTCCCTAAGGGAAGCATATATAAACTGAAAAGAAGTGGCCCTAATACAGAACCTTGTGGGACTCCATGAGAAACTTTGGTTTGCATGGAGGCTACATCATGAACATGAACAAACTGAGAACGGTCTAGGAAATATGACTTAAACCAGCCTAGGGCGGTTCCTTTAATGCCAATTTGGTATTCCAGTCTCTGTAAGAGAATCTGATGGTCAATGGTGTCAAATGCGGCACTAAGATCTAATAGGACAAGTACAGAGATGAGTCCTTTGTCTGATGCCATTAGGAGGTCGTTTGTAACTTTAACTAGTGCGGTCTCTGTGCTATGATTTACTCTAAATCCTGACTGAAACTCCTCGAATAAACTGTTTGTGTGGAGAAAGTCACATATGTGTGTGTGTGTTTGTGTTAATATTTCTAAACAGGATTGTGGTGCAGCTGCAGACTAGTTTGAAAGTTGAAAGTTATCATCATCATTAACACACAGAGAGAAGAGCTTGGATGGGTTAGGGTAAACATTTACAATCCATGTTTGCATCAGTGAGTTGGGGGCGGGGCGGGGGGGGGGCAGCTTATGGAGCACATAGAGAGACAGTCATTTGGGTGGATGGATAGAACAAAAGATAATAATAGTAACACTGTAGAGGAAGTTATGGGCAGGTATGGGTTATTAGAACAGGTACTGTCTCATGTAAATAATGGCTCTCATAAATAATATGGGAAGAGGGAACTTTTTCTAGCTCCTGGAAGCAAGCAGTGGTGGTTTCAATCTTAAAACTGGCCAATTGCACTGACAGCAATGTTGTGTAAGGTAAAGAATGGTCACTGATAGATGATAGAAGTGCATAAAGTGATTACTCCAATACAAAGTGCCTTTCATAGAGGGAGCAGATTTATGAGACATTAAAAATGGAAAAAAAAAGATTTCACGCCGATATTTCAAGCGCATATTGCCCAAAAAACATACCACAGAGGATGTTTTAATGGTTATGTAAATATCACATGGCAGCCAAGGAAACAACATTCACCTGAAACCGTGAAGACCATGTTCGATTAATTAATATAGTTTGGATTAAGGTACCAGCTTCATATTTTGTCCATTTATTGATTAAAACAAAACAAATGCTCTTCCCAGTGGTGTGATTGTTTTTTGGCAGACTGTGAATTTTGCTCACTAGTTGTTGGGCACAATGCCATTATTTCATGACTTCATGAAGAACAGGGTCATTCAAGTTAGAGATACTGCACAATTTATAATAATAAAAATCAGTCAAGTGCTATTGATTGATAAAATATTTCTTACAGAGCAAAAATGGAAAGAGGTAGAAATATTAAACAAACGATTAAAATTGCTAATTGGTCTGAAAAATGGGGATTCAAGTTTCAGTGGAAAAAACCTAAATATTTTGTATTAAGAAAACTAAGTGTCAGAGATTATTTATGTATGGACAAACAGTTGAGAGGGTAATATAATTCAAATTCTTGGTAGTGCACTTTGCTGAAAGACTAAGATGGAAAAAGTAGATGGACAATCGTGTGACTAAGTATGAGAAGGTGATGAATGTCGCTGGCCAGGATACACAATTAATGATCTACCGGCCATGGTACAGAAAAGGCAAAAAAACAACTGGGACCATTATCTATAGATTTATACAGATTGGTCCCAAGATCCCAAATCTGGAATATCAGGCTTTGCCTTTTACATTCCAGATCTTGAAAGTGTAAAGACAACTCTTAAAAACATTTAGCTTGTCAAACAAACTAAAACTTTCCAAAAGTAGTTCAGCTACATCTGAACTACATCACGGAAAATGATGAAAGTCTGAAATGATACTGAGTAACGTGTAGTATGTATGATTGATGGTTAGAGTTAGGGTTAGGGTAAGGATTAGTAATTAAGGCAACCAATTCTCACTCAGGCAGCCTGAGAATGTGTTAAAGGAGAGGATAGGGAGCAAAAAGGAAATGTATACATTTTACTATTCAATTGCAGACATTTTGGTCACAAACCACAGTTAATTTTAATCAAATAGCAGGTGATCATCATTAAATTATAACCATGGCCATGAGCTGTGGTATTGTGCCATATGGCTAAAAACCATCACCCATCACCACCCCATGACAATATTATGAATATGTAGTTTGTAAGTAACTATCCAAGATATATGACCCAGTAGTTAACCTACCGAAAGAGCTACTGAGATTTGAATGTAGTAAAACTACCACCCAACTACTGCAAATTGCAGTTGAACTAGTATTTCATGTAGTACATGTAGTTAACTACTCCCCACCACACTGCTGCTATAAAGGGCAGTCATGCTCAGATTCAACATCAGCTCTAAGGACGCTCTCTCTCTCTCTCTCTCTCTCTCTCACTCTGTCTTTCTTTCTCACTCTCTCTCTCTCCCACTCTGTCTCTGTCTCTCTCTCTCTGTCTGTCTGTCTCTCTCTCTCTTTCTCTCTCTCACCCTCGCTCTCTCTCTCTATGTCTCTCTCTCTCTGTGTCTGTCTGTCTGTCTCTCTCTCTCTCTCTCTCTCACCCTCGCTCTCTCTCTCTATGTCTGTCTCTCTGTCTCTCTCTCTCTCTCACTCTGTCTCTCTCTCAGAGGCTTTTCAGCCAAAAAAATCAAGAATATCCAGGTAATCTGTTTTCCTCAGTGTAATTGGTGATCAATTTTAGAAGACTGGTTAAATCATTACATTTCAAATATAAGGTATCGTATATCGTAAGGTATAGCCCTGTATTTACTGTAATTCCCAATATCGCCCACCCCTAGATAAAGCACGAGCCTTCCTGTGAGAGGCAGCAACGTGCCGCGAGGCATCTATCCTGTCGGAAATGCACACGAACAAGAAGAAATAAACGCACAATTAAAACCACAGAAGAAAAACTCGCCCCAGTACAGGCGAAGTGTGTGAGAAGTACAGCGTTAAAGAAGATGGCGGCGCCCATAGACCTGGAGCTGAAGAAGGTACCGAGAGTTAAGCTTAGTTGCTGTTACCTGTCTGTCTGTTGTTATCTGTCTGTTGTTATCTGTTTAAAAAAGAGCCGACACACTAACCGTTAACAGCCGAGCTAACTGTAGCACAAGGAGCTAACCCTGATTCATTCACGCCACATAAGGGCGCACACATGCATTGAGGGTATTATAAACCAATTTTGCACCCATACGGTATAAATGGTAAAATGTTTTCTTCAAATACCATCTTTTATTTATTTTGTGTCAATTTCTTAAGTCTCTACCACCAATGGACGTGAGGTATTGATAACGTTGGTGCAAAAGAATTGTTTTTTAATACCCTCAATATCCCTTTTGTTGAGGAATTTTGCACTTTTTGTCAAATCTAGGGCCTTTATAGAAAACCAATAGGCACGCATTACAAACTTTTTCTAAAACAGAAAAAAGGCTAGGAACAATACTTGTCAATAAATTAATGCCCAAACATCTCTTCCCAGATGAGGTGTTTTTGAGACTATATAATGAAATATCAAGGGCTGAAAAATATGAAAACAGGTTTGAACAGAAAAATCTTACAGACATTGGTTTCTGGACCTGGTGATGATGCAACAACTTTATCTGATCTGACTAAATATGTATAAGCCTTAAACTTAAATGAGACTGCCTACAGCTTATTAGTAAGTGAACCTAATTAATAAGTGAGACAACCTCAATGCAACTAAATTCTGTTTAAATGTTTTTTTGAGAAGAAAAAATACTCTGTAGCCCATTGGCCATGTGACCACCACACCTGCACAATGTGTTTCCACGGGAATTTTACATTTTTCAAAGACCAAAATGTTATTTTCTACCTTTCTTCTTTTTCTGCTGTACCCCAAAACCAAGGTACATAACCAACCATGAATTTGTGTACTGTTACATCCCTTTTTCTTGTAGATTTTATTGTAAGTAGAAACCATAAACAAAACATTATGTAACCACAGTACAGTTCAACATTTCACCAACATTGCTGATTGTCTGCAGGGTATATAGGTCAATCTGTGGTTTAAAATAACATGCACTATAGTCAGCTTGGTACCTTTTTCGCACATGGACTTTTAGCTGCAGAGATGAACCCGGGCCTTTTCCTATGGTCCATTTAAAGGGTCAGTTCACCCCCTTTTTTTCTCCCAGACATTAAGTAGTGTCTCACCATTCATAACGTCTACACTTATTTATCAATGTGAAGGTTGTTCAGTTTTTTTTTTCTTTTTTAAACCAGAGTGTGACACTGTCTCCTCAGGCATTCTCAGAATTGCAGGTGAAGATGATCGACACGCAGCAGAAGGTGAAGTTGGCTGACCTGCAGATCGATCAGCTGACTCGTGTTCAGAAACACGCTAAGCTAACTCATGCTGAAATTACCACACTGCCCGACAACACACGGCTATATGAGGGTGTTGGACGCATGTGAGTCTCCATGGCAATGGACAAGTGACCTTTGACACACACAGAAATATTGATTATATGATCATTCTAGTGATTTTCTATATTTTTCTTTATTGACCATGTTTTGATCCAAACCAACAATGATCTGACATATGTAAAAAGCCCAATATATCTTATTCCTCTGTGCCGTAGACCTCTGTTATTGTCCAAAAACTGTTAAAAACATGCTAGTGAACCACACTGCACTGGGTGACATGTTACTTAATCATAAAAAGTTTGGTCACATTAGTTTGTTTGGAAATAGCTCTAAAGACTAATGACACTGATCATGTTTTCAGTCTCCAGAAAGTAGTACTGCTCAGTTTTGTGTTCTGCTGTCGAAGGCTGGTGACACTCAGTTTGGAGCACAAAGTGACATCAGAGCTAACACCTGATACTAATTTAACTTTAGTGTCAGCTTGTCTGAATCCTCTGGCGCATAAAATGTCACATCAAACTTTTTTTTTGTGTCAGACATTTATTCACACTCGAAGTTGATATGTAGCACAACAAGCTGGTGAAGCTGCAAATGTGTTCCCGCACATGCTCAGTAAACTCAGTAGTCCATTTCTAAACAAACCAACATGACCATACTCTTCATAATGAAGGAACATGTCACCCAGTGTGGCACACAAAATGCTTCAGATTTCTT
>CM072874.1:20000-35000 GCA_036937835.1 Pampus argenteus | reverse complement strand
GAGGCCCTGGTTAACAATGACCGCCATCGGTGCTGTTCACCTACAAGGTGCCGTGGAAATAGGACTACTGTTCGTCGAAGAAGGAGAGGAGGAATGTGTGTTTGTAGGAAGAGAGAGAAGAGGAAAACCAAGAGTCTAGGACTGAGAGTAGGGACTTTGAATATTGGAACTATGACAGGAAAAGAGGCCTCCCTAGAAGTGAGAGAGTTGTCATTGTTACAGACTTCAGTGGACATGTTGGTGCAGGAAACATAGATGATGTGGTAATGTGCAGGGTTGGTATCCAGGAGAGGAATGCAGAAGGACAGATGGTGGTGGATTTTGCAAAAAGGATAGAAATGAGGCAGGACCTCTTCTGAAACAAAGTATTCATTACAGCCAACATGGGGTGACCTATAAAAGTGGAGGTAGGAGCACACAGGTAGACTACATCTTGTGTAGACGGTGTAATCTGAAGAAGATCAGTGACTGCAAAGTGGTGGTAGGTGAGAGTGTAGCCAGACAGCATAGGATGGTGGTGTGTAGGATGACTCTGGTGGGGAGGAAGATGAAGATGGCAAAGGCAGAGCAGAGGACGAAATGGTGGAAGCTGAAAAAGGAAGAATGTTGCATGACTTTTAGGAAGGAGTTGAGACAGGCTCTGGGTGGTCAGGAGGAGCTTCCAGATGACTGGACAACTACAGCTAATGTGATTAGGGAGACAGGTAGGAGTGTACTTGGTGTGTCCTCTGGAAGGAAAGTAGATAAGGAGAATTGGTGGTGGAATAAGGAGGTGCAGGAGTGTATATGGAGAAAGAAGTGAGACACTGAGAGGGCTGAAGAGAGTACACAGGAGTACAGGGAGATGCAGCGTAAGGTGAAAGTAGAGGTGGCAAAGGCTAAACAAGAGGCTTACAAAGACTTGTATGCTAGGTGGACAGTAAGGAGGGAGAGACTGATCTATACAGGTTGGCAAGGCAGAGAGACAGAGATGGGATGTACAGCAGGTCAGGGTGATTAAGGATAGAGATGGAAATGTATTGATAGGTGCCAGTAGTGTGATGGGAAGATGGAAGGAGTACTTTGAAGAATTGATGAATGAGAAAAATAAGAGAGAACAAAAAGTAGAAGAGGTGACTGTTGTGGACCAGGAAGTAGCAAAGATTAGTAAGGATGAAGTGAGGAGGGCATTAACGAGGATACAGGGTGGAAAGACAGTCTTGATGATATACATGCGGTGGTATGGAAGTGTCTAGGAGAGGTCGCAGTAGAGTTTTTGACTGGGTTGTTCAACAGGATCTTAGATAGTGAGAAGATGCCTGAGGAATGGAGAAGAAGTGTGATGGAGCCCACTACAGATGCAGTATTTGCTTTGAGGATGTTGATAGTGAAGTACAGAGCAGGTCAGAGGGAGCTGCACTGTGTCTTTGTAGATCTGGAGAAAGCTTATGACAGGGTGCCCAGAGAGGAACTGTGGTATTGTATGAGGAGGTCTGGAGTGGCAAAGAAGTATGTTAGAGCAGTGCAGGACATGTATGAGGGCTGTAAGACAGTGGTGAGGTGTGCTGTAGGTGTGACAGAGAAGTTTAAGATGGAGGTGGGACTGCATCAGGGATCAGCTCTGAGCCCCTTCTTGTTCGCTATGGTGATGGACAGGCTGACAGTCAAGGTTAGACAGGAATCTCCATGGACTATGATATTTGCAGATGACACGTGATCTGTAGTGAGAGCAGGGAACAGGTGGAGGAGAAGCTAAAGAGGTGGAGGTTTGAAAAGGAGAGGAATGAAGGTTAGCCGCAGCAAGACGGAGTACATGTGTGTGAATGAGAGGGACCCGAGTGGAAGAGTGAGGTTACAGGGAGAAGACATAAAGAAGGATTTTAAGTATTTAGGGTCAAAAGTCCAGAGCAAAGGAGAGTGTGGAAAAGAGGTGAAAAAGTGTGTGCAGACAGGTTGGAACGGGTGGAGAAAAAGATGTGTGACAGAAAAGTTTCAACTAAAATTAAAGGAAAGGTGTAGAAAACTGTGGTAAGACCAGCAATGTTGTTTGGTCTAGAGACAGTAACACTGAGGAAAAGACAGGAGGCAGAGCTGGAGGTAGCAGAGATGAAGATGCTGAGGTTCTCTTTGGGAGTGACCAGGATGGATAGGATCAGGAATGAGTACATCAGAGGGACAGCACATGTTAGAGGGTTTGGAGATAAAGTCAGAGAGGCCAGACTGAGATGGTTCAGACATGTTCGGACAGGAGAGAAAGTGAAGCTTGACCCCTGAAGGGAAAAGCCAAAAGGAAAAGAACTGTAGAAACTGATAGCCCGATAGTTTAAGAGCTACAGGTCAAACAGCTACGAGGCCAGTTGGAAAAAATAAACTGGACAGGTTGATAAAAATGACTTCTTGCTCGTTTAAATGTTGAGCAGTTTGTTTTCCCCTCATCTCTGTGTTGGTTGAAACTGAGAATGATGCATCTCTTGGTTATCATATTTGAAAATCAAATCAAATCAAATCAAATTTTATTTATATAGCCCAAAATCACAAAATACATTTGTCTCAGAGGGCTTTACAATCTGTACAGGGAGTGACACCCTCTGTCCTTAGACCCTCGATTCGAGTGAGGAAAAACTTGACCACCAAAAAACCTTTTAACAGGAAAAAAGGTGGAAGAAACCTCAGGAAGAGCCACAAAGGAGGGATCCCTCTCCCAGGACGGACAGACGTGCAATGATGTCACATGTACAGAACAAATCAACACACACATATTGTACACTCCACATATTGTACAATGAATAATAATGAATTACAGTTGATGATAAGAATAGGTTACAATGAATGATGAATTATTACAGTAGCAGCAGATCATTACATAACTATAAACTGTAATGGGGATATGGCAACAATGATGACGGCGACAACACATGCAGTAGACGCCACGCAGGACCACAGCAGCAGACAAAGTCCACAAGAACCTGCTGGGCGAGAGAGCACAGAAACTCCGGGGAAGAAGTTTAATTAGTAACATGATAGATAGATGGATTAGATAGATGGATAGATAAGGAGAGAGAGAGAATGAGAGAGAGCGAGAGAGTATGTGAGTCCCCCAGCAGTCTAGTTCTATGGCAGCATAACTAAGGGATGACCTGAGCCAGCCCTAACTATAAGCTTTATCAAACAGGAAAGTCTTAAGTCTACTCTTAAAGGTGTTGGCCGTGTCTGCCTCCCGAACACAGAGTGGTAGTTTATTCCACAGAAGAGGAGCTTGATAGCTGAAAGCTCTGGCTCCCAATCTACTTTTAGACACTATAGGAACCACAAGGAACCCACCATCCTGGGAGCGCAATGTTCTAGTGGGGTGGTAAGGTACTATGAGCTCTTTTAAATATGATGGTGCCTGACCATGAAGAGCTTTGTAAGTTAGGAGAAGAATTTTAAATTCTATTCTAGATTTAACGGGTAGCCAGTGCAAGGAAGCCAAAATGGGAGAGATGTGATCTCTGATTTTGGTTCCTGTCAGAACGCGTGCAGCAGCATTCTGAATCAGCTGCAAACTCTTAAGAGACTTATTAGAGCAGCCTGATAGCAAAGAGTTACAATAGTCCAGCCTAGAAGTAACAAATGCATGGACTAGTTTTTCTGCATCCACTTGAGAAATGATGCGTCTGATTTTGGCAATGTTACGCAAGTGGAAGAATGCAGTCCTCGAAAGTTGTTTTATATAGTTATTAAAGGACAAGTCTTGATCAAAAACAACGCCAAGATTTTTTACGGTGGAGCTGGTGGCCAGGGTGATCCCATCTAAGGCTAAATCTCTGGAATGATAGTTTCTAAGGTGTTTGGGTCCTATTAGGAGAACTTCAGTTTTTTCTGAATTTAGCTTCAGAAAATTGTGGGTCATCCAATTTTTTATGTCCTTAATGCATGCTTGAAGTCTAGTCAAGTGATTGGTTTCATCAGGCTTGATCGATAAATATAATTGGGTGTCGTCAGCATAACAGTGAAAGTTAATTGAATGATTCCTAATAATGTTCCCTAAGGGAAGCATATATAAACTGAAAAGAAGTGGCCCTAATACAGAACCTTGTGGGACTCCATGAGAAACTTTGGTTTGCATGGAGGCTACATCATGAACATGAACAAACTGAGAACGGTCTAGGAAATATGACTTAAACCAGCCTAGGGCGGTTCCTTTAATGCCAATTTGGTATTCCAGTCTCTGTAAGAGAATCTGATGGTCAATGGTGTCAAATGCGGCACTAAGATCTAATAGGACAAGTACAGAGATGAGTCCTTTGTCTGATGCCATTAGGAGGTCGTTTGTAACTTTAACTAGTGCGGTCTCTGTGCTATGATTTACTCTAAATCCTGACTGAAACTCCTCGAATAAACTGTTTGTGTGGAGAAAGTCACATAGTTGGTTGGCTACGGCTTTCTCAAGTACCTTCGAGATGAAAGAAAGGTTTGATATTGGTCTGTAATTGGCTAAAACCTCTTGATCTAGAGTTGGTTTTTTAAGAAGAGGCTTAATCACAGCTATTTTAAAGGACTGTGGTACATATCCTGATAATAAAGACAGATTAATCATATTCACTAAGGACGGGCTAACTAAAGGTAATACATCTTTAAGCAGCCTGGTTGGGATGGGGTCTAAGAGACAGGTTGACGACTTAGATGAAGTAATTATTGTAGTTATTTGTTTAATGTCGACGGGAGAAAAGCAGTCTAAATATATGTCAGATTTTATAGCTATTTCCAAACTTGCTGTATCTGAAATCAGATGACTGCCTGATGAGGGCAAAAGGTGATGAATTTTGTCTCTAATATTTAGAATTTTATCATTAAAGAAGCTCATGAAGTCATTACTAGTTAGGCTTAAAGGAATAGATGACTCAATAGAGCTGTGGTTCTCTGTTAGCCTGGCTACAGTGCTGAAGAGAAACCTGGGGTTGTTCTTATTTTCCTCAATTAATGAGGAATAATAGGCTGTTCTGGCATTACGCAGAGCCTTCCTATAAATTGCAAGATTATCTTGCCAGGCTAGGCGAGATTCTTCCAGTTTAGAGGCACGCCATTTACGTTCAGATTTACGTGCCTCTTGCTTTAATGTGTGAGTGTGCTGGCTATACCATGGTGCTAACCTCCTCTGTTTTATTGTCTTCTTTTTCAGAGGTGCAATAGAGTCAAGAGTTGTCTGTAATGACTCTGTAGTATTACTAACGAGCTGATCTATGTGTGAGGGGCTAAAGGAAGCTGCTAAGTCCTCTGTAACATTAAGACATGGAAAATGGGGGAGGGAGACATTATTATTCTACAATTTATATAAATTGACATAGAGAACTCCTAATCGGTCTACTCTACATCATGTTGAGCCATTTCAACCCATGAAATGCAGATTTTAATACATTTGATGTTAATGTCATCACAGTAGAGTATATGATTTAGTTTACAGCGCAAAACAATCATGTTTATGTGTGCAGTATCTCTTTATTTATTATTATGGCTACTGTGATACAAATATTAATAAAATAAATGAGTTGGAGTTAATAATCTGTCATTGTCAATAACCTGATACATTGATCTGATAAGCTGATCAATCGGCAGTTTAAACGTCTCATGTTTTCAAACGGAGCTACAAGCTAACTGACAACAGCTAAGCTAAGTGATGTTGTCAACCCCATAGACATATATACGTATGTATATATGTCATATATACGTATGTATATATGTCATATATACGTATGTATATATGTCTATGGTCAACCCAATGCTACGTCACAGGCCGGATTGACGGCATTAGACTGACGGTTAACTGATTTACGTGATTAAAAAAACGTTGAAAACAGTTGCTTTACCTGCTCACCTGCTAACAAAGGTTAGCCTGTCGGGTCCGATCACTTTCGGCACGATTACTGCTTCCTCAATGCTGACCCGCCTCCGCTCAGGGACCGGGTCTCTGTCAGAACCAGGAACTCTTTGGACTTTAACAGACTCAAAGACAAACGTTCTTCTTCTTCTTCTTCTTCTTCTCCTTCTTCTTCTTCTTCTTCTTCTGCTGCTGGTGCTGCTGCTGCTGCTGCTGCTTCTTCTTGTGAAATTTGCGGTAGGCTGAACGCAGCGAAGGCGCGTTGCTACCCTCAACAGGTCATTTGTTTCATTTTCACAGGTTTAAACATACACAAGATTAATTAATGAAGATTATTTATGATATATAAAACCACTACTACTGACTTACCTAAAATGATTAACTATTGAAAACTAAGAAGAAGCTGCATTACTGTCGCTTCCTTTAATCTTCATTATGTTTGTTAAGACCTTTATTTATGAGTTCAAACAAACACTGATGACCTATTCAGTGGACGGTTGTCATAAGGCTTTCATAAGTCTTTAGGAAAGAGGTTTTATTGTGTCTGTTTCATAAAATCAGGTTTCACAATTACATAAAAAGTAAATCGGACACACATAGGGTAAAGATGGATACATATATACATGATGAAAAAATTGAAAAAGTTAAAGTAAAAAATTCTCTTTAGTTTAAAAATGTATAAGATCAAACACACGTCTCGAGTTTAAAAAAAGTCCTAACAAATAAGTTCTACTTTACACAGAATGTATTGTCACATGTATATGTATATAAATGTGTCAATAAATAAATAGTAAAGAAAAAATAAATTCATTCAAATAAATAAATAAATAAATTAAGATTAAGATTAAGATATACTTTATTAATCCCACAACGGGGAAATTTACTTGCTACAGCAGCAGAAGGAGGGAAAGAAAACACAGACTACATATTTACAGAAAAATTTACAGATAAAAAAAAATCTAGAGATAGAGATAGAAGAGATAATTAGGACAGTATATCTATATACATGTGGTGGGCATAGATTATTTTTAAAAAATCTAGATTAATCTCACTCATATCTTGAAATGAATCTAGATTAATCTAGATTAAAATGGCTCGTTCAGAATGTGAAATACCTAAGTACTCACCAAAAGTAAGTCTTTGAGAACAGGTTTCTTAAACCAGAGGATGCATTAGAACAGGAGCCTAAATGCATCACTGACTGCTTATAGCAAAGGGATGCTTTGTGTTCAGGTGGTATTTGAGACTGGAAGAACTCCTACAGTAAACCAATTCTGCATTGCATAAGGTGAACACAACCTTAGTCTTGTCTTCTTAAAAATAAATGTTCCCTGAAGCAAGCTTTGCGGCTTCATGCTGCATCATGATAGACTATCACGTTTGGTAGTTCAGGTAATTCACAGGCGGGTAGAGGTTCAAAAACTAGTTCTCGCCCCCTACAGTGCAAATATGTATACATCCGCGCTAAAATGTCACGTTGAAAGTCATCAGTTTGCTTATTATAGGACCCAGCTCCAAACCCAATTTTGATAATAGATTAACAGCGGTATTTTTTTAATATCGCTCGATAAGAGTCTCACATTATCGCAGCGCATTAACAGCGTTAACGGCCCACCACTACTATATACATATAATAAAGTTCATTTATTACTAATTACCTAGGGAAAACTATTACACAGTAATAATTTTTAATTTTTATTTTACTTTATTCTTGTAAGTGTTACCTTAAAAATAAATAAAGAAATAAATTAGAGCCCCTCTGCAGTCGGGTAATATAATTACTTATAATAAATTAATTTATAATTATATATAAGGAGGGAGGCTCTCCTTGTAGATCTAAAAAAGGTTTGTAAAATTGTAAACTAAGCCGTTTCTTAGGTTGATAAAATAACCATAGAAGGTAAAAGGAGGCAAAGTGTTAGTAAAACAAATAAAACAACATTAGTAGTGTCACACCGCGGTGAGGTCAAGCTGGGTTTTTGTTATGTCTTGTCATTTCCTGTTTTATTTTGAAAAGATAACTCTCCTCTCGTTTCAGGTCACTTGCTTTTCCTCATGTGTCACCAGTCTGATTGTCTTCCCCGCCCTGATTGTTTCCACCTTTTTCCCATTACCCTGTGTATATATTGTCTGCGTCTCCCTTTGTCCCGTGCCGAACAGCTACAGCCACAGCGTTATAGCTCAAGTGTTCTTTTGTTCATTTTTCCTTGTATGAGTGATTTTCTGTTGTAAATTCTTAGTCTAGCCCTTTTGTTTCATAGTGCATAGCGTAGTGTTTTTCAGCCTCTTTGGAGCGCCTTCAGTTAATGTTTTTCAGCCTGTTGTTTTTCCTCCTTGTGAGTGATTTTGATTTTTGATAATCTTTTATAGAGTAGTTATAGTTTTCCTCCTTTGGAGTGATTTTTGGTTCCAATAAAACAGCTGACTACCAACTCTGCATCTCAGTCCTCATTTGAGTATTGGGCCTGACAAGTAGTAGGGGTAGGTTAAAACTGAAATAAATATCCTTCGCTCCTTAAAAGTTTATTGTAACGGTTGCAAGCATTTACATCAGTGTTTTGTGTGAAACATGTTATTGGGGGAATTAACATTTGCTGATTATAATTTTATTTGGGTTTATTTTGTATACTTATTTGGGTTTCCAAAGGGGAACTTTTATTTTGAAATATGCAAGCTCTGTATGTGTGCGTGTCACGTAAATGACCAGCACTGCAGAACAAATGCTCCAGTCAAGTTTGAGAGCAAGAACGTTTATTCACAAGCTTAATGATGTAAAAGAACAAAAACTAAAGATATCAAGCCAAACTTTCTCTCACTTTGCACGGAGCCAACAAGGTAAAGTCTTTTGTTTATTTTTGCTTATTCATTTTCGTTTGTCATTTCAGGTGTGTGTTAACTTTATGGCTGATGTTATTTTAATACTGTGTATTATGTATGTTTTACTTTTCATGGTTTTTGAGGACTTGCTGAAGAATAAAACCCGTCAAAGAAAACCACTTGCTTCTCCGTGCTTTAAGAGTGAGTTATAGTGAAAACTCGGAGACTGTTCACCGACGAGCCAGCAAGATCACTCAGCCTCGTCGTGACCACGGTACGTGCAGATGAGTGAATGCACGCATGTCTAACACAAGAGTGGACAAAGAAGGGACTGCAAGTATGCTTTAAGGGTTTAAGAAAAGATTTAAGTGAAGTTGATTTCACACTATGTTGTGTGGTAATGCTACTCGTTTTCTAACTTAATATCTTGCATCTGAATTAGGCATCTAACTTTATTGAAGTTCATGATTGAAGTTAAAGGTTAAAACATTTAAGTTTAAGTTGAATGCCTTAAAACTAAGGGAGTAGGTATTTAGGTTTAGGGTTAGGGAAGGGGAAATTCTCCCTCCGGAAAGGGAAGGAGGGTTTTTTTTCTCTAAATATTATATATTTTTTTAATTCTTTTCTGTTTTTTGTGTGTTTGTAAATGGTTTATATTTTTCTATGAATTTTAACCTTGTGTTTTCCTCCCATCTCTCTTTAAAAAAAATTCCTTTAGGTATTTTCTAATGTTTTTCTGCCAAAATTGTTTTTATTAGGTCAGTGACTGGTTAGGGTTAGGGCAACAGGTCAGTGACTGGTTAGGGTTAGGGTTAGGGAGAGAGTCATGAGCCGGTCCCCCACGCTGGGGGTCCGGGTATGCACGGGCCCCCCACCTGGAACCAGTTCCCTCCCAGTCCCGGGCTCGAAAGTCTTGGGGGGGGCGGCGGGCCCCCCGTCGGCCGTAACGGACAACTGTCCAGTCAGCCATCATCAATAAAAAACAAAAAATAGGCTTTCAAACTACTAAAAACTACTGCTAAAAACTGAAGCTAGCAGCGAAAAAACTCTAGTTAGATTTGTGCCGTAGACGATAAAAAAGAAAAAGCTAAAAAACAAAAAACAAAAAAAACTACCTTGTATTAATAAAAAAAACCAAAAAATAGGTTAGCAAACAACTAAAAACTACTGCTAAATACTGCAGCTAGCAGCGAAATAACTGTTTAGATTTTCGCCGTAGGCGATAAAAAAGAAAAGGCTAGAAAACAAAAAACTCCCTTGTTTTTGTCAAACCGATAAAATGTGCCCAAGGTCGCGACGTTTCGACTCTTATCGAGTCTTCTTCAGGCGATGGGCACCTTCAAAAACGAAGAAAATATGAAAATATATGAAAAAAGTCAGCTGCAGAGCGATGAGGTGTTGCTCGGTCGATGGCTGGAGCTTGAATGAGCTCAGTGGCAATGAAGCTGTGCCTTCTATGGGCGTGGCTTGGCTTTGCTCTCAGTTTGGCTTTGCTTCTTTCACAAACTGAGGCCCTGTTTACACGTACACGGGTATTTTTAAAAACGGAGACATTTCCCTTCGTTTGTACCTATCTTTTACACGCAAACGGTGAATTCGCCTCTGAAAACGAATCTTTCTAAAAACTCCGGCTAGAGTGGAGATTCTGGAAAACTCCGGTTTTGCGTTTGCGTGTAAATTGAGATAAACGGAGTTTTAGGCAGCTGATGCGCTAAAAGTGCGACCAATGTTTACTTGTTGCTATGACGACGATCATGGAAGCGCTCAGAGTAGCAGTCGCATTTATTCTGGTGCAAACACTTCTTATGTGTTTGCATTTGCATACACAGCTGATGCATCATGTCGATGACCAGAGACGAATGAGGGCTCGGAGGTCAGCACTTTTATCACTTCTCCCACCTATTCGAAGACCCAGTCGCCGTCACCGCCAACGTCGCCGGTTTTGGGTCCGACCCGGGAGGACTGCTGTATGGTGGGATAATTTTGAAAATGAAGTGGTTGTCCCGGAGGAGTGGCGTGAAAATTTTAGGATGTCGCGGTCATCACTGTTGGCACTCTCCGACTTGCTGCGTCCTTACATCGAGGGCGAGATGACCGTCATGCGGTCTCCTGTCGGTTTTATGCGGGTTGATGTAAACGAAAACTTTTTTGAAAACGATGCTATGTGCACGATGTTATTTTGGAAAACGGAGGGAGGGAAATATTCGTTTCTCAACATACCCGGCTACGTGTAAACGTAGCCTGAGTTTTAGTTTCCTTCACATAATTAATTTTAACCCTATAGTTGCTGAATGAATTTTAATCTGTATATAGATAGTATTTTAAACTTATTCTTGTATTTATGAACTTGTGTAAATAGTTTTTAATTTGTAAATAGTTTTTTAATTGTAAATAGTTTGTACTTGTAAATAGATTTTGGATTGTAAATAGTTTTTGAATTGTATATAGTTAAATATCAAAATTAGAAGATAAAACTTATAAAATTAAATAAAAATAGGTTAAATAAAATAAAAATAAAAATAAAAATAGACTAGGTTAGAATAGGAAGCTAGGGTTAGGTGAGTTTAGGGTTAGGAATAGAGGGAAAGGAATGGTTAGGGTTAGGCAAGAGGAGGGGGAGAGGTTAGGTTTAGGGGAAGGGGTAGGGTTAGGTTAGGGTTAGGGCAAAGGATCAGGGTTAGGTTAGGGTTAGGAGAAAGAGGGGAAGGAGAGGTTAGGTTTAGGCAAGAAGAAGGGAAAAGGAAGAAACAAATAAAATAGGTTAGGGTTAGGGTTAGGATAGGGGAAGAAATTCCCCCTCCCGTAGGAGAAGGTAGGTGCTCTGTCCTTCCCTCCACGGTACCCTCCGTATCCCCGGTATAGTTGAGGTTGGGGTTGGTACTGGTCTGGACGGGTGCGTTGACGTCTACGTCCGTAGCGTACCACCTGCCACCTCTGGTCCATCGTCCTTTCTTCTTTCTTTTTCTAAAAAAACTATTAAATCAAAAAACAACTAAGGGAGGCTTCTTGATAAAGAAGTAAAAATGTTTATTAATAAATGCAAAATAGTGCCTTACAAAAAACTCAAATAAAATAAAATAAAACTTCCAAAAAACCAATCAAAAGTGTGCCGTACGCGACGTTTCGACCTCTAAACAGGTCTTCTTCAAGCTAGCACACTTAAAATAATATAGTCTCCAATTTGTTTTAATGTTCTTCCTTCGCTGGTCCGATTGCAAATGAGGCTCCTGTCTGTGTTCCTCCCTATTTATACTCTCTCTCTTCCTCTTAGTCCCTCCCCTTTCCTTAAGTTTTGTTTTTTGTCATCTTGTTCCTTCTACTATTTCCTTGATTAAAACTCCTCCCCTTCTGTTTTTAACCCTTTCTTTTCCCCTGAACTCAATGAATTGAACTAAATATATATATAAATGATTTTTAAACACAATTTTAACTTGAAACAATTTAAACATGATTTACGAAACAATTTTAACTTGAAACAATTTATGACATGATTTACGAATGTTCTTCCTTGGTCCTACTGTAATTTCAATGAACAATAAACATTATTTAAAACCTTGTTTGTCTTTTTTGTGTTTTTTATGGTGTTTTAACATTTTTTTGTTGTTTTTAATTAATTTTTTCAAAAAACTATTTAACACAATTATATTGGGGTTAAGGTTAGGGGTTAGAGTTATGGTTAAGGTTAGGGTTACGGTTAGGTTTAGGGTTACGGTTACGGTTAGGGTTAAGGTTAAGTTTTAGGGTTACGTTTACGGTTAGGGTTAGGGTTGGGGTTGGGGTTGGGGTTAAGGTGTCAGGGGTATGTTTATTTGCACTGGCCTGTTGATCCACTGTAGCTGGTTCTTTTGATATATATTTTTATTTTTTGGGAGGGTGTTTTATAGATTTGGGTCAGAGGTCGCCTCACTGACTTCTGCGTCAGGCAGAGGCTTGGCGAAGGTGGAAAGTTTCTCTCCCCCATGCGGAAGGTCCGGGTTCAAGTCCCGGGCAGAGGGAGAGAGACACCAGTGGTGGTGGGATGCCCAGGGAGCGAGGAGTCAGCTAAAACAACCATTTATTGAAAGTAATTATAATTATTTGTTAAAACCTAGTGCCAAGGGTGGACTAAAAATTCATGGGTAATTCATAAAAATTCATAAAATCCATGCGCAAAACAATTTAAGAAACTTATTTAAAAATAGTATAAATGCATGCAATCCTAGATACTGTAAAAGAGCAAACATGGAGGGTGGCAAAACTCACCCACAGTAAAAGTCAATAAATATAAATATATAAATAAGTGTATAAGTCAATGAGTAAAAAATATAAATAAATAAATAAATAAATAAATAAATAAATAATTAGACAAATTCATAAAAGTCCTGAGATGGCAAAAGGTTAAAATCCTCCCAAAAGTGGGGAAGGGAAATGCTTAAAATTAGCTGACCGGGGGGGCTGTGGATGCTTGGGAACTTTTAAAAAGAGAAAGAAGGGTCTTGGGGTTAAGATCATAGTTAAAATCCCAATTCTTTCCCTAGTGTAGAGGCTAGCTCCACGCCCCTGTAATCGGCGGAGCCGGGTTCGACTCCCGCTCTGGGCCCCGCTCCCCATGCATCCACCTTCTCCAAAGGGAGAAGTTAAAAGTTCTCTTTCTCATTTAGCCCTAATGGGGCTCTGGTGTCTAATTTAAAAATCCACATTTTCTCAGCTCTCTTCCTCTGCCCGGTGGTCCATCTCTCATTGGCTTCTATTCCGGAGATGATGAGTTTGTTGATGCCATGTTGTTGAAAGTGCTGTACCAGGGTGGTTCTGAGTTTGTGTTGACTTATATTATAAATGTGTTGCTTCAATCTGGTGTGTATGCTGTGTTTGGTCTCTCCTATGTAGTGTTTGTGACAGTCAGTGCAGGTGATGATGTATACTGTGTTGGTGGTCTGAAGAGAGAGCTGTCCATGGGTCGGATATGAGGTGTTGCTGTAGGTGTTTGTGATGAATTTTCTGTTTCTGTAGTGGTTGCTGTGTTCTATGTGTGGTTGTGGTCTATGGTCCGTGTATTTCGAGTGTACCAGAATGTCCTGCAGGTTCTTGTTTCTTCTGAATGCTGAAATGGGTTTGGAGTTATGGAAGGCTGGATGTTGTGTTTGTAAATGAGTGAAGTTGTGTTTGATGGTGTGGTGTAACTTTGTGATTGTATGTGAAAAGGTGGAAATGAATGGTATGATGCGTGTGCTGATGTTACCCTGGAGCTTGGTTGGGTCTGGTCCCAGAGGAGGGGGATGAGGGTTAGGAGAAGGTATGGGGGTGTTGGGATTGGGCTTAGGGTTAGGGAGATGGTGGGGGTTGGGGTTAGGGTTAGGGAGAGGGTGGGGGTTGGGGTCAGGGAAGGGGTTGGGGTTAGGGTCAGGGAAAGGGTGGGGGTTGTGGTTAGGGTCAGGGAAGGGGTGGGGGTTGCGGTTGGGGTCAGGGAAAGGGTGGGGGTTGTGGTTGGGGTCAGGGAAGGGGTGGGGGTTGTGGTTGGGGTCAGGGAAGGGGTGGGGGTTGCGGTTGGGGTGAGGGAAAGGGTGGGGGTTGGGTTTAGGGTGAGGGTCGGGATTGGGATGCAAACCCTGTTTAGGGTAGGGGTTAGGGTTAGGGTTAGGGTTAGGGTTAGAGGGTTAGGGTTAGGGTTAGGGTTAGGGTTAGAGGGTTAGGGTTAGGGTTAGGGTTAGGGTTAGGGTTAGAGGGTTAGGGTTAGGGTTAGGGTTAGGGTTAGGGTTAGAGGGTTAGGGTTAGGGTTAGGGTAGGGGAATGTCTTCCATCTCCGATGGGGGATGGAGGGTGCACGGTCCATCCACCCGACGGACCTCCCGTAAGCTCGGTCCCATTGCGGCGACCGGGCCCGCTGACGTCTTCGCCCGTAGCGTACCTCGGTCCAGCCGTAATCCATTTGTAATATTTTTTTCTTTTTCAACTAGAAAAAAAGCTTCCCAAAATTGTGGAAGAGTAAAAAATATAGAGACTTTCAAGTTTCTTTTTAAAAAAATAATATTTATTTAAATAACAAAGGAAAGGTGTGTACAAAATATATATAATCAAAATAAGCGACGTTTCAACCTGTTTAGGTCTTCATCAGGCTAGAAAAAACACACCAAAAACCTGTCCTTAACCTCTAGGTGAGCGAGAGGTGTTAACAGGACGAGGACCGAAGGAGAAATGAGCTCTCACTCCTGATCCTCTCCCTTATATATCCTCAAAACTCCGCCCCCTTCTTTTTAACAATTGTGTCTCCGGTAAGTACCCGGTACGTATACACTCTATCTTAGCTCTATATTTAACATTTAACTATTTACTATGAACTTCACACATATATTAAACTTAAAACATATATA
>CM072874.1:7500-15000 GCA_036937835.1 Pampus argenteus | reverse complement strand
TTGTCTAATTTTTTATAATAAATCACATCCTGTAACTGCCTTTCTACCTCCGATATATATTGGTCTCTGCTCATAATAACCACTGCCGATCCTTTGTCAGCTGGCTTAATTACAATATGTTTGGTGTTCCGTAATTCCCTTAAAGCTCTAGCCTCTTGATGTGAAAAATTATCCCTTTCTAAACTAAATTTGAAATGTGCCTTAAATGTGTCCAAATCTTTGCTAATCAAATACTTAATTTCCAGTGGCAGTTTCTCCAGAGGGGGCGTCCAATTTGAGGTTCCCATAAAAGGTAAGATATCTCCTTCACTTGAGTTTTGAAAGTAGCTAGCCAATTTAATTCGTCTATGGTAATTTTGTATATCCCATTTCAATTGAAATTTTTGATCCCTCCCCCTAAAATCAGTTGGAATAAAGGAGAGACCTTTGTTCAGAAGGTTGTATTGAGGTTCAGAAAGTACAAAACTTTTTGCCAAATTAACAACATTCTGACCCACAAAGGACCGAAGTCCATCAACCCCTACCTGTGTCAGCCTCAAGGGGTTCAGGGGTTTAAACGCTCCATCCAATGGTCGAACATCGCTGTTGCAGTCTCTGTTGTCCAATGAATGTCATCAGGTTGTGTGCAGAACTCCCTCTCTGGCAAGAGGGGAATGTGAACCGTATTCCTCTCCAAGTGTTCATTGAGAGCGTTCAGATTGTCCTGTTCGTCTTGTGGAAGTTCTGTCGAAAAGTTGACCAAAGGAATCCAGATATCCGCATAGGGGAACTGGCGTTTCGCTGACCTCAGCGCCCCTTGCACGCTCTTGATGGTCGTCTCTGCCTTGTTGGTTCTGCTGTTTATTCCAAAGGAAAGTATGATCTTCTCTACGACCAGATCCTGCCTTGGCACAGTCTTCTCCATTAAGGCCTGTGCATGGCGGAAATGAGCCCCTGGAAAACTGTCCACTTGTAGGTTCTGATTGAAGAACTCAGGGAGAGACGACAAATTGGAATCCCCCATGATCAGCCATTTTCTTCTGACGTCAAGACACCAATCCGTCAGTTTCCTCTGAGTGGTGGGGTGTCTGTTTACTCTGAATCCCCGTGGTCTCGGCTGTATAGACCGGTCAAATGAATCCACGAAATCCTCTTCCTCCACCTGTGATCCTTCCCGATGAACTTGAGCCATCACCACTCTGGAAGTCTGCGGTGTTGAGGTTATGGCTGCGTCTGCTTCCTCCTCAGCCTGGAGCTCATCAAAAAGAGCCTCCAACTCTGAATGTGTGGGAGTACGAGATGGCAACTCCCTCTCCCCCATCACTTGCTCCACTTGTGGCTCATCCTGAATAATACTGTCCTCAGTGATGACTCTTCTTCTGGCTCCCCTTCTATCTCTCTGTCCACGTAAAGGTCCTACTAGTGGTGATAGTGGTGGAGAGCCTGTTATTGGTGGGGGTTGATGCCAGTCCGTAGACTGTACAGGTTGGTCATCCTCCTCACCCCTTGTCATCGTAGCCACAGTCTTCTTCCTAGCTGGCTCCCGTGGTCTCTGGTCCTCCTCCTGGATCCGGGCCGTGGTCCTTTGTGGTGGAATCGGCGCTGCCACAGGTCTCCCGCCTTCCACCCGGGCTGTAATCAGGGCCTCAGCGTGGTCGATTACATCCTGCGTGATTCGTGGCAGGTTCCTTCGGGCCCAGCGCACTGCCACCTGGAAGGCCTCCTTCCACTCTGAGGTAAGGTGACCGCTCAGTTCCTCCAAAAAATCCTCTAGGCCCTTCTCGTAGTGTTCCATCAGGATAAGGTAAGTAGTGTGACCCCAATTTCTTGCATTTCCTTCTATGAGATCTTGTGTACGGCGTGATGGAGCTGCTGGCTTTATCATGGTAGACAAGATCTCCACCATCCTAGAAATCATTTTGGGCTCTGCCTTCCCAGGTTTCAGGGCCACATTCTGCAGATGATGAACTGCTTTAATCACCGCATATATCTTGCGAATTAATCTTCCAAACTGGGGGCCTGCAGGCTGCCGTCTCACATCCTGTCCTCCGTCACGTGGCGGGAACCGTCTCCGTGCTGGCTGGCGTACAGCATCCGCGTACGAGCGGTAACGGGGACCAGGGTACCAGGTGGTCCTTGGGGGGGGCACTGGCCGGTTAGGGAAGGGGAAATTCTCCCTCCGGAAACGGAAGGAGGGTGCGCTGTCCACCCATCCCGCGGGCCTACCGTAACCCCAGTCCCGTCTCTCCTCCCGGGGCCGCTGTCTCTTCCGGCGTCCGTACCGGACCTCCGTCCAGCGGTCCATGTTTCCGGGTTCCGAAAAAAAGATCTCTTCCGTATTAAAGAAAAAAAGCAGTGTAAAAAATGTCCAAAGCTACTAAAAAGTAAAACAAGAGAGTCTCTTAAAATTAAGAGATATATATATTTTTTATTTTTTACAAACACAACGTTTCGAGCTTAAATGCTCTTCTTCAGGTAAAAAAATATAATAATCAAACCTCTCTACACAGATGTTGTCTGTCTGAGGTTTGAGGGAGAACTGAACTCTCTCCCTCATCCCTCCTCCTTATATACTCTACTGGACTCCGCCCCTCCTGGCTTTCATCCAGCCTCTGGTAAGTTACCGTATACGAAATAGAAATTAAACATTAAACACTGCATTTCCAGCTATTTACAATGAATTATATACATGTTTAAGTATTTACAATGATTTTTTAACTACGTACAATGAATTATATTTATTTTTAGCCTAAAAAATATCCACAAATGAGTCTAAAACACACAGTAAATAATAAACTTATTTTAAAATTATAGTATACAGACCATGTACTTACAAACAACTCCCAAATAAATCAAATTACTTTTAAACACATATCACAAGCAAATCAAATTATATGTAATTATTCTTGAACACGTATACCAAGTAAATCAATTTATTTTTAATCCAACCCTAAAATATTTCTTTAAATCATATCAAATGAGGGTAAAGTAAGGTAAGTATTAGTTTTTTATTGTATATATTTCTAATCTTTTGTGTTTTTGTAAATGTTTTATATTTATCTATGAATTTTAACCCTGTGTTTTCCTCCCATCTCTCTTTAGGTATTTTTTAATGTTTTTATGCCAAAATTGTTTTTATTAGATCAGTGACTGGTTAGGGTTAGGGCAACAGGTCGTGACTGGTTAGGGTTAGGGCAATAGGTCAGTGACTGGTTAGGGTTAGGGCAATAGTTAGGGTTAGGGTTAGGGCAACATATCAGTAACTGGTTAGGGTTAGGGCCACGTACAGGGTTAGGGTTAGGACAATAGGTCAGGTTAGGGTTAGGACAATAGGTCAGGTTAGGGTTAGGGCAACAGGTCGGTGACTGGTTAGGGTTAGGGTTAGGACAATAGGTCAGGTTAGGGTTAGGACAACAAGTCAGGTTAGGGTTAGGGCAACAGGTTGGTGACTGGTTAGGGTTTAGGGCAACAGGTCGGGGTTAGGGGCCACATCATAAAAAACTCCTGTACAAAAGGTAAGTGAATTATACTAATTGTATTTAATATTTAGTCCGAATGGTTTTTTTGTACCCAATTGAAATATCCACTGCCTTTCCTTCTTTTTCCTCTCTGAGTCTGACCAATTGGTATTCCTCTGCAGCCCTGCCACCCTCATTGACAGTAAACCATGTTGTAAGAAATGTTTAACCAGAAGTGTATCAGTTTCTTTCCTGTTTCTAATATTATACCTGTGTTGGGCCATCCGTGTTGACAAAGAATTTCTCGTTTCACCCACATACTGAACATGGCAAGTTGTACAAAAGATAACATAAACACAATTCCTTGATCCTGGGCTAAAACTCTGCAAAATCCTATACAATGTATTAGTCCTATTATTTTTAATAAACTTTAATCTGGAAAACTGAGAGTCCAACATTACTTGTTTTTCCCTTACTAATGATGGCAACTTTGCCTGAACCAAAATATCTTTAAGATTCCTATTTCTCCTATATGCGGAGATCACCCTCAAATTAGAAAACACATTCGACTGTCCTAAGACCTCCTCAAAATTGGATTTAAACTTATTATTTATAATTCTTCCAACTGAGGAGAATGTAGTCACAAGAGGAATTGAACTCCCACTGTCCCTCTCTTTTCTGTCCTGAAATGCCTTATGACAATGTCTCAAAAAGGACCTAGAATATCCTCTCTGTCTTAATGATTTAAACAGGATTTGAACTGCCTCATAAAAGTCCTCCTCCCTAGTACAAATCCGTTTAAATCTCAGAATTTGTGATTTTACTATCCCCTTAAAAGTGTGCTTAGGATGGAAACTATCTTTATGCAACAGTGCATGCGTGTCCGTAGGCTTGAAATATACCTTGACATCCAATTTGAAAGTAGAAGCAAAATCTGGACCTTTAAAGACAGTAGTGTCCAGAAAGTTGATTGACTGATCCTGCACTTCAGTTGTCAGCTGTATCGAGGGATCGTGGGAATTCAAAACCTTCACAAATTCGTCAAACTCTCCCTTAGATCCCATCCAAACACCCCATATATCATCGAGATACCGAAAATAATGTGCTGGCTTCCTGTTGCACTTTAAAAAAACTTCCCGCTCCCAATTAGCCATAAAGATATTGGCATAAGCCGGTGCAAACTTTTTCCCCATAGCAGTCCCTTTTATCTGTAAATAATATTCCCCATTGAACATGAAATCATTTCTTTTTAAATTAATTTCCAGCAGTTTTATGAGCTCTTCATCAGGCCGCTTGGGATCTGGGTACTCTCGAAATATCCTTTTTATACACTCAATGCCAGCTTGAATAGGAATATTAGTATATAAATTTTTAACATCCATGGAAAAAAAATGAAATTCAGATGGGATTGTCAAATTTTTAACAATGTCAATAAAATGATATGTATCTCGAACATACGCAGGGTGCTTGACCGATAAAGGATTCAAAAAGTAATCCAGATATTCAGCCGTATAATAAGTTTCACTCCCACAATCTGACACAATGGGTCGCCCTGGGGGAACCTCAAAAGGGATTGTCCACTGTTCAGGATCCTTATGAATTTTTGGTAGAATATAAAATCGTCTTTCCCGAGGTTCCACCTCCCCCCTCAAATATCGTCTCTGTCTTTCATTAATAAATTTTTTCTGTTTTAGAGAATCCAAAATCTCACTCACCATCGGGATTGTGTCCAGGTATACTGGTTTGTCTAATTTTTTATAATAAATCACATCCTGTAACTGCCTTTCTACCTCCGATATATATTGGTCTCTGCTCATAATAACCACTGCCGATCCTTTGTCAGCTGGCTTAATTACAATATGTTTGGTGTTCCGTAATTCCCTTAAAGCTCTAGCCTCTTGATGTGAAAAATTATCCCTTTCTAAACTAAATTTGAAATGTGCCTTAAATGTGTCCAAATCTTTGCTAATCAAATACTTAATTTCCAGTGGCAGTTTCTCCAGAGGGGGCGTCCAATTTGAGGTTCCCATAAAAGGTAAGATATCTCCTTCACTTGAGTTTTGAAAGTAGCTAGCCAATTTAATTCGTCTATGGTAATTTTGTATATCCCATTTCAATTGAAATTTTTGATCCCTCCCCCTAAAATCAGTTGGAATAAAGGAGAGACCTTTGTTCAGAAGGTTGTATTGAGGTTCAGAAAGTACAAAACTTTTTGCCAAATTAACAACATTCTGACCCACAAAGGACCGAAGTCCATCAACCCCTACCTGTGTCAGCCTCAAGGGGTTCAGGGGTTTAAACGCTCCATCCAATGGTCGAACATCGCTGTTGCAGTCTCTGTTGTCCAATGAATGTCATCAGGTTGTGTGCAGAACTCCCTCTCTGGCAAGAGGGGAATGTGAACCGTATTCCTCTCCAAGTGTTCATTGAGAGCGTTCAGATTGTCCTGTTCGTCTTGTGGAAGTTCTGTCGAAAAGTTGACCAAAGGAATCCAGATATCCGCATAGGGGAACTGGCGTTTCGCTGACCTCAGCGCCCCTTGCACGCTCTTGATGGTCGTCTCTGCCTTGTTGGTTCTGCTGTTTATTCCAAAGGAAAGTATGATCTTCTCTACGACCAGATCCTGCCTTGGCACAGTCTTCTCCATTAAGGCCTGTGCATGGCGGAAATGAGCCCCTGGAAAACTGTCCACTTGTAGGTTCTGATTGAAGAACTCAGGGAGAGACGACAAATTGGAATCCCCCATGATCAGCCATTTTCTTCTGACGTCAAGACACCAATCCGTCAGTTTCCTCTGAGTGGTGGGGTGTCTGTTTACTCTGAATCCCCGTGGTCTCGGCTGTATAGACCGGTCAAATGAATCCACGAAATCCTCTTCCTCCACCTGTGATCCTTCCCGATGAACTTGAGCCATCACCACTCTGGAAGTCTGCGGTGTTGAGGTTATGGCTGCGTCTGCTTCCTCCTCAGCCTGGAGCTCATCAAAAAGAGCCTCCAACTCTGAATGTGTGGGAGTACGAGATGGCAACTCCCTCTCCCCCATCACTTGCTCCACTTGTGGCTCATCCTGAATAATACTGTCCTCAGTGATGACTCTTCTTCTGGCTCCCCTTCTATCTCTCTGTCCACGTAAAGGTCCTACTAGTGGTGATAGTGGTGGAGAGCCTGTTATTGGTGGGGGTTGATGCCAGTCCGTAGACTGTACAGGTTGGTCATCCTCCTCACCCCTTGTCATCGTAGCCACAGTCTTCTTCCTAGCTGGCTCCCGTGGTCTCTGGTCCTCCTCCTGGATCCGGGCCGTGGTCCTTTGTGGTGGAATCGGCGCTGCCACAGGTCTCCCGCCTTCCACCCGGGCTGTAATCAGGGCCTCAGCGTGGTCGATTACATCCTGCGTGATTCGTGGCAGGTTCCTTCGGGCCCAGCGCACTGCCACCTGGAAGGCCTCCTTCCACTCTGAGGTAAGGTGACCGCTCAGTTCCTCCAAAAAATCCTCTAGGCCCTTCTCGTAGTGTTCCATCAGGATAAGGTAAGTAGTGTGACCCCAATTTCTTGCATTTCCTTCTATGAGATCTTGTGTACGGCGTGATGGAGCTGCTGGCTTTATCATGGTAGACAAGATCTCCACCATCCTAGAAATCATTTTGGGCTCTGCCTTCCCAGGTTTCAGGGCCACATTCTGCAGATGATGAACTGCTTTAATCACCGCATATATCTTGCGAATTAATCTTCCAAACTGGGGGCCTGCAGGCTGCCGTCTCACATCCTGTCCTCCGTCACGTGGCGGGAACCGTCTCCGTGCTGGCTGGCGTACAGCATCCGCGTACGAGCGGTAACGGGGACCAGGGTACCAGGTGGTCCTTGGGGGGGGCACTGGCCGGTTAGGGAAGGGGAAATTCTCCCTCCGGAAACGGAAGGAGGGTGCGCTGTCCACCCATCCCGCGGGCCTACCGTAACCCCAGTCCCGTCTCTCCTCCCGGGGCCGCTGTCTCTTCCGGCGTCCGTACCGGACCTCCGTCCAGCGGTCCATGTTTCCGGGTTCCGAAAAAAAGATCTCTTCCGTATT